>JAFIDM010012231.1:52005445-52032811 GCA_023159025.1 Thereuonema tuberculata | reverse complement strand
TCTTACTTTGACGATCAACTAATTAAGGTTGTAAATTACATTTTAGGTGTTATAGGGGGTCTTGTTTTTAATTTTTAATCTTTTTAGCATTGAGCATTTGAGAAAAAAACCATAAGGATGAGGTCTTGAAACGTCATGCAGTTTTATATTATTTATTCTATTTTAGAATTGATTTGTGTCGATTAAGTAGACTTTTTCAATAGATTATTCCGACACGTAAAACTTTTTTACAAAATTGTTATTTTTTTTTGTAATGCACTTAAGTAAATAAGAATTCTCGCACCCCGAACCATTTCGGGAATCTGAGGCAGTTGTTTCAGCCTTGTTAGGCTTCCTCAGTTAGATTTACCCGTAATGGTAGCTCAAAGTGCGAGACAAAGAAGTTGAAACCATCCTGGCACCTCGGAATGGCTCCTCCAACAAAATCAAGCACAAACAGTAATTCACCGTGCACCGCACAGCCTCAAAATCTTGTCCCACGACCTGCTGGGCACAAAAGAATTTAAGAAAGGATTGAGAATCCAAAATAAAATACAATTAATGTAGAAATAAAGCTTAACGTGCATAAGTTTATAAAACTTATTGTAAATAACTTGAGTCTTAATGAAAGATTCTCATTTTTCGTTAAGTCGCAAATTATTCACCTGTAAAATATGCAAGGTTTTTTTTTATTCTAAGATGGAAAGAAAATATTTGTCGCTATATAATTAAGGACAAAAATTCTTTCGGAATTTGGATAAAATTTGAAGGTAAAATTTTCCCTGAAAAACTAACAATTAAAACCAAATCGGCTTATTAAAAACAATTAATGTTTAATCTAAAACAAAATGATATATGAAAATGGTAATAAATAAAATTCATCGAAGAAAGAAAGAAATTAAACAAAAATAATATTTATAATATCAGGATTGCAGTATAAATTATTTATTACGTAATTTTTAAGTACAAGACAGAGTTTGTGGTTATCTTCTGTTTGTGTTGTAGATCAGTATGTTGTAGATAGTAGAGTCGGTTTATTTTGCTAAAATTTCTGAAAAATACTTCTATTTTAGTTTCGTAGGTCTTCGACAGATTTTAATGTTTGATGATAAAACTTTTCTTTGTTTCATGAAGAGATAACAGAGAGATAGTTTTCTCAACCCAAATACAATAAATATCATTCGATTCGATTTAAATATTGAAACTTTTAACATCTTCACTCAACATTAATTTCTTAATTTTATTGTAATTACAATTGTAGACTGAAAAAATAAAATCCGGGCTAAGTGCCACAACAATCAATTTCCATTTTATTGCTAAAATATGGTCTATGTGTCTAGGCCAGTGCGATAAAAACCCGGCTATATGATATTCAGTCTGCAAGTACTTCAAACTTTAACCAATTGTTAGACTTTCACTGTAGCCAGTATTAGTTTTCACAAATGTTTTTGCTGTTTTTCTCAGAACTTAGATTTTGGCACTTAGCCCGGTTTTTATTTTCAGTCTACAATTTGTATTACAGCAATGTCTGAATTTTACTAACAAATATTTCGTGTAGGCGAGAAACTAAATTATTAATACCTTAAATAAATTATATGAATACAATGTGATCTGCAAATGCTACAATGTTTCGTTCGAAATTTTTAGTATACGAACTTTTTTTTTATATCTTCAAAATTCTTAAGAATGCATAAAAGGTCTTTAAAGAGTGGTTCACCACGAAACAAGAACGCTAGACCATATGAAGAAGGAATGCAATTTTTGCTGGGCCGTATTAGCCTTTCCTTATAGGGTCAGGACGGAATCATCTTTCTGGAGCGTCCCGCGGTTTCTTGTTAAAATATTAAACCTTAACGTGTTCTTAATCTTCACAAAAAATGAAGAGGAACTCGCCATTTTGGTTTTATTTTATGATTGCGTGATGACATTTTTGCTTCCAGCTGAGACATCACACGAAGAATTGAGGATCGTCGTAGAAAATTGAAGCGTGGCCAATCTCCCCTATCTTCGCGTGTCTTCACTGCTAAATTCCTTTCCGCTTAATAAAAAAAAAAGAGAGAAAAATGCGATGAAAAACGTAAGGTAGAAAAAGAACGACAACATCATAAAAGAAAATGACGAGTTTAAAAGGAATATTAAAGTCATTTTCACTTACTTCAGAGAATATGGCAATAGTCAAAGCATTTAATTTAAAATTCAAAAATGGCTCCAGAAGGAGGAACCACTTCTTTTCATCTTACCTCCTTTTATCTCAGCTGCGTTTCCTCAAATTAAATGATATTATTATTAGGTTTAGCACATTTTCTTACGATTCATTCAAATGCTTTTCAATTTTGAATGTTGTAAATGACTTAAAATAATGAATGCAGTAAGGAATTATTTTCTTTCTCTTAAATTTGTCGTTGTATTAAAAATTAAATTTTTATTTATATGAAATGGTTAGTTATTTTTTTAATTTGTTTTTATTTATTTTTACTTTATATGAACTTTACGATTTAAGTATGTGTTAAAAAAAAAAGAAAATTTATAGAATTTTATGTCCACCAAGAGCCTCGCTTAGTTAAGGTCTGTCAATTGAACGGGAGTGTTATAGTCCTCAAGATAAGCGAATTGGAATAAGAAACGTGTAAAGGGGATTGCCCCTTTACACTTCCCAACAAGACTCACTACCTAATTCGTATTCCCACTATATTGTCGTGTTTTTCCTGCAATTAATTCCGGGAATCAAGCATACTTAAATCTACATGTACACTACAAGAATTTTATTTTTGTCATGTACATTACAAGAATTGTCATACTACAAGAATTTAAGTTTTTTTAAAATAAAATGTAGGATATGTTTCAGAAGCAAGAACCAAAAAATTGAAAACAAGAAACATTGACGTCATGATTTGTCTTTGTTTAAAAGAGGTGCGTTTCATTGATGTTACTGTTCTCTGACACAAATGAACAAGCATTGTGGTCTTGTTGATGATGATGTAGTTTGATATAATCTGAAAAGAGATCAAAAACCCTTCTCAACACCCCCTGAAGCGAGGCAAACTTTGTGGTTTATCTCGTTCTGGCAGAAAATGCGCCTCCCGAAGCAGGGAGGGATCTACCGGAATCACTTGGAGATCGTTCTGGAAAAGTAGATGGTCTCATTTCGATCTAATACCTTAATAAGAGAAACCTCGAGGGGAACACGTAGAGCTGCTTTTATTTCTTCGTCATTCCTACTTCCATTGAAGACAGAGAAGAGGGGCTGCAAGAAAATGACCAAATTTTCTTGTTTTGCTTTGAATATGTTGCTTGGCGAAGAAAAAGGAAGTGACCGAAATTTTGAAGAAAATGCTTCAAGCAAACAAGACAAAATATGTAACATAGTCAAACAGACTGAAGAGGTATTGAAATTTATCTTATCGATCATTAATACAAGTTTCTTTGGAAAGTTTATTACAAGTCTGGAAGTATTTCCAACGATAGTAAACAAACTTAATGGCTTGTTGAAGTATACATAAAAGGATGGAAATTTTTTCTCTTAGAATAGTGGCAGTCGGAAAATGGAATAAATATTCGTAAGAATTGTTCAAACTGGTCTTATCTAGATCTAACGTAATTGATGAGTAGGATGGCAAGCAAGATAGCTAAAAGCATTTGCTTTTGCAGGAATGATCTGCTTTTTAAAGAGATTATTTTCGAAGAGTTGTATTACTTTTTAGTATGCAGTTATATTATTACTAGCAAAAGACCCGTTCTTCGCTCGGGTTACAAAAAACAAATGTTCTAATGTGGATAATAAAGAAATTGCAATTGCGAGATTACTTCGAAACCTCTCCGGTTGGAATAAAAAAAAAAACTAACTCAAAAGGTCTGATCTCATTACAGATCTACATCTATCCCGAAAACCCCGTAGAAGTATTCTTCAACCATATTTGCCCATCCACTCACCGCCCTCCCGTGTACACTCATAGTTCCAGGTTATTTGAGTTTTGTAACTCGAGATTCGTAGATATGAAATTAATATTAGATCGGAGAATATAAGACTTCCCATCAATTTCTCTCCTTCTCCCTCCCGTTTACACCCCTAGTTTCACGTTATTCGAATTTTGTAACCTTATCACTTCAAACCTTTCCCAGTTCGTAAAAAATCATCTGATCATTACAAATCTATATCTATCCCGAAACCCCGTCGCTATTATGCACAACAATATTTTAGTTCCAATTGTTGCATAACAATATTTGTATAGTTCCCATTGTCGCCACCAGTTGCATAAGCAGCGCTATTATGTACAATAATATTTTAGTTCCAATTGTTACACAACAATATTTGTGCAGTTCTCATTGTCACCACCATGTGCATTTGTGGCGCTATTTTATGGATTTCACCCCTTTTCATCCCCTGGGGGTGGTGTGTCCAGGTTCCAAGATAGCCTGTTTTTTCCGCAGGGTCTTAAATAGTAATTCTGCAAGTTTGGTCAAAGGGCCTAGGAGTGTATAGCGAACAAACAGACAAACAAATCCATAAACGTCCTCCTTTACATATATTAGAGATAATGATATCAATTGTTTTTTATTTTCTTTTACAATTATGTAGTTGCATTAATGCTATGTCCTATTTGTTATATTCTTGTGTTTTCTTTTCTATTTGTGGCGTTTTTATTTTAAACGTTTCGCTTGATAAAAAAGTCGCCGTAAAGACTTCGAAAATTTGCTTTTGTAATATTTAGTAAGCAAATCCTTGAAAAATCTCATGATGAAACACTGTTTACAGAATCAACAATACGGATATAATGCCAAAATAATCCAAAGAAAAGTAAAATTTTAATATTCTTAGCAACATGTTTCTTATGCTATAATTTTCGTAAATTTTCAAGCTGAAAAGAAGCATAACATTTAAAACAATGGAAAAAAGGATAACTCTCAAACCCAAACCCAAAGGATAACTCTCTAACAATATTTCCATGATAATAATAATAATTTCGTGAAGTAGCATTATTTAATTAAATTGCGAATTTATTGTCACCGATGCTTGTAAAAGTTTTGAATTTGATCTATCGTAGGATTCTCATCTGTATAAATCCTTCTGATCCTTCAAGGATCCTTCTTCAGAATCCTTGAAAACCTTAAAGTCAGGACTAATCAATTTACTTGTCTGGGTGTTTCCAATTGATCTTATATTAAGATAAACATAAAACATAAAAGGAAATATAAACAAAGTAAAAAAGGATAATAGGTTTTTTTAACTTCCTTTCCTTTTATTTCACTTAACTTTATGTTTGAAATACATTCATACAAACACTTCTAGACGATATATGCGCATCGTTATTTAATTTACTAATTACTATTAAATTTAAAAAAGAACCTGAATTTTCTATGTTTATTGATTCATACAATATCAATACTATAGTACTTACAGAAAATTTTGTATTTTTACCATTTCTTTAAATATGATGAATCTTTTTCTTTTAGCAGTGTCTTTAGCAGTGGTATTAAGAAAATTCTCCTTATTTAAGAATTGGAGAATCACTCATGCATATTACGTAGAATATAACTCACTAATTGCTCGGTTTATTCTTATTCTTTTGTATATCAATCTCAGACGAATTCGTAGAATATTCACGTAATATTAGTTATAAATATCATACTTCTACAATAACTTATTATAGGATTATAACCTATTAATTACGACGTACAGACAAGAAATGTATAGCAAAATTAAAAATAAATAATTATAGTTGCAAATATCCCATATCTTGCTTAAGACACTAAATCACATGTACTGGCTTCACTACTTACTGTTATGAAAACCTTAAACAAGCAAGGCTAGCATTAGAGATACTTTCTGTCTTGTATTTGACTTGACATTTAGTCAAGTCAAAGTTTTATGGCAATTGTTAAACGCTCTTTATGGAACTTCGTTGATATCTCTATCAAACCTAGACCGATCTTGAAAAAAATGTGATTGTTCTAAACAACCTGAATTTTTGAAAAAAAAAAAATCAAAATTTACTACATAGGACCCATGCTGTTTCAGACCCATCTAAAAGCATTTTCTTGTTTTTTTGATGCTTGTTTTTATATGAATAGCAGATCCATTTGCATCCCAGATTTTTTTATTAAAAAAAAAGCGACAAAGCAAACAAAATTGAGCGCTTTCAGTTCTTCCATCGCCGCCCTCAAATACAGCCGAAGGGTCAAACCCAACAATGAAATAGAACGTATGAATGGCTTTAGAAATAGGAAGATGAGAAACTTTAAATAAAATTCAAAATAGTACCGATTATTTTGACTTAGATGTACAGGAATAGTCCCACTTATGAGGATCATTTAAAAATAAAGTATACCTTATAATTTAAAAAAATGTTCAAAATTCTGTAAAACAAGATATGTTGACTACTGAGACTAAATTTACAAACAAATATTCTACTAGATTTACATCTATTAGAATTTCATTAATAAAAGAAAAAGACATTCGGTTTTGATGGCTTAGTTTGACATTGTCACGATCTGAGTTTTTGTAAATCGGATGGCTCTATGGTTCAGTGTGTGGACTCCTAGAACGGAGGTCCTGGGTTCAATCCGAAATACGTTTTTCAGATACTTTTTTAATTTCAAACTTTCAAATTACTGTACTTTGTACTTGTTTAGATGTCATTTCCTCATGTTTTAAGATATAAATAGCTATGTTGAGGTGATAGAGTTCAGTTGTAACCTGCCTTCGTAACAAATATTATAAAAAAAAAAATGGTACATAGGTTTTAATAAATGTACAGAACTTTTGTTTCGATTTTTTTAAAATTTCAGAATTTAATGGGTTTCTAATGTAGATTCAGTTTTAAAAGAAACAACAGTTTCTAAAGCTTTAAAAATAATAATTTTTTAATTAAATTAAGGTTTTTTTTAAAAAAAAACTTTGAAAACATGTTTTTCATAGCTCTTGATTTTTTTCAGAATCAATAAGAAAACTGAAAATTATTAAAAAATGTAAAATAAATAAAAAGTAGAGACATTTACATTATACTGGAGAGTTTATACATTAGCACTTTTCCACGATCAATATAGCATTTATTTTTAGAGAAAATAAATCGCGTTTTGCTTTCGTTTGATTTGGTTTTAGATAAACCCAACTTCAAAACCACAAAAGACTCCCCACGAAGTAAAAGGAAGTAGCGCTGAAACTGAAATCCTCTGCTGTCATTAACCTACAAGGATTCCCTGGCAATATGGACTAGAATTTCATCATTATGAAGCCTGAAAATTGCTCTTTTCATTTGGGATTTCATTTCTTCCCCTGATTTTGTTTCATTACGTCGCCAGAGTTGACAACCTGTTGTTTCCCAGAAAAATCGATAAGCGCCCAAGGCCAAAAGCGCCATTTACTAGGCTTTTCAAAATATACTAATGGAAAACAAAATGAACATTCCTCTGGTCAACGGCGAACTTTCTTTTCTCGAAGACGAAGAAGAAATCGACTTCAGGTGGTTTGGTTTGCTGGCAAAGCACAATAACGTGTAGCAATGTCTTGCTTTCCCCATCGGCTTCGAAGGGCCTTTGGAAGAAATGCAGAATCTAAAAGTAAAGTTTGCAGCAACAACAAAAGGATTTTACATATAATAGTCACTTAAATATTGCTATCAAAACAATCCCTGTGCAAAACGATGTGCAATAATAACAAGTAAGACATGAAATCAATAAAGAGCTTCAACAGAGAAAAAAGAAGACTGTATGTAAATCAGAAATTTCAATAGAAAATGGAAGGAAATACAGCACCACAGAATGACGCAAATCGTGGAAAATTTAAGGATTACAATAAATCATAGTTAAATAAACAGAAGATATTCACAATAGTTGTTTATTTAATAATAGCATTTTCTCATTCAAAAGTTATTCATTTATTTCTATTTGAATAAATAGGTTTTGAATAAACAAATGAAATCGAAAGAATGAAAATGAAGTGAAAAGTGATTGAATTGAACTTCGCTTCGAATTTCTACAACAATTTCTAAGGCACTGATAAATAAATGCTACTTCTATTTGTTTTGTTGTAGCACAAAGTGAGTTTTTTTAAGGTTTTTATTTAACAAATCTGTTTATTAGTGTTTAACTCGAAGAACTCGTCATCTCTATTTAATATACCTGTTAACAATTCTTTCCTAATTCTTTCCTAAAAAAAATCCAAAGATCTTCACAGTATGAATAAACCGAGGCGCTTCGAAATGATAAAACTGAATTATTTGAACTGCAGCAGTAAGTACGATTTACATATCTGACGGAATCAATGATGATTTTTACATTTAATTTTAAACGAAAACATGGTTAGATTTTACAAAGAGTTGCTGAACCATGCTATTGACACAAAGAGCTAGTGTAGGCTTTTGAGACTGACAAGAATGATTATAGTTCAATGTTTTGATCGTTTTTAAGTTCCAATCTGTATCCGCCAAACAACGTTATCAATAAAAGAACTCAAATAATATGGAGGTGGCATTACGTTCTTGTTATTTGATTGCAAATTGTCGCAACATTTCATTGAACGTCCAATATGAGAAGATGCTCTATCTTCATAAAAATTGTTGTTTCAAGATATCCACCTTGCTGCAGTTGCAAATAAATAGTCTTCTCCTAAATCTGTGCAGTTACCATGCAATTATTCAGCCCGTTCTCCAATATGTTTAAAAATAATGTGGGTAAATGAGAAATAAGGCCATCGATCCTATTTATACGATTACAGTTGATAAAGTGTACGCGTTTGTTGTAATGTAATTTCAACAAATGAGTATTCATTTTTTTTCCTGATCCATCGTTTCTTAAGATACTCCAAGGATCTCATCTATCTTCCATTGGGTTCCAAGAATGGGCAATGGAAAGGGGTGATGCTTTGTCGTTCATAGGTCTTATGGCATAAATTTATAGGTGGTCCAGTTTGATTGCTATGGTGTTATTTAGTTGGTTGTTATGTGGTTTGATGAATAGAGTAGGGTCAATCCATATGAAATCAATCAATAAAAAAATAATTTGTCGCTGGCATATTTTATATTTTTGATAGTACATTATCTGTTTATATATACATCTGGGAGTACAAAACTATTTTTTTTTTAATTTTATTATTACTACTTTGGCTTTTAGCGGCCATTTTGTTTATGAGGGTAGGCCGTTTTTGGAGTTTTCAGAGGTTAGCGATAAGTTAAATAACTTTTTTGTTTGTTAAGATATCAACTTGAAATAAAAACCATCTTACTCTAAATGAAACCATCTACAAATCATGTTATGACCAAAAATGTGTTAAGTTGTAAGAAAATAACCTAAAATTTAACTAGAATAATGTGTTTTCGATTAGAATAAATTGAAGATTTAGGGAATTTTTTTTCCAAGAAGGGATTAAAACAGAACTTTTATGTTTTTTCACCTTAAAAATATAATAGAGAAGAAGACTTAAAAAAAATTTGATACCTTTTAAATGCCACCTTTAGATAGCTCTGGATTTTGAAATTTCATCATTGTGTTTTAATCAGAATTTTTTTTTTTTAATTAAAGAAAAAAGCAAAAATATACAGTACGACGCACATTGATGCAGACTCCTAAAGTGTTAAAACACTTAAAAAAACACACCGAATAAACTAACTATTCTAGGCCTATATGTACAAAATGTGTAAACTGTAATTGAAATCCAGAGCTACAATTGGAGTAACCTCAAGTTACCTTGCACCCTTTTATGAGCTGCATGAAATGAAATGAGCCACACAAGCCTTTCTGTTATAAGTGACTGTTTTGACCATAGTAACATGACTGTGCACTGCTTTCAAAAACATTTGACTGAAAATATATAAAAAAAAAATGCTCCTTTAGTAAAAAAAAAAAAAATTATTTTATTATTTATTTAGTGTATTAGGTGTGTTTTTTTAAGTATTTTAACACTTTAGGAGTCTGCGTCAATGTGCGTCGTACTGTGTATTTTTGCTTTTTTCTTTAATTAAAAAAAATACTTCTGATTAAAACACAATGATGAAATTTCATATGGTTATTACCAGATACTAGAAGAGTATTGTTTGAAAATTTCAGATTTTTTGATTCAGCCCCTATTTGAGATATGCCTGTTTGAAAATTGGCAATTTTGGACAAATTGCGATATTTGAATGCCTGTAAAACCTAAAGGTGGCATTTAAAAGGTATCAAATTTTTTTTAAGTCTTCTTCTTTATTACATTTTTAAGGTGAAAAAACATTAAAGTTGTGTTTTAATCCCTTCTTGGAAAAAAAATTCCCTAAATCTTCAATTTATTCTAATCGAAAACACATTTTTCTAGTTAAATTTTAGGTTATTTCCTTACAACTTAAAATATTTTTTGTCATAAACAGAAAATGTACTATCAAAAATAAAATAAAATATGTCAGCAACACCCTTTGGATGATTTCATATGGATTGACCCAGCATGATTTCATGCTAATACTAAATCCTAAGATTGAAAAAATGGGACCAAACACACTACTAGATATAAAAAAACATTTAAAAAATTTCATATTTTTAAATATGAATTTTTTAAATGTTTTTTTATAAATATGAATTTTTTAAATGTTTTTTTATATCTAGTAGTGTGTTTGGTCCCATTTTTTCAATTATTCCCTACACACACTGTATTAATGAATAATAAATCCTAAGATGTCCCAGATTTTCGTATATCCCACTATTCATCGATTACATTTTTATTTACAATCATGTAACTAAAGAATTTTGCTATCGCAACTAAGATGTAAATATTAGTGATGTATTGCATACCCAATAACTATTTACCATATCCCTCATGTTTTCAGTATACTGAAATTACCAGGATACTGATTGTGCCCTTGTGATTCCACCGTCAAATTTCATTGTTGTAATTCCTTTTTATCATTTATTTATCTTTATAAACTTTTTAGACTATATATAAATTTGCAGAAAGTTTTAGACAAGAATGCATATTTTATGCAATATAGTCCCTTTTTTAATCTAATGCAATTCATAATTTAAAAAGTTTTGATTCGAAATTAAAACGTAAATTTTTAAAACTTAAATTTTAGTTTTAAAATTTAAACTAAAATATTATTTTTTCTGTGAGTATTCATGGAACATTTTAACATTGCAGCAAAATATAGCTTCTAAAAATTTACAGAATATTCCTTTTTTAAGCAATAATTTCACTTTTAAAATTCCGATCATTGGATTTTTTTTTTTTTACATATGAATGATTTCTTTTTTATAATTGAAAAGAAACTATTTTCAAAAATACAGTTAAATTCAGAGATACATCTTACAGTGGTAGGAATATAGTAATACCTTTCCTCTCTATTCGTCAGAAGATGGTATTAGAAAATACTCTCTTGTAAGAGATATAGTAAGAGGCTTCAGATCTTACAACTAAAAGCTCCTTTTTGCAGTAAAAGCCGTTATCTTTCAGCACTTTTGAAAGTTTCTTATTCCTATCTCGTTTGTCTTTGGTATTCGTGCTACATTTCACGGCTACCACCTGCAATCGGTATCAATTCCAGTCACGCAGGGTTGAACCAGCATTCTGCGTAAAGCAGCCACTGAAGAGCCTATTTTGCAACCTGCGCTCCATCTGTTGGACTGGATGGAAAATAGGCGTCTTCGCGCATCACCGATCATTTTCATTTCCGTCTGGCAAACAATGGATGGTCAGTCACATGACCGACAACAAAAGCGTCTGCTCCACTGATAAACGTTCTACGGAACGAATTTCAATTAGTTTTGAAACGATATCGTGAAGAAGAAACGCCAAGTTTCCACAAGAAATCGTAAATCCGAAGTTAGAAGAACTTTTCTGATATTACATGAAATCTAACCTCAGTGAATCTCTTCGAAATAATAGGTTTTGATATTAATTTAGTTAAATATTATTTGGAAAAAAAATCATAAAACTTACTTAAAACTTCAATAAATTTGATTTAATAAAGAAACATTAACACAATTGTCTTCTGTAATATTTATTTAATATGAAGTTACTTGGAACAATTTTAAGGCTACTTTATTTTGAAAAAAAAATATAATTTTTTATTATTTTTCTTTGTATTTCCATAACAACAACAAACACAAGCTTGAATTTTTTTTTTCGTAAAATTATTTAAATACCCCATAACTTAACTAAACTTCATTACTTCATTTTAATCATATCGATGCAAGCGCAAATTATTAGTAAAGAAGCGAATAATGTACATTGCTAGATATCAGTAGAAAAGCATTGCTTTGTTTCTAGTTACGTTCTGTAGTTGTTTTTAAAAGTGTTTTCTTTTATCTTATTTTTATAAGAAAAATTTTCATATAAAAAAGATTCATTATCTCTTGTCCATAATTAAAGAAAAAAAATCTATTGACTATCTTCTAAAGTTATTAGAAGAGTAGAGAGATGAGTCTCATTCACATGCACATATAGATACAAAAACACACATACGGATAGAGACATTTGTGTTTCTTAATTTCCTAGGAAAATAGTCTGTGAATGTAAACTAAACTTGAAGAATTTAATTAGCGAACTTATTTGGCTCAACCAAACATATCTTTAAACAAGGTAGTGAAAGTCAACATCAAGACAATGTTTTTAATAAAATAATTATATATGAATATAACTATTTTAATTACAAGAACTAAATTTAACCTGCAGAAATTTTTCTAAGAACCAAAGACTGCACATAAATAGACAAAGCACGCCTTTCATTTTGTCAATAGAGGGAATCGGGAACGGCCGCTTCGTCGTTATTGGGAACTCATCAGCCCGATCCACCCACCACGATGACAAACCCAGGAAAGCATGAAAAAAAGGCGTGCTTTGTCTATTTATGAGCAATCTATGTTTTCTTTTCTTAATAATTTTTGTGCACGTTAAATTTAGTTCATGCAACTATATTGCCTTTTTGGTTTGGTTTTAATTATAAAATATAAGTATACCTTTCATATCCTAACGAAGGTTAGTTTGAAAGTTTTTTATCTGTACTTTCGCGCTTATTTTTAATTATTTTATGTTTTGTTCCGGAGTCACTTTTGGGAGCGAAGATGACTTCCGTTTATTTTTCATGCCTTTCTGGTTTTCTCATCGGGAGGGTGGATCGGGCTGATGAGTTCTCAATAAGGACGAAACGGCCGTTCCCGATTCCCTCTGTGGACAAATTCAAAGAAGTGCTTTGTCTATTTACATTCAGTCTTTGGATTATTTTCTTAATAACTATTATCTATATGTATATAACCCTATATAATAGTTAAAGGTAAACTTGTGAAATCGTTGAAGATTACGTATCAGTAAGCATGAGGAAAATTCATTAAGTTGATTTTATAAATTATACGTCATCAAATAATGTATTTTAATGTAAAATAGACTTGTCACTCACTATAGTTAAATGTGGATCCTGATAATAAATCTCCAGATTCACCTGTGAAATTCAGCAATTAAATAGTTAAAAGTGAAAAAAGAATAAATATTAATTATTAATAACTTAGTTTATTGTACATTGATATTGTATTTTAACGTAGGAAAAGAAGATAAGAATGATAAGTACACAAGCAGGGGATAAGGTGTTCTGTGTTTTTCTGTCTCCTTCTTACACCCAATTTGTAAGTAACTCAAATCGTATTTGATAGATTACAATCAATCTAGTTTTCCATGTTAAATGTATTTGAATTTTCATAGAGAGAAAGAGAGATGAATAAATATAATCCTTAGCTTAAAATTACATATGAAGACAAAGGTGAAGGAACTTTGCTCTGCGAAGAATATTAAAGGATCTTGTAAACCTATAAAAACGTTGGTTCAAACCTATAAACTTTTTATGTCTTCGCTTTCATGCGGATATAGTTATCTATAAAGGCTGAACCAAAGCATATGTTACGTGAAATGTTTTCGCATATCAATCTAACTTGAAATACTGCAGTGAAAAAAAAAGTGAATAATATATCTTATTGAAATAATTTTGAGAATATTATTCCAGTCACGATTTTGATCTTTTTAATTTGCTTAGAGGTTTATGTCACAAATTATAATTCAGAAGTAACTGATGAAAAGATCCCAGAATGCATGCAAATTATTGGACAGGACAGATTTTACTTTAATTTCTTTTGTTAATACGTAGGTTTGAGAAAAAAAGAAGAAATAAGATGCAATCACAGTAAATATTAATTTATAAGTTATTACATCAAAACATTTAAAGAAACTTCTTTAAGTTTGTTCTGATATTTAGAACTATTAAATATTAGCATAAAAAAAAGTCACCATAATTCACCATAAACATTAAAAAATGTTTATGTAACTGAGGCAGGCAGATCATTGCTACTATGTTGAGACCAGTGGTTCTCAAGCTTTTCGACCTCGCGCTTCATTATGATATTGTCAAATTTTGATCTCCTCTTCTTCCAGCCAACCATCAAAAAAAAAGAATAATTTGAAGACGATCCAACTCTCATTGTACAAAATCCATTGTACAAATACACATTGTACGTGAATTCTCGTGGCCCTACTTGAAATTTCCTCATACTTAGTAAAAGAGGTTAAATTTAGCATAAACATGGTACTTCGTAAATCTGGTGCGCATAGGAAGTTGTCAGTAAGGATTTAGAAGGCCGAGGAATTGGCATTTCGGTAAGACCTTGGCCTCTAAAGGTCTTACCGTTTTTGTTATGTTTCATGGTGGTTTTCTTCAAATTCTCCCGTTTCCAGTGCACTTTTCATCATTTTCACTGCCTGTCCTTCTTTCCGTGGAACACAACACAAATGACCTAAGATAGAGGCGGCTTTGCCACCCACATAACATAAGAGCTTAATCACTATTACAGCTTTCCATAAGGCATTTTTTCACTGAAAAGTTGTTTAACTGAAAATAATTCCACAAGAAAGATTATCGTTTATTAGTGAAATGGAGATTCGCGCACAAAAATATTGGTGATAGATATTTTAGTGTGTTTTTTTATTATTCTTTTTTTTACTTCTGCAAATCGCGGCAATTTCAGTTCTTTTTGAGCTAAAAATAAATTTGTCAAAAAAAAAAAGTTTCCTAATTTTCATACTTTATTAATATTTCACTATCAGATTAAAAATCACAATAATTCTTTCATTAAAATTAGTTGAAGGATAAATCAAATTCTCAGCATATAAAAGAGAAATAAAAAAGGTAAAATACTTCCAGATGAACTTCCTAACAGCTGAAAAATCCCTTCTTATCTGATATGTTACCAATAAATCTTTGTGGTAAAAACTGATGTTTTAATTTTTGATTTTCAATATTAATTTTTCAATATTGTTATTACAAAAAGTGCTATTTGGCTTTAATGCAATTTTAATTAAAATTATAATTTTTATATAAATAAACTAGCAGCAAAGCCTGTGGGACGACAGGCATAAAAAAATCTGAAAAGTCATTTTATTATCAACTATCAAATATAAAGTAAATGTAATCTAAATACTGTGCTAACTTGTGAACGAAGCTTCTACGGCAAGATTGGTTTTGAGTTTCGAAATCAGCGTAAACAACTGAGTAAGTATGCAAATTTCATTAAAATGGATGCATTAGTAACAAAATTATTTGGTTTTGAACGTATGTTTTCTTAGAATTTCAGTTGTCGAGGTTAGTTCCCAAGAATAAAATTTCATGGAAACAACATGGAATGACACAATGAACTAATATTTTTATCCAATTTGAGTACCCTTGATTCAATGGGACCATTGAGAACCGTTGGATCTATCTTAATAGCTTAATTATATCGAGTTACAGACTGACAGACAGACGAACTTAGGCAATTTATATATATCGATTGATGATTTGATTTGAAAAAAAAAAATTTTTTTTAATGTTTATCAGATCTATTTAGGTGTACTTCTTACCTGTACACCTGTAATATAGGTTCTGAGAGTTTAATCTAAAGGATCATTTTCCACCCAAAAAGAAAAATGAAATACCAACCATATCTAAAGTTTAATTTATCTAAAGAATAATTATTATTTTTTACTCATAACCCTGAAAGGCATTTAAAACTCACCTTTGTATAATCTAAATACTGCGCTAACTTGTGAACGAAGCTTCTACGGCAAAAATAGTTTTGAGTTTCTAAATCAGCGTAAAAAACTGAGTAAGTAAGCCAAATTTCATTAGTGGTGACAAAATTATTTGGTTTTGAACGTATTTTCAGTTGTCTAGGTCAGTTTCCAAGGATAAAATTTCATGGGAAACAACATGGAATGACAAAATGAACTAATATTTCCTCCAATTTGAGTACCCTTGATTCAATGGTACCATTGAAAACCGTTGGATCTATCTTAATAGCTTAATTATATCGAGTTACGGACAGACAGACAGACGAACTTAGCCAATTATATGTTGATTATTTATAGTAATCCTCATTCACCTATTGAATGAATTTCTCTTTAAGAATTCTGTTTTCTGCACATTTTCAGCATTTCTTAAGCTAGTTATTAAAATAAGTTACAATGCTTTAGACATTTGAAGTTAAAGAATTATTAAAAACTCCAATATCAAGTATTTCATATTTAAATGTATTCGATCTTATAATATGCACAAACATATGATCAGAAATAAATGTGCAAGTTTATTAATAAATGCGCTCTGAATTCAGCTTACTGATGAACTAATCCATTAGATTCTAATTCTTTTTTTTTTTTTTTAGATTGTAGAAGGGTCATGGAAATCCCAGTAACACTGATGCCTTTTAAGCCTATTCTCCAGATCCCAGATTTACAAATCGGAAAGAGAAGAAGAAGAAGTCCAACATTGGAAAGAAAGAACCATCCCTGCCTGCCGCGGGATTCGAATCCAGATTCAAGTACATCAGTCAAGTTAATAGATTATTGCCTAGATCTCTCAGCTAAGACAGAATGGCAACAAAATAGTAGGAAAAGTACAGTAAATGACAGAATTTGCATTATCTTCACATCAAGAACAGATAAAATATATGGAGCATTCATCTGACGAATATTTATCTGATTACTGGAGCGTTCATGTTCACAATTTCATCTAAATTCGCTGGTTGATTTCAAGATAGTATTCCTTTATACAAGTAAAATTTCCGTTACATTCGCTTTGTTATTTACTGATCATTAGAAAGTCATTCTCAATGACTGATTATAGACAACTGATTATAGACAACATCATCCCAGAAATCGTTATTTTTCGGCAACAATTTCGTCTATGGTTTACTTCTTCTGCTATCAAAATATGAATAATAAAAATATGTCTTTTTCTAAATAATATATAGAAAAACTACTGAATCGAATTTGCTTTTTCTTTTGATAATTATGGGATTCCGTAGAACAACATATTTTAGGAATATAGCGAAACCCATATTATCATATGCTACATTTGTATTCCATGTTATTAATTCATACAGTAACTTATTATTTCAATTTTATAATTTTATTAATTGATTAAAATAATAAAATGAAACATGACATGACTGAATATTACCAGTTATTATAAACATTAAGTTTTTTATTATTATTATTTATTTATTTAAAATACCAAGAAATTACAGTCCTGCTAGGTTCTACAATTAAAGAAACTCAGTTTTCAGGGCATTTAGGGTAATTCTTGGGTCCGGTAGTTGGTCCTAGTCTCTCCCAGCTTTAGACCCGCAAAAACACTGGGTGAACCCTAGGAGGAGAAACATCCAGAGAAAAATCGTCGAACTTGACGGGAATTTGTAAACCTGCTTTTCCACCTCTGAGCCCAGCGAGATTCTAGAAAGCAGTCTGATTATTAATTAAGATTTCACAAAAAAACAGTATACTTAAAAGAAGTCGAGCTACGACTTTAATTTTTACAGGATATGTCCGTTTGACAATACAGAACAAGTGATTAGCAGCTCAGTGTCAAACGTACAAGATACTTCGATGTAGCTAATAATCCCATGCGGCCACCTCTGACACGTATCATCTGCTGTGGCCGCGGATGCATCGAATCAAATAATGTTTGAATGGAATTATTTGTCACCCAAGCTATATTGACCGGCGTCCGAAGTTCATGAAGAGTTGCTGGCGGAGGTCGCACGCTGCCTATGTTATTTGAGGATGTCTCAGAGATTTTCTTTGACAAATCCTGCTATCTACAGTTCACGACAGAAGTGGAATGTTGTTATCGCTGAAGGACATTCGGTGTGGCATTGGTCTGCTGAAATATGGTCCCGAGGACGGCCTTTGACAGATATGGAAGGGCGAGGGGCCGTAGAGTGTCGTTGACAACGGGCACTCATTATGGTGGTACGGACTCTCACGAGAGATGATCTGCTTTCAAACCCTAAAGCACCCCATTCCTTGATGAGATATGCCTGGTGGGAATACACTCTTCCTGAAGTCTCTCCCATGGTTGCGGACAAAGGTTTGGCCGTTATTTTGGCTAAACAGATGAGCGAATCATCCGAAAACACGATATTGTGCTGTTCACAAAGCCAATCCCTTCTTTCGATGTGCCATTGCAGCCTGACAGACCGTGCTGAAGTGTCAAAGATAGTCTGAGGAAGAGCGGATAAGTTTGAATTTATAATAACCGGCGACATACTGCAACAGCTGATATGGAAGAATGCATCACAGTTTGCCTCTGCTGCGCCAAGGCCAACGTTCATGATGCAGAACGGTCACACAAAGACTAATGAGATGACAATTTCTGTAGACTATGTCCAGAACCTTCTCTTCGTGTCCTATGCTCTTCTCCATACCATTCTCTAAGCTCTTTTTAAGACGGAGACACTAGCCTACGCGACCAGCAATCTCCTGTAAGGAAGTATTGCAGTCTCTCATGCCGAAATCGAACTCGCTGATGTGACTGTCTTATATGACTGTTTTACACGATGAGCGAGGCATTCTTACCAACTGCTGACCATGCACTGACCGAGGTACGTGGCGCTTATAGCTGAATATTGCCTTATGAACATAAAAGTAAAGTCGTAGTTCGATTCCTTTCAGGCATTCTGTTTTTATGAACAGTAGTGTATTTACAGAATGTACAATTTGCAACTCGATTTCTTTATTCATGTGAAAACTCAATTAAATTATCGTTAATTTTTATCCTTTAATCTGAAACCTACTTAACTAGGAAAATAAGGCTTACTCTTTACTTAGACAGCTTATGCGGTTGTGTGTACTTATGTGCGCATGACTATTTCCCAATAACTTTTGAACCACTGTATGAATCTTCTTGAAATTTGTGTATTTCAAACAAGAGACCCCATCGTAAAGATTGTTCATTACGAACAAGATGAGAAGAAAAGATTCATGATAGAATCTTGCCTCATTAATTGTTGTGTGTGTTTTAATAAGAATAAGTGTTTAAGAGTAAAAGAGATGTCTTTGTCCATGTATAGGAATGTATTGATGAACAATGTGAGAGTGAAAGAATTTTTATCTCTCATATAGTTTATCTGTTTGTCAACAATAGTCACCGTTTTTATTGCCCAATTTTTATTCACTTGCTTTGTTTATTCATGTTTTTTAGTTGTTGCATTTTTATATTGTTTTAATGAGAGAAGAATTTCTCTTTCCTTTTTTATATTATTTTATTTTTTGTTCGTCAAACAAAACCTTGAAAAAGTTTTAAGAAATTAAAACGGAAGATTGGTATCAACGGTATCTACAGTGAAGGTGTTTTTGAGTTGATTTATGTGTCTAGTTTGGATTAAAGAGACACAAGTTTTATATTTTAGTTTTTTTTTCCTTAAGAGTCCTTGTCCAGAAATATTCATGACAATTCCCATAGAAAAGGTGTCGTAAATATCAATTATTAACAATCCCCTCGTTAATCCTCTTAATATAAATTCTACCTTTAATATAATTAAAATCAATCGGATTTAATTTTTATTTTAATAGGAATTTCTTCGTATTCCACAGATATTATAAATAGAAATTTGTCGTTTTCTGTTGCTCTTATAATTTAAAAAAAAAAACGAAAAAGTTTTTTAAAAGACATCAAAATTTAAGAAAAGGAAAGGAAAGTAGCCTCCAGTTTCTTTCCGAAACTTCTTATTTGCTGTTATCATCTTTGTTAAATATCAACTTTCGGAAGATCTATAAACCGCTTTGCTAATTACTTTTTTTTTGTTGTCGAAGAAGAAAAATGTTCTACATAAATCAAAATTAATTTGCCCAATAATAATCAATAACTCTTAAATTAAGTAATAAATTACTAATTTTTTATGTTGGTTAATTGATCGAAATGCGTAAGAGTCGCTTTTGTATTCTTTATATTATTAATCGATCTAATAAGGATTAATCAGGGTAACGCTAAAGAAGAAGAGAATTAGCTGTATTTATTTAGCAGTTTCTTAAATTTATAACTCAAGAGAATCGTTCATCAAAAAAAGAAGAACAACACTGCGTACAAAAAATAGAAATTTTGATTTGATCTTATAAAAATAAAAAAATATTTACAATTATTAGCAGAGAATATGTAATTGTTTTCTGGAAATATGATAAAGAAAATCAACATTTATAAATGTTGATGATAAATGATATAAATGACATAAATAAAAGTCATAAGAAAACAAGATATTCTTTGAAGAACTTAAAATCGTTTCTTTAAATCTTTTAGAAAATGACAAAAAAAAAAAAAAAATCTTAAATCTATACAGGGGTACCCCATTTTTCGAGTAAATTTTTATTTGAATAATTTTATTTTGATGACGGCCTGATGTCCTACCTGGCGCCAACCACTCATTATTGGATGTGAACATCCGAAATATCAAAGTCGGCGAAAGGAGAGAAAGACAAACACAGGAAGGATGGGAAATATCCATGCTGTCACCGGGATTCGAACCAAGGTTCAAACATATCAGGGTCATGACCACAAGACTAGGTTTAAAGGCGACATTTTATTACAATAACATTGAGAGTATTATTACGCCAGCAGAAGCAGAAATATTCATTTTCTTAAAAAGACTTGATGAAATTACTTATTTAAATTCGATGGGTTTTCAGTATATGAAAGTGCATGAGGAGTATTCATTTCTTTAATATATTTTGTGAACTATCCTTAGAAACCCATTTCTTATCTTCAGTTTTTTTCACCTTCACGCGCTAATTTATAGACAAAGATAAACATACAATTTTTTTTTTAAAAAATTTAGATCGATCTCTTGCCTTTAGTTTACACCCGTTCAAAACTTACGAAATGGGGGAGACAATCACAAGTAGACTGAATGATTTTTTTAACTCACTTATCGAGGCCAAAAAAAAAAAGGCTAGCCAATAAGCAACTTTTAATTCACTGTTTATTGTTTATATTTCTAAATATAACAAAAGTATAGAAATAGAGAATTACTGAAATTGTAGCCGTTCAGGCATAACCGATCTCTCTGGACTGATTTAGTTGATGAATCTGGGTTCGAATCCCGAGGCTAGCAAATATGCTTTCTTTCTTCCCTGTGTTTTTCTTCCTCTTCTCTATCTTCTGGCTGCCTATGACCATTCCCTATTTTTTGGGTTTGTACAGTAGGCCCTTATCTATTTCAGTACTACTTGGATGTATCCATGGTTCTTTGACATAGAATAGAATAGCGGAATTCTAAGGAAAACAAAAAAATACGGACATTCTGAACACTTGAACTAAACCTGATGAACCATTTAATCTAGAAAGACAAAGAACAATGTTTATCGGCCTACAAAATATTACCTCTAAAAAAAAAAATTCGACAAAAAGGGAAAAAATTCAATTAAGAAAGAAAAAAATTCTACTGATGTACAAAAAGAGTAGAATAAATTATATAAAACTTACTATTTCGACCAAAAAACTTCTTGAGAGAGGTTAAAAATTTCTATCTCAGAAAAGAAAATGCCTTTGATTTCGTGTATGGATATTTTCATTTTGTTTCATAAGACATCAGATGCGCAGTAATTAATGATATATATAATTATTAATAAAATATATCATCACTACACTGTTCACAACTTTAAAAACGTAGCTTAAGTCATTAATTTTTAAAGTTGTTAAAGTGCAACTCGTGCTTTGGAAAGCGGAATGATAGTGATAGTGTCACTAATTAAGAAAGGAATTCCCCTGAATTTAAGTTCATGAACTTTTATTTGTTCGGATGGGTTAATGATGTTGTATTCCTCATTTCAAACCATATTTAATGACGATCAGCTTTACCAGACTTTAATGCTCGCATACTACTAGAGTTTCAAATGAAAGAACTTTTTTGAGAGAAGTATAAAATATGTAGTTAAAATAACAATTTAATATTTCGAATCAGTGACAGTAATATCAGATCTAAAAGAGTATATTTTGAAGCAATAGCTGATAAAACTGTCGGGCTTTTATGGAATTTTTCATAAATTTTTAATTGTTTTAAGTTGTAGTTTGAAGTGGAAATATTTAAGCGTTTTATTTCCGTGCCTAATACAAACAGGAACAATTTAAAACTCGCGAACCAATTATTTGCAAGTGCAAAACAACCAAGGAGCTGTGTCAACAATTGACAACAAGTAGTGAACAGCAGATGTTGAACGGCGTGAAGTACGACGCTGTTCAACAATGCACGCAAGGTGTAAAAGCCAAAAACACAAAAAGAAGAAGACGAATCTTCAATGGAGAAGAACCAAGATGGCTGAATCGAAGAACGATATAGTGTGATGTTGGAGGAAAAAGTCTGATACTCTAAGAAGATAAGAAGAGCACAGGAATTCAACATCATTACACAAGTAACTCGGATGAAGAATATCGGGAGATATTTTCAAGAATTGTACGATTCCCAGGAAGAGGAAAACAGGTACAAGTTCGAATCCAGAGACGTTCGATAGCGGCCAGATAAGATTCTACGAATGATCTCATCACGGTGATACGAATACATGGTTAGAGTCAACCAATCGTATCATGAATAAGAAGACATCTTATTAATATCATAAAGATTGATGCAATTAAGTGACCAAGTTACTGTTACCTAAAGGGGACATGTAAAAGTCAGCATTAATTGAAGAACATTCGAATCACGTTAGAATCACCAGTTTGTGTTTACAAAGTAACGCCGTAAGATTAAAAGTTAAAAGAACTTTGGTAACATTAATTTGTGGACTATAAATAACGAGGGGAAAATCAGTACGAGATACAAAGTGACTCTTAATTTAAATGTTAACTTACATTGTTTGAAGTACAACTATGTTTCAAGAATAAACTGTTAAGAAGTATAACCTCTGAAAAGATAATATAGCAATTTTGTTAAATGCATTTGATTTGTTTTATTTTTGGATCACGTAGTTCATATCTTTGAATTTCAAGTATATAAGTTAAAACTGTGGGAAAATAAGTTAATGAATTTATTTTATTTATTTATATTAACGATCCACGGACGACACCTTCACATTTATACGGAAGGGTTTTAAACCTCACTATCTGATATATCACACAAGGCAACATCTTAAAATAAAATAATTTTCATCCCCTACATAATTGCGTATGGTTTCCGATGCCTTTCTCTAAAATTCTTTATGATCATTTTTATTACTTAAAATATATTACCACATTTATTATATATGATATTTAAACATACATAACCATTTATTATATATGATATTTAAACATACATAAAGAAAATTCAAGAGTAAAATATATGTTGTCATTTACTTTGTTACATTATACTTTGTTATCTCCCGTTTATATACAGTGGTCACTATCGAAATTTATTTAAGAATTACTGAATTATTTAGTCAAACAACAATTCAGAAGTGCCATCAAATGTCTACTTTTAAGTGAAATCGTTAAACAAAACCTACAGAAGATTAAAGTCTATTATTTTGCATTTTTGTTGAGAACCGCAGAGCATTTTTCTTTTTTTAATATAAGGGGCCAGAGTGTGTACGTTCATTTTAAACATGGTGTTGCGAGCACAAGTTAAGAACTCACTCCACGACCTCGTAACTCATGTCTTTTGCAGCAGTTGCAGAATCAAATGGCTTGAAAATTATTGGTTTTACGAATGTGTTGTAGCATTTGGACGTGCACCGTATAATAAGACCTTGTGATTCACGAGGTTGAAGAAATAAAGTTTATACAAAAATGCACAAAAACACTGCAGATTTACTGAAGACAAATAACAATGTGCAAAGAACAACTCAGAAGAATTTCAAAAGTTTGACAAGTAGTAAAAGAAAATAGAAGAGAAGACACACCGCTTACTTAATACGTTAGTGATAAAGAATGGAATTAATATTTGAAATTCAAATAACAAATCATAATAA
Source organism: Thereuonema tuberculata (assembly GCA_023159025.1). NCBI lineage: Eukaryota > Metazoa > Arthropoda > Chilopoda > Scutigeromorpha > Scutigeridae > Thereuonema > Thereuonema tuberculata. The sequence goes on along the minus strand of JAFIDM010012231.1, from coordinate 52,008,642 downwards.
TTCGAATGTTTAGTAATCAGTATTACTAAATAAAACGGATTAAAAGGATTTTCACTGAGTATGCGAAGCTTAAGAAATATTACTAATTTTACTAAATTAAGAAAAATTATTACTCTAATTTTTTGACAAAATGGATGTCGAAATTTATGATTTTTTTTTAAAAACAGCAAATAGATCATATTTTTTTACAAATAATGGGTTTTTCATCATTTTTACTTCTCGCTACTAGAATGAAATCAGTTACATTAATTTTGTTATTTTAATTATTAAACGATATTGATCTATAAATAATAAAATACCTGAAACCTCTTTAACACAGTACGAATCAATTCTACGGTGTAGTTATAATTTAACAAATGAGCAAAATCAATAAGTTAAATATTTACGATGATTTGGATGGTGTTATTTATCATTTGTCCAAACGCCAAAATAGATTTATCTACTAGCTAAAGGCGTAAATTCTTTATAAAAAATTGTTCCTGCTTACTATCTCAACTTAATTCTGCGGAAAATTAATTTTGAATAAACACCAATCGACTAATCGTAACGAATAAGATTTGCATCATGTGACTAACAACCTTTGTCGCAAAATTCATACGACATCAATGTGCGATATATTTCATTTTGATATATAACATTTTTCATTCCATAAAAAAAATGTGAATTAATACATCAGCTTCTGTGTTTATGCGAAAATCTCAAAATCGACTTTTGGCACTTGGTCAAATGATGAATAACACCATCCAGTTATAGAACATGAAACAACGATTTTTAAATTAAAAAAAAGATTTTTTTTTTTTTAAATTAAATAGATATCTCTGTGTATATTATATTACTAAATGAAAATATGATTTTATACTATGTATGCGCTCCGGAATTCACCGCTTTTGGGTCATTTCTGAGACACGATACAGGATTTGGGGAGACCAATGTAATCACATTGGTTTAATATGATTAGAATTGGGTATTTATAGGGTCAGTGTGCCGAATATGAGACCCTTTTTGATTTTCATCTATAACTAGGAAAATAAGTGAGGAATTACAGTACCAACGTGATATTCTTTTAAGGCATACATTTTACTACAAATAACAATGACAATTAAAACAACTTTACATTTTGTCTTGTATGAAATTTTAAACACAAATGTTACATTTTGGGGGTTTGAAAAAAGTAGTCCTAATATGAGACCCTCTTCTATAACTAAAAAAATGAATTGTAATTACTAAAAATTTCGTCAAAAACAAAACTTTAAACAATAATTAAGTAATATTTATCTTCATCGCTAATAGATAAAAAAGAAAAATGACATTTAAACGAATTAGTTGAAGTTTACTTCAGGTTTTGTTTACTTTTCGTTTTTAGATTCCAAAATTTCACATTGTTTGGGCTAAATCTCTTAATTCTTGCGAACGATGTTGCTTGAAGTTATTTTAGAGACAGTTGTGGGTGTCGTTATAAAAATCCCTTTTCACCACTTTTCACCACTTTTCACCAGCACATTGTTTTTATGATGTTTTAATATACCTCGTTCTTAAGCCATAAAACCTTGAATCCATCTCAATGCAGTATTTTACTAACGAATCTTCAATGTGTTGTGGTAAAGTAGGCTGTCTTCCCAAACTAACGTCTACTAGTGATTCAGCTGTTTTTTCTGAATCTTTAACATAACGCTCCAGAGTTTCTTTCGGAACATCAAAATGTTTTGCAGCTTTTTTTGTAGCCCATATCACGACTTCTTACGGCTTTGACAGCTCGTACCATCATTACAGGATCCCATTTTTTTGCGTTTTGTTTCGGAAGGCATCTAAAATATTTAAAAAAAAATGTAAATAAGCTTTGCATGATGAAAAAAAAAAGAATGCCTAATATGAGACCCTATCTCATATTAGGCATCCTTTGGGGTCTCATATTAGGCACGACCGCGTTGTCATACACGCCAACGAATTTTTTAGGTTAGGCTTAACGTTAGCTTAAAAACAAACCGGCATGTTTATACTACACATTTAAAGCTATCTATCCGATACTAAGAGTTTCAAAACGAGTCTTATCTTAAAGGTGAAAACAGCCAACGAAAATACACGTGCAAAAAAGTCGACGAGCACAAATTCAGGGAAAAAATTACTGAACCTTTGTTTACGCTAGAAAACACTCGATTGACTCACCGCTGACGGATGATGCATTAGACTACTGTTTCACGCTCCAGTCGCCAGGCGGCAGCACTTCGTACATTCTGTACGCTGGGGTCTCATATTAGGCAGGGGTCTCATAATAGGCATACTGACCCTACATACAGATTGTACCAAATTATTTGCAACAGAAATCGGACCAGCCGTTACAGGGCGGCAGGCGTCAAACATACAAACAAAAAAAGAAAATATTCAATTTGGATACGAGGAATTTAACAAAATCAGTCCAAACATTTCAGAGAGAAATTTCAGCAGTCCTTTTTTTGTGGATTAAGATGAAAATAATCGTTGACAGTCAATGTTTTAGCTTGATGGGGTTTCAAACTTACAAAAAAAATCAACTTAGCCATACACTGTACACTTCGCTTACTCTGTCAAAAAGAAAGGTCTATATAATGAATATAGTTATGATAAAGAGTTATAAAAGTCTGATTCTGTTCCCTGTATTTTCCCATTTTACTTGTAGGTCAAATAGAGATGTCGTTTCCCTCTTGGTGAGATTTCCATATTCTCCATTACATATTTGCATGCAAATCTTATCAATAGATGGTCGGTTATAAATAATGATAATAACAAAGATTGTTGTTAATTTCATTTGATCAGCGATCCTATTTATTGAAAATCTACGACCCTATTTATTGAATATTGAATTATCAGTATAGGAAGTTAAAATTGATGCGGTACGTCAGATTAGCCCCTATCTGAAAGTTTGAATCCTATAGACGCAAAGTAAAACCGGTGGTGGCGCCGCTGTTCTGGCCGAAAGAAGCCCTGCAGTGAAGCCTACGACTTCTTTTTCTTCTTTACCTTTTTATTCTTTTTCTTTTTCTTCTTGTTTTCCTTCTTCTTTTTCTTCTTCTTCTTTTTTTTTTTAATGTTAAACAGTCTCATAGTGTAATTATAAAATTACTGCTTTATTATAGATGCTGGAAATTTAATGCGTGTATAAAGATTAATTCAATTAATCTATATTACTAAAATCTTTTATTTCTCTGTCTGTCTGTCCGGCG
>JAFIDM010012231.1:51976026-51997165 GCA_023159025.1 Thereuonema tuberculata | reverse complement strand
TTTATGTGCAGTCTTTCAATTCTTAAAAACTACTATTGTTTACATCTTTTGATTTTTAATTATTATTTTTAATCTTGTTTTCTATGATATATACTTAACCCTTTTTAATAATAGATCAAACTTGAAAAACTCGTTATTATAGATGTTCCTTTATCATTACTAAAGATGGTAAGGGCCAGTCTTTAATTGCAGGGAAATTTCCTGTGATTTTGTTTTGTTTTTATAGTTCTATTTATTGATTCATTGTATCTATTGATTCTGCTGGTCTTTACAGTTCTAAACTGAGCTCGTCATCTTCTGCGTTGCTTTGGAAATGAATGATCCATTCAAATTGTTTTCATTGTATTTTCCGCTTCGATCATAATTTACTCTACTTAAGTTACAGAAACCTTTTTAAATATTGCCTAATGATTTCAGCAGACATCATTAGCGTGGAATAATAATGTTTAATGAACATAATTGTGTTCCTCCTAAATTACGAACTGGTGAAACCTGAATAAAGTAGCAAAATTCAATAGAGATAATGTGGGTTCTAATTAACTTTGCCTTTTTAGTCAAACAAAACTTCTGCTTTAGAGAAAATATAAGATCAGGTTTCATTCATTTAAAACACGATTGCACAACAAAGAACTTTAATAAGAAAGTCATTTGTTTTTATATTGCCTTCAAAAATACTAAACATAAAAAAATGATCATTTGATATTCTTTTGTAATCTGACACTGAAATTAATTAGATAACCACTTTAAATCCAGTAATGTTGAATTTGCTTGTAAGTTGCAACTATGGATGCCAGAAAATACGTCATATATAAAAGCAAATGTTGAACGTGCATTAACTATAAAATTACCAACAAAATAATTTTAAGATAAAATAATGTTTACCACAATCTTTCTTGCTTTCTGTTGGCGTTAAAGAAATTTCATGAACTGTGTTAAAATATGAAAACTAGGGGAAAGGATGTTATGTAGTGAAGGTGGGTGTCAGAGAAGCCAAGCACTGCGACAGGAGGCCTATTGTACTATCCACGGAAATAACGAAAGATGGAGAGAAAGAATGGTGGGAGAAGTGCAGGGGAAATGGGAGAACCCCGAGAAAACCTGCCCAGCGCGGATCAGTCCACATCACGAAACCCACATGAGAACCGAACCCGGTACTCAGAGGTGAGAGGCCGATGTCATAACGACAACGCCAACCGCGCGGCCAGGGGAAAGGATAAATGTCATCTTTTGCACGTTACTGTCTTATACATAATCAATAACATTCTTTGGTTTCATTTTTATGATTTTTTTTTTCATCTGAAAAAACGTTCAAAAAAAAGTTCTTGTTTTTAACTTTTCTTTTATCAGTCTTCCAATTTGTCTTATATATTATTCTTTTTCTTTAAATGTTTTCTTAACATTACTGGTTATTAATTATTATTATACCTGCAAATGTTAATTTCACATCTCTCGTATTATCTTTAATTTGAATTATCTTATATATATTTTTTACAAAAATCATGTTTCTTATCTTTTTCTATTTTTAGAGTAATTAGAACATCAGATTGATGAAATTACTGAATCTGTGTGTGTGTGTGTGTCCGAGCAACTTTGGAATCGATGTAGGGATCTGCATGAACTTGAGCTTTTGCGAATAAGAGACGGTCTTAAAAAATTCGCGAAAATTAGCATGTGAAAATAGTAAAATTCCATACAAAAGCATTAGCAACAGCGAATTTCTTAGAATGTCATAAACAATGAATATTTATCTATTTACCTGATCCACTAATTTGTGGAGGTTTTGAATATGATTAAAATTAATTGGATTTAGACAATTTAAATAAATAATCAAGATTTATTTATTTATTTATTTTTATCAGAAAGTGAAAACTTACACTGTTTGTATTGAGCAGACTTTATTAGCTAAACATGAAACTTTTGTATTATTTTATGGATCTTAAAACCAAAGAAAAATAAAAATCACAGCGCAAAAAAGCCAATCTATAGTCTAATAAAATAGAGTTTTGTAGTAAACACAAAATCACGTGAACCTGTTTACTTTGCAATCTATCAAACACTTACATTGTTAAAAGCGACACAACTATTAACTAGAGCCCAAAAATTTTATTCTATCTTTTTTAAAAGATAAAATCATTGTAATTCAAGGTTCAAGTACAATTTCAACCCATGCCCGAATTGAGTTTATTTAGAACGTTTCATCTCTCATACTGCTCCATTCGGGCGACTCTACTAAGTAACAAATGGCCACCTTGACCCGGAAGCTGTGTGGATCGGAAGTCGGATTTTTTTTCTCCAAACATCGAAGCCATGGGGAGTCCAACGAGGTGTGATTCATGGGGCTCCGACTCAAGGCTGTGGAGGGTGTTCCATACATACACTCACAGACCTGGGAATCCTAATAGCTGTAACCTGAGGGATCGCTAAGAAAATAATTTTCTATCTGTGTATTAAGCATGTAACTGACTTGATTCATTTTTTCTCTTTAAATGTGAGTGTAATATTTTCATTCAACATTTGAATGCTTCAATTGAAAATTCTTCCTATTTAATTATTTTGGCTTACTCTTCTATATTCTTAACGGAAAAGAAACATATAGATAAAGAATTCTTTTTTTTTTGTTTTCTAATTATTAAAAATAAAATTATAGTTGTTTTAAAACCATTTCAAATGGATATCTGTCGTTTTCATAAGCATTGAGAAAATACTCTTAAGTCTGCAGTTATTAAACTTCCTTATCATCTCTAAAGTATTTTTATCAAGGGATTTGTTAGGGGGGGTCCATTAGTTATGTGAGCTCAAAATGGGAGGGAGGGGTCCGGCAAAATCTCACCAAATCTCATTTAAAGGGAGGGGGGTCAATGAAAAGCTCACGCCAACTTTTTAATTCAGAGAATATACATATTACAACACGTTATAACATTTTGTAATATAATATATGCCCGGGATTTCCCGATTTGAAACAAGCCCCACGCAAGTGTCAGATTTCATTCGGCAAAAACTCACCAAATCTCATTTAAAAGTATCTTCATCCCCCTGGCTGCACGAGGGGGATGTAGATACGTCTAATGACTGTCTTCCTATACTATCAAAAGACATGGACGTCATGTGTCCAATCATAACAATAAAGGAAGCACATATTCATGTGCTTCCATGGAGTGAGTGAAGAATTAGGGAAGGTGGTGTCGCAACTTATTTTTTTAACTTTTATTAGATTTGTTATAGTGCTCCTTAAACGTAGTATCATTTTTCTCCTCTTCTTTCACAGAAAAAATGTATTTAGTAAAAGATATCAGTAACGCTTTAGATATTTAGTGGTTTGAAGCAAAATACATGAAGATACCAAATAAATTTAATTATTTAAAAATTATAGGGAAATCTCACGTGAGGGGGAATGAGGGTCCACCACATCTTACCAAATCTCACCAAGGGGAGGAGGGGGGTCCAAATTTTTTAAAAAACACCTCACCTAATTAATGGACGCCCCCATATAAAAATTGAAAGCTTCATTTGAAACCCTGTACCGTTTAAGCCTTTGGACTACTTTCGTAAGAAGTTCGTGAAAGAATTTAAATCCTACTTTGCTGAACATGCTACTCATACACATACAGCATTGTCCCTAACTGTAGTTCATCGCTATAGCTAAACGTACTAGCGATGGACTGCAGTTATAACAGTAAATAACAGTGAGATTATCACCTTCAAAATACGGGTACTTTATTAATCATAGTAAATGCTTCGATATTTGATACTTGTTGCATTACATACATTATTCAAAGCTTCCTATTCAAAACACTGAGATTCGTGTTTTAAGTATATATTTTGATTTCAAAATCTCGTCAGTTGCCGAAGGTTAGATATTGGAAAACTGATAGGTCCCCATTAATGATGTTAATTACCTATAATGGGAAAACATTTGATCCATATTTATGTAGAATTATTGCTATTCTTATTATGGCTTGTTGCTGGAATATTTAATTCAGTTCAATGTTTATTTATATATTTAATTACAAAGATAATATTTCAGCCTAGGCAATGACATCTATCTGTTAGCTAAACATTAAAATTTATAAGCTAATTTCTTTATTTAAATTGTGAAAATTTTCAAATAACTACAACAAAACATTTTGGAATTAAAAAAAAAAAGTAAGATATTGAATACAATGTATAGTTTAAATGGTAATTATGATCTAGTCAATAAAGTGCGACACAAGTACACAATTTTTTTAATAATGTAGATAAGTTATACAAATCTTCAATACTTCGCAAAACTAAAATCGATTTGCTTTTTCAAGCCTTTTTTCAATAATAACCTATGTAATAATAATGTGGGAAGGAACTAAATGACAATTTCAAATTTTTTTTAACAAAGTGGATTCAGCTAATAAACGTATTCAGTATACTAAACAAGAAGAAGTAGACAATAAAATTAATTACCTCGATTTAACACTTGAAAACAAAGGTAAAGAAATTTCATATGAACTTTATATCAAAGATTTGCATAGTAAATACTTTATAAACTACAACTCAGCGCATAATATGAAAATTAAAAAAGCAGTAATTCAAAATACACTGGGCAGGATAACAATAAATACTAAAAACAAAGAAAAATGGGAGGAAAAAATAGCAAACTTCAAAGAAATCTTAAGGATCAATGAATACCCGGAACCTTTCATTAACAAATGTTTCCAAGAATTCTGAAGGAAAATAAAAGACAAAGACAAAGAAGATAAAGGAATAAAACCTAAATTATCACACAATAAAATTATAAAGTTACCAAATGGTGCTAAAATGAACAAAAGAATAAATGAGATATGTTTTAACATAGACATTAGATAATATATAGAAAAGGGAAAAACATTAAATTCCTATTAAATAAGAAAGAAGAAGAAGAAGAAGAAAAAAAATTATGGGAACGATATATAAACTGAAATATCGAACATGCGGAAAGATATATTTTTAAACACGGGAAGAATGTTAAAGGAACGGGTAAATGAGCACATAGCGGCATATCGAAACAACATCAGATTGGGCCGAACATTATCTGTTTATGTTTATTTACATATCATAACCCGGATCCAGAAGTTCGTATACTATTTAAAATTAGAGACAAGCATAGTAGATACGTTATTGAAGCATTTATTATTAAAACTTTTAAATGTATCAATAAAGATAAAGGATACGTGGTTAAATCAAACACGTTATCGTATTTCCAGGATGTAATTAGAGGACAAGAGGATAAATTTCAATAAATAGATCAAAAATTGGAGAATAACAAGATTAGGACATCATTAAAGACTATTATTTTAAATAACGTATTACAAAATGTTTACTATAATAGCATGAACTTATTATTATTATTTTGTATGAGGATACATGATTGTGTCAGTATTAAGTTGCATTATTGAGAAAAATCAATGATGTCACATAATTGTGTTAGTATTAAGTTGTATTATTGAGAAAAAGAAAACTCAGGTTATTATTGAAAAAAGGCTTGACAAAGCGTAACGATTTTAGTTTTGCGAAATATTGCCAAGATATTAAAGAAGAGTTTTAAGATGGTGTAGTATTGTAAATCTTCTGATACAAAATAAAGAAACAAACTACATCTACCGATATTTCGTTTCGTCTTTACTACCTAAAGTCTTTCTCAAGGTTTTCCTCCTTACATAAATGAAAATAATAGAAAAATAACAGATTTCGTTAGAATCTTCAGGAAAGACTTACAATATAATAAAAGGTTAAATAAATTATTAAAGTTAGTGTAAGTCTGTTTGGGGATTGTTTTATTTTATCTGTTGTGAATCATTGTTTTGTTCGTTTTATGCTATTTGTTATGAATCATTGTTATGTTCGTTTTATGTTCATTTTTATGTCAATTATTTTATCTTAATATATTATTATATTTCATTTTGTATGAGAAAAGAGTGTTTCTTTTCTCTTTCTTTTTCTCTTATTTTCATTTATGTAAGAAGGAAAACCTTGAGAAAGTCTTTAGGTAGTAAAGACGACATATTGGTAAGTGTAGTTTGTTTCTTTATTTTGTACCAATAGATTTATTTAGATAACAACTAGAGCATTATTTGATAATTTGAAGTTTATGTAAATTACATCTATTATTAATTATTATTATAACTTGTACTGTCAAAATCATTAATTAGTGCGACATTTATGTAAATTACGTGATTTATTAATTATTATTATCATAAATGGCTTTATAAAATCATTAATTAGTCTAAGGGTTGGGTTGAGGGGTAGTTGGAGGATGGGCCCCTGCGGCCCTTCATCAGAACTTTAATAATAATATTGACCCTCAGTCTTCCTAAGGTTGTGCACCCATGAATCAGAACAGACTTTAAATAGCACTGAAAATATATCCAAATAAACCAATGTAACTAGGGTGACTAGACATCCCACATTGTGCGGGACAGTCCAGGATTTTAGTGCAGTGTCTTGCTCAGTATATGTCCCGAAAAATGTCCCGGATTCTGTAAATAGTCGACATGAATTTTCCTAGTGGCAAGAATTGAGATATTTTTGTAGGAACACAATAGAAATACAATTTCATATTCTATTAATGCTTGAGTTCTAGAAATATATACATATTTTTTTTACGGAACTCGCGCCATATTGCTTTTTTTATTTTTGGAAATATGAATTCTTTATTCAGACTCCACTATTTAAATGTGAAGTTTTTGATATCCACACAATGTTAAAGTTTCGTATATTATAAAAGTCAAAGTTGTTGGCTTTTTTTTGTTTGTTTTTTAGTCTTAAACGTTGTCTTGTCCCGAATTGACTTCGGAAAAAATCTGGTCAACGTAAATATAGCATTTCTAGTAATTAAATGAAAACTGTAGGATTAAACATACAAGCTTTCAGCCTTTCAGTTCACAACTTGTCTAGCTTCTTTTCAGTTTTGTCTTCAGAATTTGATATAAAATATCTTATTTGCATCAGCACTTCGCTGAACTACTTCATTTTAACCCAATTTTGATTGATTAATTTGCCCATTTGCCCGTTTGATAATAAATAAAGTTAAAAATTTATTTTATTACAAAATTTTATCCATCAAATTGCAAAATATTTTGGTGAATCAGAGACTATCGAAAGAGGTCTATAAATTTAAAAAAATATTTTCTAAAAGCGAGAGTACCGTTTTTCTTATTGGATACGTCAAAATTCTTTAATCGGATTAGAAAAGAAAATGCAACAAAATAGATTTTATAAAACATGAAATTTCGAGCAAAAACTCAAAAACAAGAATTATGATAAATGAAGAATTAATTTAGGACTGTTATTAATTTAAGGCATTCCAAACTCTTACGTTTCTGAGAAACGTTTCGAGATTTCTAAATTGATTCTGCAGCCAATAAAGAAGATAGATATTTCCGTAAAATTGCAAATATTGGAAAGAGAATAAAACAGGCCCAATTCCAACTCTGATTATTTTTTATTTGAGAACAGAGAAAACATGCACAAAACATCTTATTTCTATACATCTTATTTTCAACGACTTGACCAAATTCGAACCTTGGTAATATTTTTTTTTTTGTAGGGTAAGGGGGAATCTGAGAAATATAATTATTTGCAGCATAAGTACATATCTCTGATTCCTCCTTTACAAATTTAAAAAACAGTAGAAGAATATCAAAAATTTAGTAAAAAAAATTATATTTTTAAGAACCTAAGTTTTTTGTGCGTTGAAATTCTCCGATACCCTCCTATGGAAGCATCGATGAAAACACCTCAAGGCAAATATTACGCAAGGGGCCCAAGAACCAAGCGTAGGGTTGGGAGTTTTCCTTCTCAGCATAGATAGTGAAGGGGTTTTCCTTGTCTTCCTCAGGAAAGCATTGTGGAATGGTTTCAAAGGTGAACAGAAAGTGAAGAAGTAGATAAACACAGGATAGAAAGGAAATTTATCAAAGCCGGTGCCGGAATTCAAACCAGCCTTTTTGCAGGCCGCCGCCTTGATCACAAAACTGTGCCAACTTTTTGCTTTTTAATTAGTAATTAATAATTTATTTTGGCTTCAGTAACATTCCATAGTCTAATAGCTGGTTGTTTTGATTTCAATCAATTTCAAAGCTTTACGCGGACATATTGAAGCACTTATTTTCACAAGGAAACATTATTTGTCACAAATAAAGCATTTTTTTTAGAATAATACAGGAATTAGCAAAAAAAAAACAGTATATTAATACTTTTTTTTCTAATTCCTGTAATTTTTATGTTCATTGTATCTCTAAATTTCGGAAAAGCCAAAACTCGAGTGTAAAAAAGTAAAAAAAAAAATACTTAATGGTCCCTTAATGGTAAATATGTTTTTGTTGTTAGACTGCTATTTGATCCTAAATGGCACTAAATAAATTATTGCTTTAATCAATTCAAAAGTTTACAAGTAGATTAGCTTTCTTAATTCCTGTAAAATTGTCATTTTTAGATATGTGCCCTTTTCGAAATTGCATATTTAACTTTAATTCGTGAGTTACTGAACTGATAAAGGAAAGAAATATTTTGGATAGGTGTACTATGTTTAGTAGTCTACAGATCCAATATGAAGGCTCTGGCCTGCAGGCTAGAGATGACGGATTCAATATCTGGTGGAATTTATGGATTTTTCATAGATTATTATTTCTCTGACAAACGGGCCTTTGGGTAAAAGCTCTTTGTAAAATGGAGTCGGATTCTTTCTTGGGAGTTGAATGCATTGGGCTCCCTACCTATCCTCAATTTGTCCCGATTTGTTAATGAGAGGGTCGAAGTCTACACCTCTGGCTTACCCTATACAACTGAAAGGTAGAAGGAAGGAAGGATATAAATCAATGCCTATTTTGTGAAGAACTTTGTGGATATTGTAACAGCAATACACAAGGAAATTTCCGTATCATTGGCAACTTTGGCCATTCGATCACGTGAAATCCTATGTGGATTATAAGAAAACTTATTTAAATTATCCGGTAGAGGAGGACATATATCACGATGTTTTCTAGTTTGTACACAAGTTTACAAATAAATTAGCTTTTCTCTATTCATGTAAAATTTTAATTTTTAAATATGTGCACTTTTCAAAATTGCATATTCAATTTTCAGTACATTTCTGAACTATTAAAGGGAAGAAATAGTTTTGATAGATGTACTATATTTAGTAGGTTTACAGATCCAATGTTTAGGCACAGGCCTGCAGGCTAGAGGTGCCGGATTCAGTACCGGGTGGAATTTAAGAATTTTTCACAGATTATTTCTCTGACAAACGGATTATTTCCCCATGAAGTTTACACACAACGCATTGGTGTTGGTTGTTTATTAAACCAAAATCAAACAAATGCTTCTGAAGATAATCATGGCCTGGCATCAGACATAACAACTTCACGAGGCAAGGATATGGGCATATAGTGATTAAAGCGTACAATGCCCTTTACTTTTTACAATCTTTATCTTTTAATTGCAGAGCTTTTGTAAGAGTTTCGAGTAACTCCTTCGACTGTATGGACAACGAAATTGAGTTTTCAGATTACGTCACCTGGTGAGAGGGCACCACTCGCACCAGCCTAGATGCGGCGCTGTTGCAGACCATTGTTAGAGATTGTAAGCTTTTCTTCTATTAATTAGAACATGTATTAGATTGATATTAAACAATGAAAACATCACTCAATTGCTTATTTTTTTTTTTTTTTCATAATAGTATCTTTGAGAATTGTAACAAACAGAGTCTCGAAAGATTATATGTAGTACAATATATTATCTCCTTTATTACATCATAAGTACCTGGAAGACCGAGCTTTGCTCAGTAAAATAAAACGAAAACAAATAAGAACACTGTAGACATTACACACGTTATTGAAGCCATACACCTGATCATATCAAAAATATTTTATACACACAATAAAAAATTACAATAACGATAGTTTCGCTGACGAGAGGCAGCCTTTTCAAGTCACTGTAGACACTCACCTGGTTATTTAAACCCCTTCGCAGTTAAAACACACGAAGTTGTAAGGAAAAAGTTTTAAAAATTATTATTAATTAAAGTTATTATTTTAATTTAAGTAGAAATAAAATTATTATTTTATTACAAGTAAAACCGCAGACAAAACTAAAACAGGAACACTAGACAATAACCTTGTATCCAAGTCGAACGGTTTAGCAGACTTCCATGACACGTAAGAATTTGTTGAATGTTTGCATTTTTATAAATCAATGAATACCAATATATTTTTCTGTATTTTTAATTGCACAGTGAGACATAGAATTTGTTTAAAATCACGGGACAGGAAATTTTAAAGAATTGAAAATAAATAAGTGGAAGAATATGTTATTTCAGTAACACATTTGCAGAAAGAAACAGGAATAACAAGTAAGTTAACTAACAATAAGGTTAACAATTTTCCTTGAAGTAAGCTTTATTAATAATGTAAATTACAATAATTGTCGTAACCTTTTAAAGTATATTTGTTCACAAAAAAATTTAAGGGTTTAAAACTGGAAGATGCAGCACAAATCTACTGGTCTGTTTCTGCTTTGAGAAGCATTGTTTAGAATATTTTAACTTTTTGTCGTGGCTGTATCATATTTATTTAATATCTCCACAGCATTATAATAAAAATCCTGCAAAACAAATATAGTTCATATAAGTACAGCGTTCGGAGCAAATTATGGGAAAGACTGCAAACAGAATATATTGATTTAGAGACTTAGGCATTATTTTCTGCAGTCTACAGTCTTTGAAAAAAAAATGGAAATTTTGAACTTAAGAAATTCTAAAACTTTTACTAGGATTAATTAATAAATAAGCATTTAAGAGGACTAAATCCTCTCGGTAGTTATTCATGTGAGCTTAAAGAATAAAGTAAAGCTTTCAGCAGCTGCTGAAATTGCTCTGTCAGAGTTAATCCCTTTTGGTAATCCATCATTAAATTCCTAATAAACCGTCTCTCATTACTGGTGTCTTAATTTAACGATCGAAGTCACGTGGCAAACAAAGATTTGCCTCCAAAGTAAATTGAACAATTGGAACAATTTCATTGGAATCAGATAATTTTGTTTTTAGATTTGGAAATTGTATCTGGAAACTAGAGACTTCATAAGTTACATATTTCACGTTTGAAAGTCATCTTATAATGATTGTGGAGTCTTCAAAATCTCCCAGGGTTCTTAAATAATAACAGTGTAGAATGAAAATTGCTCCTTCTTCAGAAACTTTCAATGTATAGTCATCAAATATTATAAACTATGCAGTAAATAAAAATGCATAAAATATAATGGGTAATAATATAATAGAATTTTAATAAACTCTTCTCATTCAGGAATTTAAAGATGTCTTACCAAAAGGGATTAACTCTGAATTAGGAATTTTAGAGTTTTTCAGTCAAATTTGCTTAATTGTTCTCCAATATCAACTTTTTTTTAATAACATTAAGACAAAATCCAAGATATAACGAATTCTACTTCAATTTCATTAATTATGTCAATAATATACAATCCTCAGGATATTATGCAAAAACTACCAGCTTCTTGCTTTATTTGTTTGATTTTTTTTAGACAAACTATAATCTAAGTTGATATTCTGGTTTATCAATTTCCTGTTTGAGTTTTGTAATTCTATCTTGAGCAACATCAAAAACTCAGAATCTTTAAAAAAAGAATCTTCCTTAATATGAAAATTCTAATCAATTCTTACTGATCGATTGCAATTTGACACCATCTGCAATTCCAATAGCACGTAAAAGGATTACGTTACTGAAAGGCTAATTTCATTGTGATTAGCGTTGTGGAAAAGGAATCCTTTTACATGAGATACACAACTAAAACCTCTAAAATGTCTTCTTTAATAACAACAACAACATTTCATTTTCTTTAATGAAATTGTGTATCTCATGGTTAAATGAAGAGAAAAGATTTAGAATCCTTTTACATTTTCTATTTTTATATGCAGTTTCCCATCAAATCTATAATGAATCATTTTAAATAATTTTCAAATTCATTTTCAGTTACTTCAATTCTTGTTCTTATGCTTACGCAATTCACTTTAAAAACTAAGCTATCACATGATCATGGAGAAATCTGCTCCTTAAGCTTTTTCAATTGATAGCCAGCTGATTTCTTTTCTATAATTATTGTTGCCAAATAGTTAAAATAAATTTATTATTATCCAAGTTGAAGAAAATATTAATAAATGACTAACAAATTATAATTAATTTCAATTTCTGGGTTTTCAATACTTACAACTTATTTTTTATTAGATTCTTCTTTCCATAATTTTTATATTTCCAAATCAGAATCCAAGAACACGTGGATGATAGATTTTATAGTAATAACAATAATAATGAAAATTACTTGTTTTAAATATTAACTTTTCTTAATGTTACTGCTGTTGAATAATTTCCTTAATCAATGTAATTTTTGTTATTTTTATATATAGAGATACACATTTTGTATATCTGTAGTAATCATTATTTTCGTATTCCTCTGAAAAAAAAAATATTGAAAATAATTTTACTTCGAAGAAAATTATATTACGGCCTCATATAAATTGTTGGAAAATTAATACTGAACAGTCTAATTAGAAATTACTTGACACTTATAAAAAAAATAACAATTTATATATATAATATATATTATATAATATATATAAAGCTCAGTCTTCAAGTTTAGCAATGCAAAGATTCATTGATCAAAGATTCATTGATGCAAAGATCAATCATTTGCAATTTAGAATTTAGAATGTAAAGAATATAAGAATAAAATTAACTTATATTACTAAACAAAAATAGCCGGACAGCGATCTGAAATTCTTACAGAAACAGTGTTCTGAATTTTGTATTGGGATTTTTCAAATTTCAGATCGCTGTCCGGCTATCTATATATACATATATATATATATTAAAGGACTATATGTCCCTTAGTCACTTACTGTAAATTCTTTAATATGGTACTTAATAATACACTGAAGCTCGGTTATGGCGCGGTCTTTCGGATCCAAGATTTCGAAGATCGCGATATAACCGAACTTTTATTACTTCGCGACGTCAAATGTCGTATATCGCACCCTATTATCGCCCACACGATTCCAAATCGATTTAAAATGGTCATTTCGCGATTACTTACATCATTCAGACCTATGTGACAGAATTTTATACGTATTTATAAATACATAAATCATTACCTTTTCAACACTTTGATGGGTTACATTAGGCAAAATCGATTTGACATCTTGTACAAACGACGAGTCAAGTGGATCGAAACTAGGTATTCATACGCCTATTAGATTACATGGACCTCTTTACTGGTTGTCATTGGCAGAAAAATAGATCTCGATATTCATTTTGGTTAAGCGATAAAGTCCGCGATTCTGGTATTTTTTTAAAAATACATTGTATTTGATGCATTTTCGTGACATTAGGGTGGGTATAGAGTCTCAATTACTGTAAATAATAAGGAAACAAGCATATTAATTTATACCTTTGATTTGATTTTAGGCGAAAAAACGGTAAATTTTGCAATTTTACAATTATACACCTTTTCAAAAATAGACGGGGTCCAAGACCAAATCGCGTTATATCCGAATTCGCGATATAAACAACCGCGTTATAACAGAGCTTCAGTGTATATGTATTGGATTATAATAATATTGGTACGGTAATCAAAACTATACATTTAAACCTTTTATTCTATTTTACTCAATATCTGAACCTGTTGACAGGAATGCTGTCGTTTTTCACGGAACAATAACTTTTATATTGACAATCATAACAATCGTAATAATAATAAGAAGAAAAATAACACTACTTACTAACACCAAAAATTTAAAACATAAACGCACAGAACTAAAGATTCACCAAGCTATTAATGCACGGTAAATTTTGTTGTAATAATACTATTACGTTATAATTAAATTACTATATAGTAGAAAAAAATGTGTAAAATCCCCAAAAAAGTTAGAATTTTTTAAGCTTTAAAATCGGTAAATGCAAAAAAACATCAGTATTAAGAACTGCCTTTAAAATACATCATTCATTGAAGTATTTGATCAAAAGTAGAATACTGTAACACTATTCTGCAGTAATCTTGTATTTCAATTTGTTTTTTTTT
Organism: Thereuonema tuberculata; assembly: GCA_023159025.1. Classification (NCBI taxonomy): domain Eukaryota; kingdom Metazoa; phylum Arthropoda; class Chilopoda; order Scutigeromorpha; family Scutigeridae; genus Thereuonema; species Thereuonema tuberculata. The sequence goes on along the minus strand of JAFIDM010012231.1, from coordinate 51,983,074 downwards.
TAATAATTGTCTTTTGATTTACCTTAATTCTTCATCTAATATAAGTCATTTCATTTTTTAATTGTATTTGGCGTCAACATTTCTGTTTAATTGAAGCTTTATGCTCTTAATCTTCTCAAGTGAATCACTGAATTATTTATTCAGAACAAAGCACAGAGTGGAAGCCCAGCGGCAACAGCAACCTTGAAGCTCAAGTCCAATCTTATCCGCTTCGTAATGTCTTTCTGTCTCTCGTCTCCCTCTGTGTTATTGGGACGGTATGACCAAAGGCGCTTCCATTTCAGCTCATTGAGTTGTCATTAAAATTTTATCAGGCGAATTTCTTTCTGTGCAACGCCATCTACCAACGCCCTTCAACATTGGCTGACCTGTCTCTTCGTGTGGAAAATGATGAAAAGAAGCTTTATTTGTTCGGGCTTTTACTGGGTCCTGTAGAAGACTTGCGGAAGCATCGATTCCTCGAGTTCATCACCACTTTCTTTGCCTCCGAAAACCAATAAGTAAGAGGCCCAAGTTCTAATAGCTTCATTCTTTCCATCCAGAAAGAAATCCTAAGTCTTGATTAACTTAATGCTGAAGAAAAGTTTTCCAGAAAAACATCAAAGTACCAATTACATCTAGAAATTCTTATTTTCTTCCTGCACTAAATTTTTTTTACCAAAAACTAAAAATCGGGTACTTGGTAAGAACTTCTGCAAGAAATTTAGTTTTATATTATTTAATGATCAGTGATTATCAGTAAATTATCTTAATTAACTTTATCTTCATGTTTCTAGTCTATTTTCATAGAAAATTTAAGGCCTATCAAATACTTTATGTCTTGTTATACTTGTGTTGTGTTTGCATGGATACGTGTGTATACTTAACCGCTAATAAGTTTTTAATTGCTGGATGGATATTCTTGAAACTTGATATGCTTATTTGAGAACAAGTGAAGATCTAACTTTTATATTTGAAATCTTTACCAATTGAGTCCTTCTCGAGAAAACAGCTAAAAAAATAGAATTCTATCCAATTTCTATTAATATTTCATTGTCTTAATAAAAACAGGAATTAACTATTTTAGCAAATTCATGGTTTGATACGATCTTTTTTAAAAAAGTAAAGAAGTTTTAAAAGTAAAAAATTCACAAAAGTAGGCTTTAGGTTTTATTTGTTTTTGAAGATAATGATAATAAAGATATTGTAAACAAAAGAATAACTCTACATTCTTAAGATATAAGCAGCGAAAAATTATCTTAAATATTCGCAAGTATTCAAAATGAAAACCATGCCAATTGAATTCTTTTCTTGTACATGTTTGTTTTCAGTTCATTAAGTCAAAAAAAAAAAAAAAGAAAAAAAAGTAAGCCTATATTTAATATTTTTATTATTGTTGTGGTAGAATGCTACTATAATACTACTTTCTGTTATAAAAGAAGTATTTTCTCAAAACAAAATACATTAAATTGCTTTGAAGGAATTTCTTAAATCCCTAGACACTTAACTTATATGCAGACAAAATACAAATAGCCGAAAGTTCATAAAAACAACAGATTTAATACATTGTATAATAGTTCCTGTACAATTATCTTCTGTCTTCAAAGGTTACTTTCCTTTCAAATCAAATAACACTTGTAAGATTTAATTAATTACTGTCTCTTAATATTATCTATTAATGTTCACACGTTAAAATTCATTTCACGAAAGTTCATGACTTGTTAACTTTTATCACTTAATGTTGCTTACAGTTCTTATCTTTTAACCGTATGGGAAAACAGTTACTTGACTCTTAACTTGAATGTTCTTTGTCGAACGATTTAATCTTTAAACTTTAATCTTTAGTCTTTACTCTTTAGATCGTTAATCTTTAATCTTTATTCTTTAATCTTTAGTCTTTATTCTTTATTCCGTTGACGACATGTACAATTCCACGAATTCTCCGAAACTTCGAATATTAATGGAAAAATGTGACTTACGATTATTCCAGATATAAATCCTCATCAATTCCAAAAGTTCCTGTGGGTATTCGATGATAATCCTAAAATATACATACGGTACTTCTGATAATAAAACATCCTTTTGGATAGCTAGTTCCAATCTCCTTTAGGTTGCGTAGCAACGAAATATTTCCTGCAAAATATTCATAAAAGAATTAGTGTCCTATAAACTTTCAGAAGTAAAATCCTTATTTCACATAATAATCGAAGCATTCCGTATTATGCAATTTGTCCATGTTCTTTGATTGCATTAATACTCAAAATACTGTCTGTAATTTGTAATTTGTCTATGAACTGTCTGTAAGAAGCACATAACACAATCACTGAACGTGTACGTTAAAGTCTATCTTAACAAATAAATGTGAACAATAATAGATCTCTTTCGCACTTGGCATTTAGTTGTTCTTCAACACTCACTCTTTCGATAAGCACATGTTCAATATAATAATTGAATATTTATTACAATACAATTATGCATAAAGAAAAATACCAGGAATACAAAATATTGACAATGTCTTTCATTCATTGTTATTTTAATTTTGACTGAAAAGTTTGATCTATACAGTAGTCCATATCAAACCCTTTTTCATTCTTAACCAGTTCGTATTCTCTCTATCTTCAAAATATTTATCAATTTGTTTAAAATTACCATTCTCCATTAATTTGCTGATTTAATAACTTATTTGAGAACTTTCAATGTTTACGAAGATTGAAAGTAAACTCAAATATCTCCAATACTAAAAATAATTTCGATTTAAAGTTCTAATGACAATAAATTTTAATTTTCAGTGTTTAATATCAATGGTAAATATTTAGACAATCATTTCTTTGACTGATCTTCAATTATCATTTCATTGTTAGAGGTTTTTGTCTTCAAAGCTTTAATCCGTTTGCTGCTTTTTTTTTCTCATTTCAAACAAATGATAACTTGTTAGTCTTAGGAATTCAAACGTTTATCTTGTTTTATGATCAGTAGATATACTTTATTTAAATCTCTTTAAAAAATGTTTTATAAATTACTTACATCACCTTTCGAAAAAATAACATTTGCTATTGTAACAAATACTAAATATGTAATGTCAAGATATAATTTGATATTTTTAATATTGTTTTAATACAAATATAAAAATATAGTTGTTTTATTCTTGTATCTCTAATTAATTACATAATCTATTAACTTTGTATAATATTAAAACGCTACATTAAAAACGAAATTACTATTATTTAATAAAAATAAACAATTAAAATGAACTAATTACAAAATACGGAAAATAAGTATGGAGTCGCCATTAGTTCTCTGTCACTTTTTTATTAATCATTAACTTTAATTCATTAACTTGAAGGAAAGATATTTGAATTTAGTTATTTTTAACTCTTTATTCTGTAAATTACTAACAAGTACAATGCCTAGATTTTCAATGCTTTCATTCCATTCTCTGCAAAGTTTTCCTGGTCTAAATCCTTTTCCTTCTTTGAATCCATTATTCAATTTTCTGATTCGTTTTCAAAATCAATTAACAAAATTGACCAATAAATGCTGAGATCTCTTTACCTTTTTTTTATTTCTTTTTTTTAAATAAATACTATGTAGATTACCTTCCAGTCTTCTAATAACTTTTTCACACAAACACTATTTAACAATAGATAATCTTCAACTGCTTTTTGTTCAATCCTACTTTTATTTTACCCTTTCTAACTTCTGTTCTCTTCATTTTCTTATTGCTACTAAAACCTAAATATGAAAATCATAATATGATTAACTTTATATTTTGCTAAGAAGCTTTTTATTTTCTTAAATAGTGATAAAATCTGATTTATATGAAAGCTATAAGATTAGGAAATCAGTTAAATATTCATTGTAATTTCGATAGTTGTCACATGAAGAAAATGGAAGATAAGAAATTATATACTTTGTTAAGAATGCTTCTGAGACAAATAGCGTTCTGCCGTAGAGACTACAATGTTAAATATCATAGCATCAAACTAAAGAAAACCTATTACAATGTGGAGGGCAAATGAGAAACAATCCAAGTTGGTCAACATGATATGCTACATGGGCAACCGAGTTTAATCTCGGTTCGTAAAATGTACAGAATATGCCAACTGAATAATAATATACAAAATATAGACAACTGAATTTTCTGTGATGATGCTGTTTTTAATTGTTTATTTATTTCAGTTACTATAAATTAATTACAACTCGAGATTTATTAGCTCAGAGAGCGACCTTTTTTGTTTGAAAAAACAATAATTTAAAAATTGAATATACGAGTTAAAAACAAAATTTGGTAACAATACATAAATACTTAATAAGTACTTTTTTTAATCGAAAGCAACTAATGCTCTGATATCTGGCGTTTTGTATAGATTTTAGTAAATATTGACAGTCGAAAGAAGTAAAACAGAAGAAATAAACAAAGGAAAAATTGAGACCCAAAAGCGGGATTCTAATCTCGATTAACCAAGATATCAAACTCACCACTTGAATAGCAGGGCTGAATGGCTAACAAATACACTAGTAAAAAATATTGATGCCAAATATTCTATACAGTGAGAAACATCCACGTGGTTTATCATAACAATTGATCTAATAATAGCAAGAGAAATTCGGAAGAATTTCGATCATTTTCGATAAAGGCAAACTTTAAACAAAGGCTAAACGTAAGCTTCTCATTGCAATTTTAAATTCTAAAATCTAATGGAGTTCTTAAAATTTTCCAATTTACTAAACTGAAGTAGAGTAAATTTAGAAATAAATGTTAATTTATTTTATCTACATTTTCAAGGAAATTCATTTCACCTCTAATCTTTAATAATATTACCATATAATGTATGTCAGAGTATTTTATGGAGTTACTTTAAAAGCATTTCAAGAAATGAATTAAGTTCCTATAGTTGGCTGCCATTATTAGATAAAATGTTGGCTTGTGTCACTGCTGTCAAGTGTTAAGTTCCTTCTCTAGTCACCAAGTAACGGAAGTCAAGAAAACCTCTTCTCTTGATTAAATCATGAATCGGAAAACGAATTATCGTTGCGGAACCGTCCTTTACAGCTCATAAGGGTGTGTTTAAATGGAGATTAAGATGTTTCGTAGAATAATAGAAGAATGAATGAGTGAACTTTAGTTACGTTAACTTTCAAAAATAAATAATTTTTGGATTTACAAATCTTTAAACTGAAGGAAAATTCATTAAAGGAATGTTGGAGAGTACTTTTCTAATTGATCTACCTTCCTAAGCTTATTTATTTATTTATTTATTTATTTTCATTATTTATTATTTATTGGGTGTTCCTAAAATTATCACTTTTAATCAATTGAATGTATATTTAAATGTCTGAAAGGTTAATAACTTACAGATTTGGACAAACAAAACTAAAACAATAATTGTTTCTAATAGTTTCAATATTCGTGAATTTGCTTTTTTAATTGATCTTCAAATTAAACCTTATAGAAACATATTACGAAATTAATTTTAACTTTAAGACCCTCACGCCTTTTTCTGTTTGGGCCTCGTGAGCTATTGAACAAAGATGACCCAGTCTAAGACTCTTTTTCCTACTGAATAAAACTGATTGCGAAGAAATGCCACAAATAGAATTATGTTTAACACATATTGTTTTTTTATTTGTATTGACTAATCATTTGAAAAGTTCAGTGATTAAGTGACCTATGATTAAATTCTAGGATACGAAAGTGAAAATGAAGAAAGAAAGGATACAGAACAATTTGAGTCAAAGATCGAAGATATTACGAACTTATCTCAATCTTAATTTTTTTTTTTTTGGAAATTTAGGCGTTTGAAATTTTAGTAATTTCAGCTTTCGAAAAGAACAAGAGAATAGAGCTGAATTCATCCTAATAAAGATTCTATAAACACCACATATTGAGATGAAAAAAAAAGTATTCTTTGAATTTACATTAATATTCAAATGATAGCAATGATATATTAACAGTTTGTTATAGCCGAGATTTGATGTGTGATTTACAGCAACTACCATAACGCACTTCAAGCTGTTGTTGTTGTTGACTTATTGCGCATCCATTTTGGATTACTAGATATGAATTACAATCGTGGTGGGAGTCATTTGAGACAGCCACGCTGCTGTCATTAGATATCAATCCAGCAGGCATCGTTAGGATTTTGCCAACTTTTAATGAAGAGAAACAAACACTGAAGAAGAAAGAAACATCCAAGTACCACGAACCTGAAATTCGAACCCAGGTTCAGACACATTTGCCTCATGGCAGGTCGCAGATTTGAGATGCAAGATTGTGCCGGAACGGCACTTTAAACTGTGCTTCTTTGAATTATTCATTCTCTAAATCCTGAAACATTCTAACCAGTCTTCTTTACATTATAGTTACAAGCGTTCCACTAGTTCCGTGCGTTCTTCATCAAACCTTTTCTGCCAAGCAATTAGTCTTTTATTTGTGATCAATTGGTGAACGATTCTTTTTTAATGAATGAATACACAACGAGTGTATTCATTCATTAAAAAAGAATCGTTCACCAATTGATCACAAATAAAAGAAATTTCTGTATCAGAATGTTAATCCTACAAAATTGAATGCAATTCTTGATAATAGGTTTTCAAAGACTATTTTGTTCCAAATCATCAACACTTATCAGTTACTTGGCCAAAAAAAAAAAGATTCTTAGCTTTATTTCATTTGAGATAAAAAGATTCGATGATCAAAATTAGCAGACAATGGTTGAGCATTTTATTCTGTCCAGCATGTATAGTCATACCTGGACTTATGCCGTTCCATCCGGCAGAACGTAAGTCGATACATTAAATCAACAGAGTTATAGGATTCAAGAACTAAACCGCAATTAGTATTCTAAACACTGTATATTTCACTAATATTGTATTAACAATTATTATTGATGAAGAAACAAGAACAATAGTAATGATGAAGAGAGAAGAAGAGACCATAATATTCATCAAGATTGTTGCTAAACGTTGGTGCTATTGCTTAGAAAAGGATCTCTGTCGTTGCTTGTCACTATTGTCGATTAAATGGTAGCAGATCCTTTACAACGTTATCCTTATCTTATCTTATTTT
>JAFIDM010012231.1:51956802-51968677 GCA_023159025.1 Thereuonema tuberculata | reverse complement strand
TTGAATGAATTCATTCTTCTCAAAAATTACAGTTATCAAAAAAAAAAAAAAAAAATGACTAAAGTTTGTATCAAAATGCAGAAATTGAATTTTATTATTTTATTTGTTGGTGAGTTGTAATTTATGCATTAAGCCACCAATTGTTTTCCATCATAGATGTAACTTCAAAAAAGATACGGATTTTGATTAGTTTCTGAATGAGAATGTATAACTTGACAATCTTTTGACTAGGAACTTTTGTTTTATGTTTAACAACTCATTTTTTAAAAAGTATGACAATTCTGTTACTTTTTTATTATTATAAGAACAAAAAGTTCTCTTACATGAAGTATAGGGGACCTCGGGTTACGGACGACCCGACTTACGGCGTTCCATATTTACGAGCGGGTTCCCAAGGCTACTTATAAGGATAATTTATAATTAAATAATTAAATTATTAATTCGGAAACTAGTTTCTTCTGCGCATGTAAACAAACCCGCAAGGAGTAAGCGATTCGTTAGCGCATGTTCGTTTGCTTGAATTAAAAAGAAAGAACACAATAGTTTCTGTAACTTATTATTACAGTACTAATTTAATAAATTTAATAATACTAACTAATAAATATTCACATCAATTAAAAATCTCCAAAATCATACCTATATATAAAAAATAACTTAGTTACTTAGAACTAGAAAATTATCGACCCAAAGCAATACAGTCAACCATTAATAAAATAATAGAAATATACATCACAAATATAATACAAAATTTTATGAAAAACTACAATATAATAAATCAGTATGCCTACCAAACTTCAAAAAGCACCACCAAGTTATTAGAGAATTTCAGTGACCACATCAATGAAAAAATTAACAAAAATAATTTCATTTTACTTCTAACAATAGATCTTAGTAAAGCCTTTGACTTAATAAATCATGAATTATTACTAAAAAAAAATAGAACTGAAGGGTATTGAGAATCTATCCTTCAAATACAGTATGGCCCAAAAAAAACGACACTGATCAGTTTCGAACATAAAACGCTGCAAGCGAAAGAATAATCAACGGTGGTTGTTGACAAATACATGTTCAATGTGATCTCCTTGGAGCTCTAAGCAGTACACGTAGCGGTTGCAGAGTTTGTCCACCATGTCTCGGAAGAGTGGTTGTTCCATTCCCCTAAGAGTTGTCACAATCTTTTGCCGCAGCTCAGCAATGTTTGCCGGAGGCTGTCCTTGAAAAACTATTTCCTTCAACACTCCAAACAATCGTAAGTATTTGGTGGAGTTAAATCATGGGAATGTGAGGGATATGGAATGTTTGCTCCACGGGATATCACGTGATTTCCGAAGCTGTTATGAAGTAGCCGAAGTGATTCTCTCGCCGTATGACACATTCTGTTGACACCACTGGGAATGAAGACGTAGGTGTCGTGCTCGGCAGAAACGTTGGAGGTCCCTCAGAAACGGCGTGATTACCTATTCTCTACAATGTACCTGATTAACAGTCACCGGATTATGTTGGTCAGCCTCAATGAAGTACGGACCAATGATGCCGTTTCCAGAGACCGCACACCATATCGTCATCCCTTTCAATAATGATGTCTGGTCGGGCGAAACCAAGAAATCTGGTTGTTTGTTTATTGATATAACTATTCAGATGAACATGACACTCGTCCGAAAACGAAATATTAGTCAAAAATCCGGGATTGTCGTACGCCATTGCTAACATGGAAGCACAGTATGCGACTCTTGCTTCTTTATCGACAGGTTTCAAAGGTTGGCCAGTCTGTATCTTGTTAGGGAACCCACCAATGGATTTAAACATAACGTCGAACTGATTTTCGACCCATGTCCAGTTTAACTGCCATTCGTCGGAGACTCCGTTGTGGCGACTTCAACACTTGCCCAAAATCAAAAGTCGGCCGTGATTTTCATTCGTCGTTACTGTTACGGGACTGCCGGTGCAACCTTCCCGCTGTGTGAGTACACTTCCGGTTCGACGGAATTTATCGACGACGACAGCGTTGTTCGTGGGTGCTGGACGGTTAAAACGCTCCCGAAATTCCGTAGCAACATGTAGCAGGCTAGGTCCATTGCCACGGCCTGTTCCGAATGATGGAAAATAGTGCTACAAAATAAATACTTTCTGTTCGGTAGTTAATACCATTTTCACAGCAACACTGATTAATCTCACATCCACAATCATTCTTGTTACGAAGACAAACAATCGCCTACATGTTCATCTCGCAGTGCCACATTTCTTGTGGTCAAATTGTTCAGTGTCGTTTGTTTTCGGCCATACTGTAATAAAAAAACAATTCAAAACAGAAAAAGTTTTGTAAATATAAATAAGAACATCAGTAAAGCGAAAAAAAAATTGTGGGTTACCTCAAGGCTCTAACATAGGCCAAATTTTCTTTGTAATGTTTACGAATGACCTCTTCATTGAAATCAGAGATTGCTATATCTACATGTATGCTGCTAATATTATAATCTAAACAGTAAATAAAAATCCAATCAATACAAGTTAGGCAGAAATGCCTGTTTTTGGAATCGAACTTGGAACTTGTAGTCTACACTTGGACCATCGGCCACTGAGGTTTGCTTACATCTTTCTTTTTTCAAATTCTGATGGTTTTTAATTTTAATTCAAAATCTTCGGACAGGTGTCAGGTTTGAGCAGTGGCTCCTCAAGAAACATAAAAAATGTTTCCTTGTTTCTTATTCTCAAAAATCTTTATTTTTAGTTACGTTTCCACAAAGTGGGTTAGATAGTGATCGCGAAATTTCCTCAATCAGAAGACTTTATACAGTCAGTATATCTGGTATTCTTATGTATATCTTTTGTCCGTTATTTATTTTTGTTTAATACTCATCATATTTTTTTAATTCATTTTTCCTTAATTTATTTGGTTATGTTTCAGTAAAAAAAAAATATGATAGTTAATTACAAAAATAAAACGGACGATATAATATTTTTTTTTTTTTTACTGAAATTAATAATGATATTTAGGATTCAGGTTCAGTGTCCGTTCAACAGTTTTATTCAGTTCTAAGTTGAGCTTCACACGTTCCTCTCTGATATGGCATTTGGGTTTCAACATTAGACTAATGCAGGATTGGCTTCTCGATTTTAACCTCATTCTTTATAGCCTATTAAAAAGGTGTCCTTTAATCATAAATCATAATTATAATTTTTGTCAAAGAAAGATTTTATGAAATTTCAAAATATTTTTCCCTGTCTTAAATTGCTTGAAAAAAAAAATTATTGCTATTATTACAGATTCGTTTATCATATACTTTATATGATTGCAATTTCAAAAAAATTATGGTTGATGCGAAGTCTCATTTAAATATAAAATTCAGTAAAAAAATGAAGTATCATTTAAAATATAGTTATTTTGATCTACAGTAGCTCTGTTACTTTCAGCCCAATCTTCTAACTACACTATGGATCTGTGTTATGAACAGACCTGTGTTATGTTATCATAAGTGTTATTTATGATATATCTAAATCTACACTTTAATTTACATCAATTCTAACTTTATTTTCAATCCTAGATTATTAAAATTTACAAATCTACAAAATTTCTAATTTTTTTAAAAAAAAAAGTCAAAAGTCTTGATGAAATTTTGCGAAAATCAAAATAATCAGAAATATTAGCAAAATCCCTGTTTTTCTTCAATTCATTCTTCTTTCCTTAAAATAAAAAAAAAAAGATTACCAATTTCTTTTACTATTTTTTTAAACGTGAACAATACTAAAAACTTTAGCACACATAATAAAATTTCAACGTTAGTAATTCTTCTAAAATTAAGAAAAAGATTAAAAAAAAACCTTAAACATGAACGGTTCCAAACCGCTAGAACTGCAAGTTATCTTCTTTTATTATGTGTGCTAAAGTTTTTACTTAGTACTATCCACGTTTAAAAAAAAATTCTTTCAACCCGCACACGTTGAAAAATAATGTAAATTTCTTACTAGTAATTCTTATTTTGGAGTGTTTTTTCTTAAACCTTTATATTCAAAATTTCCCCATAAATTTTAAACTTCCGCTTCAAAGTTCCGCTACAAAATTATAAGTTTAGTTATAAGAAGAGTTATAAGAAAAAGAAGCCTAGTCTGAAAGCGTTTCAACCCTCAATTTTCCTTCCTTTGGTAATAAAAACATTTCTCTCTGAAATTATTTTCTGCTTGAGTTCTGAAACTTGCGCTTCAAATTGCATTTGAATTTTATATTAACAAGATAAACAAATGCATCAATAATTAACACAATTATTATTGTGTTTTATTTTTTTGTTAAAGAAACAAATATTAATAAATAAATAAAAGTTACCAAATGTTGAAGAATTTTTACTGTATTAGAAATTTTTTGAATTAGAGGCTGTAGCAGATCACATATCTCTATCAATAAATAAATAAATGCTTATTTGGCATTTCTACTACTAACTTTATCCTAATACATTCAAATTTCAAAATAAAGAGAGAGAATTCTTAGATTTATAACTTCAACAAAAAATGCAAATTTATAAGCCAGGTTCCCAACCTGGGGGTGGCCGCGATTATTTTTAGTTGCAATTATTTTTATAGGAAATTTAACTAAGAAGATTTTCAACATTCATTTATGTTAATAAGGCTTCACTGCAATATTCTACAAGTGGTTTCAACACTGATTTTAGGCTTCTGAAAGACGCCTTATATCCCCGGTTTGTCTGTCTGTGGACACATATCCCACAATGCTTCGCGACGGCTTCTGTTAGCTCAGTTGTAGGTGGCCTGCAGGTTGAATATTGTAGGTGGCCTGTTAGCTCAGTTGGTTAGAGCGTCGTGCTAAAAGCGCGAGGTCGTGGGTTCTAACCCCTCATCAACTTAAGTTTTTTTTTTTCAAATCATTATTATCAATTCAGTGTATTAACACGGTTTGAGTTAAGAATGACCATTATTCCATTTAAAAAGGGGTGGGTAAGATAGCATGGGGTCGCAAACAGACTCGCGCGAGCATTTTCTAGACCACCCTGGCGCAGTCTATTCTAAAGTAAAGGTGACTCAGAAGCCGTTGCGAAGCATTGTGGTTGGTTTTCTAATCACTATCCCTACCTTGTTTGATAACAGAAAAGAAATGACTTAAGTTCCAACTGGACGGATTCTTAAAAAATATTAAAAGCCAGTCATGGTCCTATATACTCAACATTTTATATTGTTTTTATTATTTGGTAAGGAGGACCATTAATATTCTTTCAAATTTTCGCTGACCTTGGTTGACCTCCTAAAAATAAAATTTACAGTGTTATCATTATAGAATAAAATTTCATATTACAAATAGGAACCTGAAAAATATTCATTATGATACAAAATTTGATATCAAAATTCATTTTTAATCGGTGTCTCGATGTTAATTAAGGTGAGAATTACATTCTGAAAAATCTATTTTTCATGACTTATGTTTTCTTTGCCCTATTAAAATTGCCTTTTTACGCAAATGTGGCGGTGATGGCAGATTACTTGACTGTGAGAAAAGGGATTCGTAAAATAAAGAGTTAAGTATTGTAAAATTAATTATAAGCTGACAAATAGAGTGAACTATTACTTGTTCCAATTATATAAATATTACTAAAGATTAAAAAAATGACCAAAATATGACCAAATTTAAAGCTATTTTTAAAGTTTATTTGAAGACTATAAAATCATACATCTCCTTAAGGCTTAAACTTTGACTTTGTAAAATAACTTAGCCATTTTTTTTAACTGAATAGCTATTTACATTAAGTAATTAAAATTGTTTTCTTCTATGAAATTCTATCCAACTTGACTATTGTGAAAGAAAGAAAGATAACACGACATCATTCCTCTAAGCTATCTGCAAAAAAATGGTAAAAATTTAATTTAGAATACTTCACTTCTCTCAAATTAAGAATTTGAAATTTAATTAAAAAATGAAGAAGAGTCATTATAAAAGGAATCTGAAAATGATACGGGCTTTGTAGAAACAACCTACCAATAATTTTTCAAAGCCTGTCTCTAGCGTCGCAGGATTCTAAGCAATAGATATGTATAACCAGGAAACATGATGAAACACCTAGGTGAAAAATCAGTAAACCGAAATAAAAAAACACACAGACAACAAAATAAGTTCACCCTTTAAATGAAAACCAATCCAAAAATTTAAAATAAAAAAGAAATCTAAGAATCATCTTCCAAATCCCACTGTATTTTCGAAAACCGTAGCGGTAACTGGTTTTAAACCGACACCGTGTCGTTATAACACAAAGGGTCCATTAATATCTGCAGAGACGTTTTACACTTGCGGCAAATATTTTGGCTTGTGAAAATAATTAGCGGATGCTCAAAATCCAAGACATAGCCGGTATCCCTAACATGTACCGCGGTTACACCCGTGTGAACTGCAGCACCGTGTTGAGCCATGCGTCACAGAAACGTTAGATCGGACTTCCCAATGTATCGGCACTAAATTTTTTTTTTTTGGATTGGTTTTCATGTAAAGGATGGTCTTATTTTGCTGTGTGTATGTGTGTGTGTGTGTGTGTGTGTGTTATTTAGGATTACTGGTTTTCCTGAACCAGTCTGTTTCACCATGTTTCCTGGTTCCTGTGCATGATTTGGTTTGCTTGAAGTTTGACTTCACCTTTTTCCAGTTCATTGATGATCTTTTGTTATACTGCTTCTGAAGTTCTTAATTTTCCCGTCAAATGTCAGGCCGGCAATTTTCAACCCACTTTCCAACTTTCGCACTGGTTGAACTACATATATAAACTGTCTGTCTTCTTGTCAGAAATCACTTCCAACGGCTCGCAGGCGAGCTGAAACTAGAGTATTTGCAGATTCTAGCACATTTAATTACGTATTAAACTTTTTAATTATTAATAAATGCGTTGGCCTCATTATTTTTATATTATAATTAAACATCACGGACATTAAATTATTTGCTTGAAACATTTAAAGAACTGCTCTTGAAAACATCACCAGAATTCCTACATAAAGTAATGTGATAAAAGATAAAGCATTATTGCATTTTAAGAAATCAAACTGGAGTCGGATTTTTGCAGACATTAATAAATGCTACAAGTAAGGAAATCCCAACTCTTAAAAGATTCTTGTAAATGAGTTTGTCTATAAAACAATTTTTCCTTTAAAGCGCCCTTGTGAGTCTTTTTGTGAAGTCACAAATCTTTATGACAAAATTTACTTTCATTATGTAATAAAAACAGGATTAAAATAGTCTCATCTAAGAAGCGAAGAAAAACATTACTAGCCTACATAATAATGTCATAAATGGTCATAACAATAGAGTCAAAAAATGTAGCACACAGAAATCATTAACACAAGGGAAAATACGTTAGTTAATTAACTTTACTTTACAATGAAGCATTTCTTTTGGATTAGCTAATTGAACAGTATTATTAAACATTCAACATTGAAGAAGAAAGGCATTTGTAGAAATATACTCCATATAAAGTCTTTATGAAGTGGGTACCCTTGGGTTGTACCTAAACGTACCACACCATATTGTTTGGCAATTTGCCTTCATACTTACAAATTACATTATGCATTAATTACTGTTACCAAACAAATCTTCTTTGGTAAAAAAACAGCTATGAATTTTGTGATTTAAGGCCATTTATATTCAGGGGAATTCATTTAACGTATTTTATTTAATTTACGTCAGCGATTGGAAATCCAATGCTGTTCATGAGATACGGGAGATTTTGTAGGGATTATTCTCTGTGGCTACAGAAAACTCCAAGAATATTAACAGCCATGTTTTTATTTTTGTTTTGCGAACCTGTGTTTTTCGAATCAAAATGGTACAAAGGTACAATATAATGGTATAAAGGTCTGCGGCTCTTATTTCATTAAAATTATTCTGAATTCTTTGAAATGTTATAAAACTATCTTTTTTTTTTTTTTTAATGTGCATCAGTCCTAATAGGTATTTCTAAAAGAGAAATACCTGTGGTATAGGTACTGAAAATTTAATCTAAATACAGATAAGTGAAAGAAAAAAAAATTAAGATTAATAATATTAAAATTTAAAACTACCATCAATAATATCTATTATTAACTGATTTTTAACCTGACTAATTCTTTCAAAATTATAATTTTCCCATTTTAATTGATTGAAAAGACTATAAAGGATTTGATTTTTTTGTCTAAATCCCATATTATTATTTATTTTTGTAACATTAAATATTTTTATCCAACCTTTTCTGGTGTTGGAATTATTTTGTAAGTTATCTTTTTTATTTTTTATATCAAAAAAATTCTTTATCATATTGTTATAAATAAATTTTTCATTTAATAAAAGTATTTTATATTTCTTTCTTATGCTTTGTTGTTCCTCAGGTTTTTTGTTTTTAAAGTTAATCATTACGTAATTAAAGATCTTCAGAATAATTTTATTTATATTTTTAATTTGTTGTCTGTTTATAAATATCCAACAGTCCAAACCATAATTTAGTGTCGAATCAACATATGCCTTATAAACAACCAATTTCTGTTTAAAAGGAAACATATTTTTAATGTGATAGAAAAAATATAATAAAGTAATCAGTCTTTTTAAGATATACTTATAGTGGAAGTTCCAAGAAAATTTGTCATCTATATAAATACCAAGATATTTTTGTTTATGAACACTTTCAATTGTAGTACAATTACATGATTTAATTAAATTATTTAGTTTTTTAGAATTTATGCAATTTTCATCATGTAGTTGTAGATCTAAGTTATAATTTAACTTTTTATTTTTATTCTTAATCACAATAATTTTTGTTTTATCTTTATTTATTGTCATTTTATTATTCCTTGTCCATTTTTGAATATTATTTATATCATTTTGCAAAAAATTAAAAGCATCTTCCTGATTCCTATCATAAGTCATCAAGAGTACATCATCTGCATAGATATATATCTTTGAATATTGGATGCAGTTGTTAATCGAATTTATGAAGATATTGAAGAGCAAAGGACCCAAATTTGATCCCTGAGGAACACCACACTTTATATTGAATAAGTTGCTTTTATAATTTTTTATTTTAATTCGAAATTTTCTTTTTTTTTTAAGTAACTTTTAATCAATTCATAAGTATCGCCTCTTATACCCATTAAATAAAGTTTATCAAGTAACAAATCATGATCAACAGAATCGAAAGCTTTTTTAAAATCAATAAAAGCAATGTAAATAATATTTCCTTTATTTAAATTATCTGCAATATTTTCATTTAAATTTATTAAAAGTTGCGTTGTACTCTTCTTGTTTTGATAGGCATATTGATTTTCACTAATAAGATGATTTTTTTGTATAAAATTATAAAGGGTATTTGTAATATATGTTTCTAAGATTTTTGAGATATTTGAAAGCAAAGAAATTGGTCTGTAATTTTCAAAACGTTCAGCATTTCCTCCTTTGAAAATAGGTGAAACATAAGCAATTTTCCATAAATTTGGATAAGTATTGGTATTCAAAATTTTCTTGGTTAATTCAACTATAAAATCTGCGAAAATTTCTTTATGTTTTTTTATATCAGTTATATTTATATAATCAATACCAACTGAATGATTTATATTTTGTTTAGTTATTATACTTAAAATATCATTTGTATTTGGTGGCAAGAAGATAATAGAATCTTTTAACGAAGGATTTTCATATTTTAGCATCTCTTTTTTATTGCTATTTTTATTGATTTCCTGTGTTTGTGTAAAATTTTTTTTAAATTCCTTAAAGATTATTTCTACATCATAATTTTCTAACATCTTAATTATTTCATTATTTGAATTTTTATTATTATTAGTAACTTGTTTTTTTAAAATATTCCAAATTTTTATATTTGGATTTTTTTCCTTTTCAATTAAGTTTTTGAAATAAAGTCTTTTTTGTCTTTTAATAAAGTTTTTGATCCAGTTTCTTGTTTTCTTGTAACTTTTTTCAATATTTTTATTTGTTTTATTATTTTTATATTTTTTTAAATAATCTGTTTTTTTCTTCAATTTGTCTCATGATTTCATGAGTCATCCACGGATTTTTAAACACTATTTTATTTTGTTTTGAATCTGTCTGTAAATTGTTTTGGTTATTATCCTCATTTATTTTATAAAGCTTTCTAGCTTTTTTTATTATTTTTTGAAATTTATTAATAATTATATTAGGGTTTGTATATTTATTTTTTTCAATGTTAGAAGTTAATAAAATAACTTTACTGTATAAGTAATCATCATTAATCTTGTAATATCTTTGTATTAAATTTTTTCTTAAATCTAAATTTTGATTATTATTTTCAATCTCAAGTATTAAGCCATAATGATCGGAAATGTCACATTCAATAATGTTAGAGATCATTTTTAGCTTTTTTGAGTATAGGAAACAATGGTCAATACAAGTTTTAGATAGAGATACAGTTGTATTGACATTTCTTGTGGTTTTATAGCAAAAATTTTTGAAACCTAAATTGTACATAATTTGGAGGTACTTACTTGTAGTTTTATTAAGGTTACTTTTTATTATGTCGATATTCGTATCCCCAATTAAAATTATATCAGATCCTTCATCAATCTTGATATTTTTTAAATTTTTTTTTAATTCTTTATTAAATAAGTTTTTGTTAGTGTGTGGGGGTTTATATATCGTATAAATTATAAAATTATTTGTTGAGATTTTATTTATTTGACAAATAATATTTTCGTAGGTAACAGTATCATCTTGTTTCATAGTTACATTATAGATATTTTTAAAATATATTATAATGCCACCTCCTCTTATATTTTTTTCTCAGATTACAAATCATGCTATATCCTTGAATATTATATAATTGAGATTCTTCATCTTTGATATTAACTTCTACTAAGATAATAATATCTATATTTAGCATTTTAGAATTAATATTTGCAATCAAATACAAGAAGTTTGACCTTAAACTTCTTATATTTAGATAGAAAATATTTTTACAATCTTGTTTAGGATTCCATTTGTTGAAATTGTCTATTACATTTAAATTACCTAACTCAATTTGATTGTTTATATAATCTGTCATTTTTTTTTTACAAATTAATTAGATCAGTATCACATTTAATATTTATTATTTTTGAATTTTCATTCTTTCTGATAAAAATTTTAGAATTTTTTATCCAGGCAAATTTGTAATTTTTATCTTTTGCTTCTTTCTTAGCTTTCCATAGTAGAGTTTTCATTTTTTGTGTTAGATTCTCATTAATATATATTCTTTCATTGTTGTTACTGTTTAATATATCATTATTCATTAAATTTTTATTTTGTTTATATTTCAGTAGCCAATTGTCTCTATCTCTTCTATTGACAAATTTGATGATAATTGGTCTTCCTTTACTTTTGTTAATTCTTCCGTATCTATGGACTATGTCAATTTGTTGAAGGGGGTCGGGTATATTGAGTTTTCGAGCAATTGCATTTATAACATCACTTAATTGTTCATTTTCCTGTTCTTCTACTCCTACTACTTCAATATTAAATTTTCTTTGTTGTAATTCCAGGTTTTGTATGTGTTCTTCTAAATCAAAAATTTTTTTATTTTGAAGAGTATTTTCATTTTCAAGTATTTTCATTTTTTCAAGAATTTCTTTATTTTCATTATGATATGTTTGAATTCTTTCTATTATTTCATCATATTTAGTGCTCATGAAATCAATTGATTTCCTTATTTCAGATAGTTCTCGGAGTATCATTTGGTTACTGTCTAAATTGTCATTGGGAGGGTTCATATTGACATCAGGGTGTTTAGGTGTCTCATTAATTTTGCTTTTCTTTTCAGTTTCTTCATCTAAATCGTTTTCTGAATTTCCAAAATTAGCTAGTTTTTTTACTCTTGTTGTTATCCTTTTGCAGTTTTTACATTTCCAAGTTTTCTTC
>JAFIDM010012231.1:51946634-51956702 GCA_023159025.1 Thereuonema tuberculata | reverse complement strand
GTCGTTTCATGTACATTAATAACAAAAACATATATATGTACGGACAATAGAAACGGACCGTCATTACGGAAACGATCTTGGCATGGTAAACGGACAGTGAATTTTGGATGTTGGAATGTACAGGAAATCTCTACTAAAATAGATCTGTTGCCAGAAGAATTGAAGAGCTATAACATGGACTTGGTGGTGTTAACTGAAACAAAGAAAAAGGGGAAAGGAGAAGAGCAGATGGGTGACTTTCTACATATTTGGAGTGGTGTATCGAAGAGTTCAAGAACGAAGGCGGGAGTCTCATTTGCTGATAACTGGATGGGAATGTATAAATGAGAGATTGATAGTATTACATACAATAATGTTCGCTAGGGAAATATCGTTGGTTGGAGCATATGCCCCAACAAACGATGCAAATGCAACAATTAAAGGCCAGTATTGGGATTTATTGAAAGAGACAATAGAAAAATACCACATAGAAAAGAACTACTTATTTTAGGAGACTTAAATGCCAGAATAGGGAATGGAAAAATTCAAAATGTCATGGATATATATGGCGAAAATGATAAGAATGGAAATGGTGAAAGACTTATAGAGATGTGCGAACAGATGAACTTAAGAATTGGAAATTCATTCTTCCAGCACAAGGAGATACATAAATATACATTGAGATAGGAGACCAGAAATCAAAGATCAATTATTGATTATATCATTGGAAGACAGAAAAGTACAATGTAAATACAGGATATAAGGGCATATAAAGGGGCAGAATGTGGAACGGACCATTACTTGGTCAGAGCAAAATGTATCTTTCCATGGAAGAAGAAGAAACAGTTAAAAGAAGAACTACAAAATAGTGGGGACTCATTACAACAAGAAAATTACAATATGGATCTGCTACAGGATGAAAGCATTAGAACATTTTATCAACATAGAATGGATAGAAAATTGGATGGAGATTTTGGACAAACAGCAGAGGAGATATATAACTATATAAAAAACAAAACAAAAAAAATCGCTTATGAAGCTTTGGGTAACAGGGAGAAAAATAACAAAATGAGCTGGTTACCAATAAAGACCAAAAAGAAAGCTGAAAGAAAAAGAGAAGGATATTTAAAATGGCTACAGTCTAAAACAGAAGAACATCACAGGGAGTATATGGAAATAAAAAATAATTTGAAATATGAAATAAGGAAAATTAAGAATGAAAGATGGGAGGGGAAATGTGCAGAGATAAATGCCCAGATTGGATTTAGTAAATCGAGGGAAGCATGGAACGTCATCAAGGAAATGAGAAAAGAAGAAGATCACAGAATTAATTTAAATCTGATCAAAATGGAGGAATGGGTCAAGTACTATTCTCAGCTATTACAAGAACATAGACAACATTTTATAGAACAAGAGTATTGCTGCGATAATGTAGAATTATGTATATCCCACCCAAAACACTTCGTGTAAAATAAGTTGCCAAGACTCACATGTCGTAATGCTTTCACTGTTAAAAAGATATGAGATCTCATGTAGAGCCAAGCCCCTAACTCAACGAGGCCTAACTCTACAAGCCCCAACTCTAAAAACCCTATATCTTGGTCAAAAAGTATGCCTTGGCCGTTTCGTGGCTGTCACACAGACAATCCCATGGAGTTATGTAAAGGATATGGAGTATGCCAAGGCACACTTTTTGACCAAGATAGTAGGGTTTTTTAGAGTTAGGCCCCCTTGTAGAGTGAGGGGCTTGGCTCTAGATGAGATCTGATAACTTTTTAACAGTGAAAGCGTTATGAGCATCTTGGCAACGTATTTTACATGAAATGTATTGGGTGAGATGAAATAGTTCCATGAAACGGCCAAGCCATACTTTTTGACCAAGATATAGGGTTTTTAGAGTTGGGGCTTATAGAGTTAGGCCTCGTTGAGTTAGGGGCTTGGCTCTACATGAGATCTCATATCTTTTTAACAGTGAAAGCATTATGACATGTGAGTCTTGGCAACTTATTTTACACGAAGTGTTTTGGGTGGGATTTCATTTCTTTTTGTAGGATGAGATCTGATAACTTTTTAACAGTGAAAGCGTTATGAGCATGCGAGTCTTGGCAACCCCTTATTTTACATGAAATGTTTTGGGTGGGATTTCATTTCTTTTTGTAAGATGAGATCTGATAACTTTTTAACAGTGAAAGCGTTATGAGCATGTGAATCTTGGCAACTTATTTTATATGAAATGTTTTGGGTGGGATTATCTATTACAACTAAATTTAGTTTTAAGATTATTTAGAAAATGGATTTTTTTTCAATACCCTACTTTTCTGTTTTTCTATTGGTCAACTTGTATATACAAGCTGTTTGCACTTTGGAAGAAATCACATTATTACACAGTATTATTTAGGCCGAAGCATTGAGGGTACGACGTATTTCAGATCTTAATAAAATCCAAAATATAAAAGCTAGATAAATGAAACTTAGCGTATTTCATTAGTATGGTAACTGCATCTTATCCTGAAAATTTGAGCTCTCTAGTATTATCCAGGCCGAAGCTATGAGGGTTCGATAATACATAACCAGACCCCCCCTTTATGAGGGGTTGGAATGTGAAAGTTACGGATTTCTTAATTTTTTTTGTTGCTTGTGTGCTAATCCTAACCTGCATACCAAATTTCAGCTTTCTAGGACTTCAGGAAGTACCCTAGAGGTTTTGATGATCATGAGTCAGTCAGTCAGTCAGTCAGTGAGTGACGGAATCGACGTATTTTAGGTATTAATAAAATCCAAAGTATAAAAGCTAAATAAATGAAACTTAGCGTATTTCATTAGTCTGGTAACTGCATCATATCCTGAAAATTTGAGCTCTCTAGTATTATCTAGGCCGAAGCTATGAGGGTTCGAAAATACGACGAAACACTTCCAGAAAAGGTACGTAGTGCCCTTCCTGCCTTCGGCTCGTCTTGGCGGGGCACTGCCGTGCCCCCAGATCAGAAGACGGAGTGAGAAAAGAATTGTTTAATGGGAAGAACAGAAAAGCACCAGGACCTGGTGGGATCAATTTGGAATTAATCAAATACGGAGGAAGAAAAATTGTTAAATTAATCACTAGACTATTAAATGCCATAATACAAGAAAGAAATGTACCAAAAGAAATGAGTAAAGGTTTCATTATATCAATACATAAATAAGGGGACAAAAAACAATGCTTAAATTATAGAGGAATAAGTGTTACTAACCCTTTAATGAAAATCTTGGGAAGAATAATAAGAAATAGATTAGAAGAGGAATTTGGAACATCTGAAAAACAATGCGGTTTTACAACAGGAAAGTCAGGAATAGATCATCTTTTTACAATCAGACAACTATTGCAGAAAAGCCAGGAAAAAATGAAAGATATTCATTTGATATTTATAGATCTAGAAAAAGCGTATGATAGCATTCCGAGAAAGCTTCTGTGGAGTGCAATATAAAACTGCTAATATAAGTAAGCCAATAATAAATTTAGTGAAACTTATGTACAAAGTCAATATGTGTCAAATAAAGATGGGATCTAAAGTTTCTAGAGAATTCAAAACAAGCAAAGGACTTTTGCAGGGATGCTGCATGTCACCCACCCTATTCAAGATATACTTGGATGTTGCGTTAAGGGACTGGAAAAGAAAATGTAAAAAAATGGGTATAAAGTTGAATGAGAACAAATACTTATTTAACTTACTATTTGCTGATGATCAAGTGATAATTGCACAAGATAATGATGATGTTGAGTACATGATGAGGAAACTGTTGGACGCATATACAGAATGGGATATGAATATCAATTTTGGAAAAACAGAATACTTAACATCAGGCTTTAAGAAAGATCTGATAATAGAAGGAAACGTAATAAAAAAGTATCTCATTTCA
This sequence comes from Thereuonema tuberculata, assembly GCA_023159025.1. Classification (NCBI taxonomy): domain Eukaryota; kingdom Metazoa; phylum Arthropoda; class Chilopoda; order Scutigeromorpha; family Scutigeridae; genus Thereuonema; species Thereuonema tuberculata. The sequence continues at coordinate 51,952,826 of JAFIDM010012231.1, read as the reverse complement.
TATTTTTAGGATCAGAATTGCAAGAACAAGGAGGAACAGAAATGGAAATTTGTAGAAGGATAGCAACTACAAGAAGAGCAATATCAGCAATAAATTCTGTGCTGTGGAGCATAGGTATAATAACTAGCGCCAAAAAATTAATCTTTAATACAGTTATTGAAAGCATTTTACTTTATGGGGCAGAAACGTGGACAGTGAGCAAGGTAAATGAAAAAAAAAACTGTTAGCAACTGAAATGGATTACTGGAGAAGATCGGCCAGAACATCGAGATTGGAAAGAAAAACGAATATCAAGATAAGAAATCAGTTAAATATCATAGCAGACATTATAAAGAAGATAGATGAGAGAAGACTAAGGTGGTTCGGACACCTAACAAGAATGGGAGACAACAGATTACCTAGGGCACTGATGGACTGGCAACCAGAAGGTAGAAACAGAAGGGGAAGACCGAAAAAGCGTTGGAGAGGTAACTTGAGGGAAAACCTGGAAAGATATGGACTGACAACAGCGGATGCAGAGGACAGAAACAAATAATTTTCTCAGATCAGCATTAAACGGAAACCCATCACATATAATGTTTTTGGAGAAGATGATGGATTTTTAATTATTAGACATTTCAATTGATTAACGCTTCTTCATTGTTATACAGATTCCTATTATTAAATGCTGTTTTATCTCTAAGCAAATTTCATTTTGTACAATTAATCCACGGATCGTTGCGTTGAAGCGTTTCTTCGTGCTCATAAAATTTTCATGGCGATTTAAAGAAATTACATTACATAAACATACATTACGACGAAAATCATGGACAGCATTTATGAATTGCTTATTAAGTATAAACATTATTTATGAATAAAATAAAACACATAAAGCCAAAACAGGCTTTCAAGCCTGAAAGAAATTAAATCAAGACAATTTCTTAACCAGAAAGAAATCATTTTCGGAATTACGAGGAAGTCCTCGTCATCATATTCATAACAGCCGAATGAGCAATTCTGTTGTAAATGAAGTCGTTTTCTTGATGCTAGTCGGATTTGTCGACATTTATTAGCCGAAGCAAGGAGATTGGAAAAGAAGGGATAATAGACACAAGGGAGAGTTAAAGCGCGCGCAATAATGTTACTCGTGAGTTTAATAGAATTTAACCGATGGAGATAAGATTATAATTACCCGTGTCTTCATGAACCCCCACAAGAAAAGAAGCAACTTCGTTAGCTGTGATTTCCCACCGGCCATATGTAAATCAGACAAGCAACATTAATGATACACGCATCGATCAATAGAGACAGCCACAGGCATCGTTGAACAAATGAACAGCAGAAGCACAATTTACAACAGATGTATTAGTATTAAGATAGAAAAACCAATTAAAGCAACAATCCAGAAATAGAAGTAAAACGACAGGAACAAACAAGATAAATAAACCATTAGCTTGTTATGCATAAACAAGTGACATTATTCGTATTTAATCGAAATAAACATTTCAAGAAAAAAATAGTAAAGATAAAAAAAATAGTTAAGAATAAACTGAAGAAAAGTTAAATTATATAGTTCAACTAAGTTACTATGTATTTGGGAAAATTAAACGTCGAACTTGATGACGAAATTATCAAATATTTTGCAACTTACATTTTTAATTACGCTGCCTACTGAGCAGTTGTTTGGAAGCTGTCAGAGCAACTGTATTTTGTACTTGAATTATGGTTTGCTTAGTTTTCCAATTTACTCATTCTTTATGTACGTTTTAAGTAAAGAAGTAAATGAAGTATGAATAAAATTTTACGTGCACATTTCATGTTAGAGTCAAAATTGAAGCATTCTTGTGCATTGGCTTCAATTTTGACTCTAATAAGTAAATGAAGTAATTTGTTAAAAATAGTTTTTTATCTTCGTTTTTAATATGTTGTACGTTAGATAATAAGTTTTGGGTTAAGTAAATTATACTTCTCTATCAATAGATCCAGTCAACCTTTAGAATCATTAGAAGGCCTAAATATGATCCTTCTAAAGATTTTGGTAGCAATTGGTTTGAATGTTTTTTCATTGAAAGAATTCCATTTAACTTTTCTTTTTAATATGTAATATTCTTTTTTACCAATCCTTGAGTTAAAAAAAAAAATCCTTGAGTTAGAAATTGTTAAACATAAAACTTGAGATAAGTAATTCATTGGATTACAATCTTATATGAGCATTTGTATACATTATTGCAAATGAACAATTTTATATTGTACATAGTATGCGAGGTTATTATTGACATTGTAAATAGTATACTTGGTTATTATTAACATTCTTTTTACCATCTTATAATATTTGTAATTCATATTATGCCTTGTTTTTCCTTTTTATTGTATCATCTGAAGAGGAGGTTAGAACAGACCTCGTAACGTGCAATGAAGGTAATTTATTATATATTTTCTTAATTCTTGTGTGTCTGGTCCTTTATTTTAATTTTATAAAAATAGAGAATGAAATTTTATTTTAAGCTTTTACTTTTATACATATTAAGGATTATTTCTTTTTAATTCAAATTTTTAAATAACCCAGTATTTACATTTGAAAGCTGGACGCAACTGAATTTACTTGTTCGTTGTGTGTCTGGTATTGCTTGTAAGTAAATTGATTTCCAACTACTGTATTTAGAAACACATACGAAAATAATAATAAAAAAAAGCTGTCAATAAGTTGCTTATCTTAGTAAATGTCGAAATGATGTTGAAAATTGGTATTCATCCTTTAGAAGTATGGTTTACTTTAAAATAACATTCAGTCTAGCCTGCTTGAATAATAGAACAGCCAGTCGGAACCTTGTCGAATGTCAATCCTGACTTTTTTCCCCTCCTTCCTTATTTTCAAGTCTGTGCTTGAATGGTGAAAGGTTATTCGTAATGCATGAGGCGATTTACGGTGGTTAGAAGGTTTGACGTCTGCTTTTTTTTTTCTTTTTTTTCAATGAGTGACAAAGCCATGTCTCACAGAGCAACGCAAAACGTTTTAAACTTCCTTCTGCATTGCGCATGCGCACTGTAAAGTTTATTCTACATTTTCATTCATTGTAAAGAAACAGCATAAACATCAATGATAGTAGTTTGTCAAAAGGAATGCATAATATCACCAATATATAAAATGTACAAGCTGCATATTTCATAAATGCAGATGGTGGAAGTAATAGTGGATCCAAGTACAAAGTCAGAATTACGCCTTTTTTTCAACAACAGGCTTTATAAAAAATTGTCAGTGAAATGTCTGAAGTTTCTAAATTACAATACACCTAACACCAGTCATAGACTATTGTAAGAAAATTTCTCAATAGCACATAAGCACATTCTCATAAGTGTTTGAAATGCAAACTTATAAACTTTAAAACCAGTACTACTGGACCTATACACTGTAATAGCAATACACTGAGATTAACAAAATAATAACAGTTATAATAACAATAATTTTCTCAATAATATTAGTACTTCAAATTACTTAATCAATGATTTCACTATACTAACATATCAACATGAATAACATAAATTAGTTTACTTTACATGTCAACAAATCAACATGAATAAAACACAAAACTGTAGTTTCGTAGCAGTTATTGAAGCTATTTGTGAGAAATCTTTTTCAAAGTAGGCGCGTTGTCGACTATATTCCGCAACTGAAAACATAAACAAAATTAAAAATAATACGAATCTGTTCGATAAAATTTATTAATCGATAATAAAATTCATTAACATTTAGTTTTCGAAAACCTTTCAGTACTGCCTTTCAAACTTTGTGGATTTCAAATAAATATCCAAAAAAGAGTAATTGCTTTGAATTACCTTATATTTCGCAATCTTTCAGTTTTGGCTTAAAAGTAATGATATTGTATTCGCCCATGTATACTTTGCAAATTAATAAGGTCTGTGTAACATAAAAGACCCACTGCAATTTAGTTGATCCTTTAAATTATGTTTAGAGTATGTTATATTTACTATTTGATTTCGTTAGTGTTTCAGGCAAGTGTTGCTGTATCTGAAATGCACAAATATGCATTCGGACATCAAAAACAAGAAAAACATTAGACATTACATTCTCACAGTAAAATGCTGATAATGTTACTTGAATCTTCGAGAAATGAATTAAAAATGTAAATAGAATTGAATTTTAATTGATTAACAATATTTAAACATGTAATTTTCAATAATCAATATTATTTGTGAAAAATGTTAATAAGTTATGGGAGAAGCACAAATGTTAATTTTTCAAATTCTGTGCAATACCTATGGAAATATCATTGTCAGTGTTTGTTTTACTTCGAACCTGTATTTTTATTCTTTTATTACATTGCCTTCCTTTAGATCGCCTGATAAGTAATTAAATTCATTTATCCAATTTTTATTAATGGTATCAATTAAATGTGTGTGTGTGGTCAGCAGAGTTGACAACTGTGAAGTTGACATATTTGACAAGTGTCTCATTTTGCATCATTAAAAGTGACATATTTCAGTGCATAATAAAAAAAGGAGAGGTATTTACGTTAATAATGCAAGAATAAATATTCGGATCTTTATTTATATATTAAAGTTTCGTACGACCCATTTTTAAACAATGACTTAAAGTATCTCTTGAAGTATCCCTGAAAACCAAATTGTTGTAAAAAAATTTCTGAACTCTGGATACTTAAAATTGACCATTTCACATTTATCTTTCTCTACGGTAATTGTTTTTGGGAAGCGTACATTTATTCCAAAACAAATTTCCTGATAAAGCAACCAACCTGCAATCTATCTGAAGCCATTGTCTCTGAAAATTAAAGAGCTACAATTTTTGAACCATTAATCTACTATGTTTGTTCAATCACTATGCTAGAAACTACAATATATGTTTAGTATTTTAGCCTGGATTTACCTACATTTTAGTAATATTAGAAATATTATAGGAAACTCTTTTCATTTTAAGATAAGATCATTTGCTAAAACGTTAAAAGAATCATCATATAAATAAGTTAAGAATGCAAATCTAGATTTAAAACAAAGAGAAAAGTTTGGTGCAAAGACTACGTTACCTCAATCGATTGGAACAATACCAGGACTAGAGAACAGCAAGTCATTAACAATTAGCTAATCATCTTCATCTAAGCGTTTTAATGATGCTTATGACGGCGCCGGAGGGGTCATCGTTTTAATGCTTCCTCCTCGACAATAGAACAGTAAAATATGGTCATGGAATAATGAGTGTCATTATCCTGCCCATCCTCGGGCACTCTCGTCCTTTTCTCGCACAGCTCGAGAAACACGCCGCCGAACTTGGTTTCTTGGCGCCGGTCTTGGTATGCTAGGTGGTGGTCTTTGTAAAAATAAAATTCACATCAAAGTCACAAATTGATTTAGGAAAACGACTGCAGATTTACAAATGTAGGCTGCGGTTGGCAGAAACGCTGGAGATTGAAATCGGGCTGCTTGTCGAGGACCGGTGGCGACGTTAATATACCTCGATACTGGCAGAGTGCCAGACGCCAAAGATGTACAGGCGATAAAATGACTCAATAATTTATAGACAACCTGTGCATTAGCGTAGCGATGCTGTTGCAAAAGCGATGGCTATTAACGATGGCTTGTTTACCTTTTTTTATAATAATTAGATAAGTTTCATCAGATTTTATTATTACGTTTCTGTTTATTAAAAACGAAACAAAAAAAAATGTCTGTAAGTAGCGCTGAGATAATTATTACTACCATTTCACTTCTCTGTTATTCTTTTGGTTCATTTTTATTTAATAGAATCACTTTAATCACTATTCAATTGTTGCTTTAATTAGTTAAAAACTTATTCTTATAATTTATGAAGTGCTTCTTTATTAGTATTTTTAAAGTTTTTATTTAGAATTTATTCAATTGGCATTAATTACTTAATATCGTTTTAATTCATATGTACAATTTACGCACTAATTCCATTAAAAAATTATTTACAATTAAAATTAAAATCAAAAATTAAATAATCCATTAAAAAATTAAATAATCCATTAAAAAAAGTTCCTGTACAGTTTCGGTCATATCATGATCTCCATAATCTTGCTGATGATGGGGATCACGATATCCCCGAAACTGTACAGGAACTTTTTTTAATGGATTATTTAATTTTTGATTTTAATTTTAATTGTAAATAATTTTTTAATGGAATTAGTGTGTAAATTGTACATATGAATTAAATATTGTTAG
>JAFIDM010012231.1:51930832-51946534 GCA_023159025.1 Thereuonema tuberculata | reverse complement strand
TTGTAGTCTCGAACAACACGGTTTCAAAGAACACGGAACCAATTAATCGTGTTCTTCGGGGGTTAGGTGTACATGATGTGCTTGGTTTCTTTGATTCTAATAAAGCCTCGGTTGAATTCATAGAGCATTGAAAACATTGAAATCACAAGAGATCGAAACACACATACCATGGAATGATCAAAAACCGCTATTCAAGTGCAATGATAATACAGTGAAAGACAGTGCAACTTAGGAACTCCAAGGAGACTCCACATCTTTCCAACTATTCTCTGCAATTGAAAAGTGTATTCAAAATTAATTGGGAAAATACTGACTTACACATCTAGGGAGATGATCGTTTCTGGTTGATATATCACTTTGAAATAATCATAAAAATTGTAAGTGGAATTCAAGAACTGAATGAAGTTATCGAAAAAACGATAGAGATAAATATACTTTTTCCATGCGTTAAAACAGAATAAATCGTTACATCAAATATGTCGTTCACATTAATCAGAATGAAAAAAAAAAGACTGAAATTTAGATAAAAAATATTCATTTAAGTTATTTGAAATGTTTGCAGTTCTAGTAGCAATTGCGTTGGTTTTTTTTCTTTTATATATTTTAATTCATATTACTTATTCCCACTGAGATGAATTATAGCTGTATTATGCGTAAACAATAATAGTTGAGACAAATTGTTTACTAAGTGACATCGCAGAACAGCTATTTCTCGCTCGTTGGCGATCATCAGCTGGGATTAGTCACCACTAAATCAAGAAATCAAGAGGAGCAATCATCGGAAAGAATGTGAACTTTCAAAAAATTAAAAAGCAATAGGAAATAGCAATTAAAAGATTTTAATTAATTTTAGAAAACAATACTAAAAATTTTAGTAATTTTTATAATGCAATTTTATAATGCTTCTAGTATTATACAGTGGAGATACTGTTCGGACACAAATAACCCAATGAAAATTATATCTGTTTGAGATACTTGCAAACCGATATGTTTGAATATAAAGAAACTATTTTAATTCATGTATTTTTTTTTTGGCCTTATCTTCTTTAAGTGTAACAGCGTTTTCTGAGGATAATGATTTAAACGTTTACAATAGAAAGATTTAGTGTGGCAGACATATGTACTTGTACGTTAACAGCAAAATTATGATTGGTATTCCATTTCCAAATGGTTATTCAATATTTTAATAGAGATTGTATTAGTAGCTGAAAAACGTGCAGTTAAGTTTTCAAGTTCTTATATATCTAAAGTAGTTTGTCAAGATCAAATATATAATGAAGTATTTTTTTAATCCAATTTATGGTAATAAAATCAATAGAGACCTTACGTGGAATTATATGCTATTAAAGTTCATCTCGTACGACAGATTCATTTAAGCTTAGTAAATTCTACATAAAAGAAGAATGTAAAGTAAGAAAGATACAACATTTAATTTCGCATTCATGAGTAGTTTAGGAGCTAGCTCCCGTCTCGTGTACACTTAAATACACCCTCAATTTGATTTGAGGGTGGTCACCTGTTACAGGTGGTCGAAGTGTGTTAAAAAAGAAAATCGGTTCTTGCTAACAATATATTAGGAAAGTGAGAATCATCAAATCACTAACTCTGTGTCTGTAACTAATAAGAAACAACTTTTGAACAAACAAAAGTTTGTTAATTAACAGGAGTGATTGACTTCAGGGCGCAAGTTGAAAAAGGTAATCAAGAAATCTCAGCACTTTTGGGGATTTTGCCGAAGAAATTTCAAAATATATATATATTTTGAATCTAATAATTGTACATATTAAAAATTAAATAATAACGGATCGCTAATTTACCTAGGTTATAAAAATCCGTAAATTGACATTGCTTTTAGTATAACACTTTTTAACATTAACAAATATTACTTTCTCTTGAAACTTGTGTCTTCAACAGCAAAATAATCAACTATTTATAATAGTTTCCTACAAACAAAATAAAATATCCTGCCAACAAACTCTGATTACACTGGACGGAAAAAAAGTAATTTTTTTTTTCGAGACCTGACACCATTCGGTTGATTGGTGCTGATTTTTATGTAAAATGGCCTCCTGAATCCGAATATAACCCCCCCCTCCCTTTTCCCCCATCACCCACCGTTTTCGGGGCACGCCCCCCCCCCCCAACAATTTTTATCACTTTTCGATAATTTGGAGGGATTAAAAGGATTATTTTAGCCTTTACATTTTTTTCTGAAGGACTAGAGAGGTAAAAAGTTTTAAAACATGAACATTTGTAGCAATGAGGTAGATTTGGGGGGGGGGGGGGGGGATTTGCCCCCTTAAATTGTAAAAAAAATCATTAAAAATGATTGGTTTTTTCCGGTTTTTTTCGCCATTTTTCTACATATTCCAGCTTCCAGCCCCCCTCATCTTCCCCCAAGTAGTAAAAATATATAGCAACAATAACAAAAATTGATAGCAACAATATATAGCAACAGTAATAAAAATATATAGCAACAGTTCGGAAGAGTCACTGCATCACGCTGGCGCTCTCAATACCTCGCGCGCATAAATAAAAAGTAAAATAATAAATGTAAAAAAGTAAAGTAATAAATGTAAAGAATAATAAATAAATAAGTATCTTCATTTGGTGCTTGCTTTCCTTTTGTACACTGAGGTAGAAGTTTCAATCATTCAATTCCGATTGAGTAACGAGGTGAGGTTGTCGTTGAGTGGAATCATATGAACACTCTTCATCATCAGTGGACTTAAAATTTGATGGTCCAGGCTGTGGCTCAAAGTGTTTCAAATCCGTTCCTGGCTATAGAGTATAGGTTTTTGGAGGCACTGGGATTGGCAAAGATTCGTTGTGAGGAACTGGTCTTAGAGCTGAAAGGATATCAGGATACTGCTTACTTTTGCTAGAGAACCCGGCGGTGGAAGTCATACAAAACTAACAATCTGTGAGATGACAGCGAGGTTCGCACCAAACCATGGGCACAGCAAATGACATTGATTTACGGGTACCTTTAAGCCATTCGGTCAAGCTAATGTAACAAGTAGTGCAGTAAACTGTTGGAGCCCAATCTTTGTCCTTGGCAAACAAAGTAAAATTTGTAAGCAATTTTAAGAAGCGGAGAAAGGGGTTTTCTTTGCGCTTTTAAAATCAATTCCCCGCAAACAAAGCAGAAACTATTGTGATGATTTTTACACTCGCATGGCGTAATTAAATAGTAAATCAATGCTCGATATTAATCACAACTCACACTCACATACTGTAATTCACTTAGAAAAAGCCGGAGTAAAAAAATGTCTACCATTTTACACAATTTAAACAACTTGGAAACAGAATCTCCGCCTAGAACACCTACAAATTGTCAAAGCATGAACTTCTTTTGCAAACCTGAAATGATAAAAACTTCGTAAAATGATGTTTTGTATTAAAAATATTTATTATTAGTGCAACAGTTAAATTTTTAAAAAATAAAAATTACTTTTTAAAAAATCTTATCTATATTATTTGTATATAAATATTTACAGTTAATATAATTACGACATTAATCGTTTGCCATTTCAAACTGCTGAAATTGTAATGATCTGTATCTGTTAAGCTGTTATATATAAGATTTATTGAAGGCTTGTTTATTTGTAAAAGAGACATCGATTTTCTTGTTGCTTATTTCTAAGAACCGAAGTTTCCGGTTATTAATCCGGTGAGAAGTCCGGTTCGCAGCTTTTCCAGCTGGTTGTTATGCTTCAGTTCACGCCACTGACTCAGTGAACAGGATTTGATTTCTCCTGGAGCTGCTTATGAACTTTGCAACCAATGGCTGTGATAAGATTTCGATATTCTTATTGCACGCATCTTTGGAATGTTATTCGCAATTCTAACAACAGTAACTTTTCAGTTAATTGAAAGTAAGTAGTTTGGAAATAATTTGGAGCTTTCGGAAAAAAACTGAAAATTTATACATATAAATAATCTCATACACAGATTGATTCACAAATTACTTGTACAAACTTTAAAGCTAGGTCAGGAATACAAAAACAAACCGTATTGGTAGTGGAACGTATGTCCGCAAATGCCGTCCGAATGTGCTAGAGTTTGACAGCACATTAGTTGGGCAGTGTGAGTCATCGTCATTTGAGACGTTGACGTTATACGAGTAGGATGTATCGCTTCACTAATGGTGGGAGGGTAGATATGCACCTATAGCCTACGGGGCAGCGAACCTAAACGGATGGGCCGCTGTACGATTATAACGTGATCATCAAATGTTTGCGAGTTTGCACCAGAGTCTGTGTGAAACTTTGAGCACCTAATGTGAACCTGTAAGTGTATACCTTACTATCATGTTGTAAACATAGGGCTAACAAACCTTATCTGTTGTCTTCTATTTCTGAACATTAGTGGATCTTCTAGCACATTCGGATATAACCAAAGGCGAAACCGGTTGTTTATTAATGTAAGTTTTTTAAATTGTTAACATTTTTATTCTAGTCTAGTGTGTCGGCCTAAACAAAATATTTTTAATCTATATTGTATTCAGTCTTCGAAATGCATTTGAGGAATTGAAGCAACTCAAAAATCTTTAGTAGTGGAACTAAACATTAACTTAAATTAAATTTAAAAAAATAAAATAAATGAAATGTAATATCATCATTTCAGAATTAATTGCTATCTTTGATAGGTCTATCATATACCGTATATACTCCATTAGAGGCCCCCGGCGTTTATTTGTAAAATTAGCCTCGACTCCCGGCGCTTAATAGAGACCGGCTGCCATTAGAGGCCGGCCATTATTAACAAAAACCTTCAGAACGTAATATTTTTACACATAAATACCTGCTAATATTACAAACAACTACTTTATTTGAATTTCACATGCTACATAAGACTGTTAAAGATAAATGGCAATGTCTTTCTGTACCTTTCGCTGCTATTACTCGTCCGTATCCGCAATGACGGCTTCGTTGTTGACGGCGGCCGCTTCACCGGAAGTTTCTTTTGCGTATTCCACCGTATTTGCGAATATCTTAAAAGCAATGTCAAATGACCGTTTCGGCGGCATTTTGTAAGGCAATGTACCGTAAGTATTACCCACGACTATAAAGATACGGACGCTTATACTAGTACCGGTAGGCCAATATTAAAGACCCGGCTACTGTTAGAGACCGGCTACTATTTGGCCGTGTCCCCTCTGCTGCCCGGCGCTTATTAGAGACCGGCGACAATAAGAGCCTCGGCGTTTATTGGAGCATATACGGTAATAAAATATCTAAAATAAAGGTTAAGGATAAAGGTGAAGCATCTGCGGGGAATAGCAGGATGAGAGGCTCCTACGATGTTAAGCCGTACAGGATGAAGAGGATGGTCTTGTCTTTCCTCTCGGCTCTCTATTTCTTTCCGCTGGATATCGAACCCGCCTTCTCCGGTCCGTAGAAAATCCCTTGAGGTATTGAGCCAATCTAAAATTACAGTTCAATTTTAATGTTTTCTTTAAAGCAATGGCTCAGTGGAAAGTAGGAATCAATCTAATTTCAAAGCAAACATAAAATGACAATAAATCTATTCTATAAAATGAGTCTCCATCTTTCCAAAAAATTAAAAAGTTGACGAAAATTCTGAAATACATTTAACTTTATTTGGAAGTCTTTTTTTAAAAAGGCTTATTATTTCTGCAGAATTCTGCTGCGCAGCTGCTTTCTTAGAAAGGCAGATACCAATCTGTCTCATTGTATCTTTAAAACACGCGAGAATTCCGACGGAGACATTGATGAATCTTTCCCATTTTCGCTCCATTGCCTCGGAATCCTAAAGACTTCGATGCATTTTCAACTACTTTCTATTTTCAGTTTTTCATTTATCGAAGATCATATTATGCTTCGAAAATATATTCATCAAAACTTTTGACTACTGAAAGATTCATTCGACCATTTCTGCAGATTTAATAAAATCGTTCTCATAAATAACTTAAAAGAGGAGGTTTTTTTTTTTTCTTTTTTTTTTAATTCCCAGGATTTATTATTGGTAATTTTTACGTATTAAGGAAAGAGGTAGTATAAGACAGAAATCGAAGGAAATTTATTAAAAAAAACTATTAATAATAAATTTAATATTTTTTAATTTTTTACGTAGTGTTTTAGTACCTTGTACTAATCAATTTTGTCTATTGAGATTTGATAATTGAGCTGTAAATGGAATGCTAAGGAATTGGACTGAGAGCCACATAGGTCTATAGTGAGATACTTTTTAACTAACTTAACTTTCGTACGTACCTTCTGCGTAGCTGCCAGCCATAATGGATTATCCGTAATTTTTAGGATTTTATGAATAGCAGAAATATCTTGAATTACAGTATCGCTGTTAAAAAAATTGTAAGGTTTATGGTTGATGTTACCGAAGTTGCAGTATCCTCTATTAAAGAAGCATTAATTTTTTTTTTTTTTGGTTAGCTGGTGTTCATGGCAGATACGAATAACAGTGTAATAACACAGCCCAGTCGAATAGTACATTTTACCTTGCATGAAAATGGGGTAGTAGGTTTCTTTTTTTTATATTGTACGTGATAGTAACGAGATGCCAAATCCAATTTTTCGACCTCGGCGACCTTCCGGAACATCCCCAAATAACGTTAAAACTGCTAAAATTTCGCCGTTTTGTTAGGTTTCGCCAATTTTGACCGTGAAGGACCACTTTTTCAACAAAGACAACTCTATACATTTTAAAAGTACAAGTCCAGCCTCAGAACAAAAAAAATATTACTTTAGGAAATTAAAACTTCCAATTCCATTCAGAGTTAGTAAAAGAATGGAACCAATAGCGCGCCTAGTAACAGGATGGTAAAATGCTTGACTGGCCTGGAGAAGCCGTTGGCAGTCCAGATCCCGGTTGAGGTCGTGAATTTGTCAACGCTAAATTCTCCTCAGACAGTCCGAGGGTCCTGACTTATCTCCTGAAGAATGGGTTTCTTTCCAGTGGGCATCGGGCTGACCACCCGACCTCAATTTAAGCCCACTGAAACGCGGGACCCTTACTTTCTGCGGCCTCAGGGACCTGTACTTTAATACTTTAACTTTTGTTTTTTTTTAAACAGCCAATAAGTAAAGAATCATTCTCGAAAATTCAAATAAAACAAAAAAAAAGAAGGAGAAACAATAAAACGTACGTCACGACCTAGAAATTGCAACTTTAAATTTAAAGCGACGCGATTCGAATTGCTCATTTCGATTCCAAATGAAGTTATTTAACTTCTCTTTTTACCATTAACCTGAGAGTTATCTATACGAAGAGTAAATATAGCTAACTGTAACTTTCTTGTCATAAATTAGTAGCTTACGTATTATTTATATATACTACTAACTGTATCCGGTATGCGTTGCAATACCACTCAAAGAAAGAAAGTGTATGTGTTTTAATTCTGTAAATTGAAGTGCTTTTAGATGCACAATATTTTTTTGTTTTTCTTTCTGGTGCATACACGAATAAATCAGAATGTTTTCCGATATGTGCTTCACACATACAGCTGTCCATGTGTGAAGCATGGATTTTCCAAATTTAGTCCACACACTTGTAGCGATCGTCCCTGTGCTTTGTTTATGGTCGTTACAAATGCGAGTCGCACCGGAAACTGCAAATGTTGAAACCGGAAATACACTCATTTGTTGAAATGCCTCGCGAACCAGATATTGTAAAATGGTTCTACTAAATCAGAACCTTCGCGAACGTGCGCACAACAACTCACCAAAGTTTCATCGCAATCTGATGAATGGTATAGGAACGCATATGGGACAAACAAACAAAGAAACATTAATTTTTATATATTAACATATATAAAGTGCAAAGTGACTGTGTAATTTTTTCATTAATTTGTATAATTTTTGAATCATCTCCAGATCTCAAAACAACAATCTGAAAAGTTATCAGATTTTCCTCGGAAATATAGACTCTGGTTTCATAGTTCTAAATCTTTATTTCTTTGCTGAATAGGTGAATATTTCGTTAAGTAAAGTCAATTTTTAATGAATTGTTAGCCGCTTTTATTGTAGCATTCATGGATTTGATAGCTTTTGCGATGTTTTTTGTTTTTTTTAATCTTATCTATCACTAGGTATCATTAGGCGCTTTTCAGAAAGAGATAGTACTGTCGCCGGCATTTCCAATGTCACAATGCGACTTTCCTGCATTGCTTTTCTTAAACCAGTCTAATAAGGGAATGGTTAGGTTTGTCAGATCGAAACATCCCTTGAAATTTTTATCATTTATTCAGGATTTTAAGGAGTTGACATATACCAAATTTTAGCTCCTTTTTTTGCACTGAAAGGGGGGTAAAAAAAAAATTGTAAGAGCTGAGAGCTTGTTGCACTGCGGGGAAATATCGGGCAGCTAATGTGACATTGGAAATGCCGGCGACAATACTAGCTAGTTATGGTAGAATTATACCAGATAGTAATGGTAGTTTGTTGAATTTCACGAAAATTTCATTATGTGCTAATTAAGAGTCCTTCTAACCTTTTTAATATCACACTTTTGTAAAAGGTAAATCATCTAGCTGGAGTTTCACTGTATTTGATATAATAATAATAAATCCCGTCGAATGTTCAAATGAAATTGAGAAAAGAAGAAAAGAAAAAATATTCTTAATGAATGTATAAACTATTCAATATATTGAACTAGGTGAATAACCGACTTTGCCCTGGGGCATTTGAAAAGCAAAGCCTTGTTGCTATTTCCCTTCAGTCGCTACTTAAATACTTGTTCTTATAAATAAGAAGTGATTCATTATTAAATAATTTCAAAAAGATTGAGTTAACAAATGTAATGCGTACATATGAATATGCGTTTATATGAATTTATTAACCAAATGTATTTCATACATTTACTTAATATGTAAGAAACTAGCTGGATACCGTCGCTTCGTTCCGAAACCCTTGCATAAGTAGCATTAAAAAAAAATGTATTTATGTAACAAATTAATATTGAGATCGTCGGGGAATATACGACTTCCCAGCCTGCTGTGGCCTTCTCCGCTTAACTCAGGGGTTGGCGCCACACACCTGGGGGTTGCGTCATGCACATTTTTGCATTTATCTTGCAAACGCAGAAACGTTTGTGAATGACTGCTATATCGTTCGATAGAACTTTCAAATACCAACATTTTCTCAATATAAAGTTCTCTTCCAACTTTTATACTTTTCGTTTAAATTGAGAAACAGTCAAAATTTGTTTCTTTAAAAGGCGATATCTTAAAAACCAAAAACTTTTTTCGAAAGATTTTTGTAGCCTTTTGTTTGTCTTACAAAAATCTACATATAATCCATTTGCATGACCAATCTATCTCTTATAGTTTGGTCACAAAATTGGAAAAACTTAGTCTTATGACAGAATGACAGACAGAATAACGTTTTTATAATACATAATTACTTAAATTTCAAAACTAATAAACTATAAATAGTTCAATTATTGCAAAAAACGTCGGCCAAAACATATAGCTTCCAAAAGCGTCCGTTGTAGGTGGCCGATCTCAGGAGAATGTCCACGCGACTATCCTGCCTTAACCATTTAAGTCCTCTTCCCTTCGACTACCGCAAACCCGCGCTTCCCATCAACGCTACAGTGGAGAGCTGTCGGTCTCTTGCCGCCTCTAGCAACTAATCGTAATTCCTGAAAATCTATTAAGCTCATAAAATCCATCCAAAGCTCAAACTTTCTTTCCATCATTAAAAACTTGTGCTTGTTAAAATTTCATAAAAATCGAAAAATTCCAAAAATTTCGAAAAAAAATTCGCTGCTTTGAAAATAAAAGTCGATTAAAACATTGAGATCCATATTCATAAAGAAATGTCTTACTCTATTTGTTCCCTAGGGGATATAGAGATGATTAATGCCTTTAAAGAAGTACAATTTAACCCTCAACTACACTCAGAAAACTGCATCAAAAGTAATTAAATGGTTCATAACTTATAAACGATAATTTATGTTAATGTAGGGCGCAGTAATTAAATACAGACGCTTAAATGCAGTGAAGTTATGTTTCGATTCCAGTTTTCAAAAGCGCTTTTATCATAATTCATTGATAAAAAAAAAGTGGACGGGTATCAGATGCTAAAACAAAACAGTTTTTGATACACTTCATCCTTTCATTGATTTTTTAAGTGTCCATAAGCGTTGTATTTCGCAGTATCGTATAGAGTAACTAAGCAAAATTTGGGTATGGGTTGTTCAAACGGTTGGGGAAGTAGAGAGTATATACATACAGAATTCAACTTTACTTACATAGATTTGTTAATTTTCT
Source organism: Thereuonema tuberculata (assembly GCA_023159025.1). Taxonomy (NCBI): domain Eukaryota; kingdom Metazoa; phylum Arthropoda; class Chilopoda; order Scutigeromorpha; family Scutigeridae; genus Thereuonema; species Thereuonema tuberculata. The sequence goes on along the minus strand of JAFIDM010012231.1, from coordinate 51,936,279 downwards.
TTATATAAATTTTTCCCTATATAAAATCTTTCATATTAATAAATACAAATAGACGTTTATTATAAGTTAATTCATCTTTAATCCTTAAATATGCGTGCTAAATTTCAAGGAGATCCGTACAGTGGTTCAAAAGTCATTAGAAAGAAACACACACATACTCACACAGACAGACTGAGCCTCACATTCCTTGGAAACCAGCCTAACAAAGCATTCAAGTTAAACATTTGTAGAGGTTAAAATAGAACTTTTTTTTTTATTTTATTTTCATTTGGTAACTTTAATTAGATGGAGAAACCTATTTCAAGTACTTACATTTGGACTTGGGAATTGATTTCAGCTGTGAGTCGAGATGTTCAATCTCACTGAAGGTCAAAGAAAGATTAGGTTTTAGTGTAGCTTCATTTGTCTTCTCCGCTAACCCTTTTCTTCTCGTGATCACGTTCGAATCATTGCTGCATTCTTTCTCACCCGATTGTAATCAAGAAAGTTACTCTCCAAACACGTCCCTTGTTCCGTAAAGAATAAAAGAGGTCGCTGTGTTTTGTAAAGTGCTTTTGCATCTTCAACACAATCAATGTTTCGACGAATCGATACCAGCGTTTTAGGACGCGTTAGAGGCTTCTGATAGTTGAATTGGTTGACTAAAGAGATGCTTCACCATTTGGAGTAGCAAGAAGATTGTTTGCGGAGTTTCAGACTTTCGTTAGATTAGTTTTGTGATTTACTTTATTTATTGTTTTACTAATTTAAAATACACTAGATTCTAATTGGGACGAAGATTGGCACGTATAATCAAACCTGCATTAGAATACAGAGTTTATACGAAACAATATGAACAATAAAACTACTGCACACAGGGTTACAATTAATGTATTTGAAATATTATAATGGTATTTGTGGGAGAGTCTTTGGGATCGAAAGACAACGAGTCAAATTCTGGAACTGAAGTTGATTGGTTAAGTAATTAAAACTATACGTAATGATTGGACAAGAACATAATGAATTTTATTAATGAACTGGTTTAACGGCTGCAACGGAAAAGAATTTAAAAAGAAACAGAACGTCAGTAATTAGGAAATAGAAAATGTTTTAAAATAAATAACGGTTTACAATTAAAATGAATAAAATACAGATAAGTTATTTCAACTAAAATACAAATAAAAGATTTCTAAAAATATTTACATTTAAGCTGTTACAATATGAATATTGCAAAAAAATAATTGATTCAGGATACGATTTTTTATCCTAAATAATTTTTTTATTCTCGTAATGACAAATTAAGACTCTTTCTTTGCTATACTACATACAAATTCCAAGAAAGAATCAGAAACAAAGCATCCGTTTAAGCACTTTAAGTGTTACAATTAATATTTCATCAAAATCACCAGTATACTACCAGTACACTAAAAGTAGATTCTGTAATTTTGTCGGGCGATGCCCTCCCCTCTTTGTGATAATTGATGGATAATCGACATTTTACTGTAGTTTTTCTTCTATAACTCTCGAATTCAAGTTTCGCGAAAAATATTAATCGAAATGAATTCTGAAAGGATATCATTTTGTAATTTGATATATTTGGCATATTCAAAGATGAAGTCAAAGGTAAGTATTCGTTTGTGGTTATGTATTTTCTAAAATTAGCGTTTATTTCTCAACAGTAAAGAAACAATTAACAAGTTTTTAAGAACTTTCAGTCCACTCTCATCTTTAATTTAAAAGCGGTTTGTTTTACATCAGTTTTTCATTTGAATTAAAAGGTTAATTAGCGCATATTTTATAATCTCAATCCTCCATTGCAATTGTACTTTACTGGAATAAATAATATAGACGAATTGACAGGTGAACTTTAATATTAAATTACATTAGAACTAATAGTGAAGTGCTTTGTTGTACACTGCCTGTTATAGAGTACTGAGGTCGAACCTCAATTTACCTCAATTTAAGGTCATTGCTGAAATTATCATTTTAACAATTTCCATCTTCGGAATTTATCTTAAGAATTTTATCTCCATCTTTAAGCAAAACAAAAGGGGCAATTATTTCTTAGGAACCAAAAGATCTTTTTTTCTAATTGCTGACTAATTATGGGAAATCCAAGTCAATCAGAGCTTTAAAATAACATACTATTACATTAAATTTAAGGAAAATAAAATAGGTACATTCCAGGATATTTATTAGTCATCAATATCTTCTTGAAAATTTAATAGTAATTAATTATAACCATAAAAAAAGATTATGAGTTGAAAATGGATTAATTTCATTTAAAATCTCCCATAATTGAAATTTATTTATTTATTCTCTGGCCTAACCTAAATCGACCACATTGTAATAAGGAACTTTGCATCTAATTTCGCATGATTTCGCATGTTTTCTTTTCCATCTTTTAATATTGAATGTTTTAACACAGTGAATAATTTATTTTTAATAAAAAAAAAGGTTAGGCACCAAATACAAAAATAAATATTTAAAATACATAAGACATATTCATGTATTGCCTATTTAGGCATCGGCGAAACCTGAACTGTTAGAACATCGTGTCCTTATGCTTATAAATATAACTGGAAAACAAATTCTTTTCTATCATATAGATATTAAACATAAGAAGAAAGGTTCTAAAAGTATCATTTATTAAATATTCTGGGGAAGGGCTTTCCTTTTCACTTTAGTCATAAATAAAGAGTTATTAGAAACTAATTTACTCCCTGAGAATGCTTTTGCAGAAATTAATAGATTTTCTTTCTGGGTAGTTAAAATAAAATCAACTTTAATCATAGGATAGTTTTGAATAAATAGATTTTTAGTGAATAAGCGTTGTTAAAGTCTTGCTTCCCAAATATTCCGTTATTAACTCCTAACCGTGTATATACCGTATTGGCCCGAATATAAGACGGCATTTTTTTCCAAAATCCCATCCAGGAAAGTACTATTTCGTCTTACATTCGTAACCAAACTTGGAGCGCGCACGAAACCGAAACCGAAACCAAGCGTGCTCTGGCGCTGAAGCAACACCACCTGGTGGCGTTGGCTGAAGTCGATCGTAGGCCTAACCAACATGCTCCAAAATAAAAAAAAAATATATTCTACTACGCTTAGTGGTGTTGTACTTTTTTGCAAAAATAGTTTAATTTTATTTCATAAATGACATTTCGCCTAGCTTAGAAGTCACAGATTTAACTAAATATTACTGACATTAAGCCTATTACTGCAACCAAAAGTATTAACGATTTCATCATAAACTGGATGTGGGAAGATAATTTGTCAAAAAACTTTTTTATAAATAATTTACTAGAAATATTTGTCGAATTACGCCTCGTTAATAGATATAACGTCTTATATTCGCGACCAATAGTTTTTTATCAAATCGGAGCTCAAAAAACGCCATTCGTCTTATATTCGAGCCGTCTTACATTCGGACCAATACGGTAGTATATCATGTGGAATTTTCATTCTGGGTCAGCTGAACAAAAACGTCCTTTCTTAGAATTAAGAAAAAAAGAATTTCATTGAAGAAAATATTGTCAAGTTTCCAGTTATAGAGTAATTTTTACTTTCCGTATATTACTCTACTGTAATTATAATTTGATAATTACACAGGCGCAGTAAAAAATTATTATTTTTTATTCCTTTTATTTTTTTATAATGATAGTCACGGAAAAAAACCAGAGTATGTACAGATTGTGATTAAAAAAGTCATGGTTACCACAACATTTTCAGAAAAATATTCCTAGAGCAAATGATCAAATGACCTCTCTCTAAAGACCCTTTTACACGCTCTTTTAAGTAAGCAATTACAATGGCAATGTGAAAGTAGCTTGCCACTGGATAAAAGCTTTAAAACTCGATCTTACACTTTTTCATTGCGACTTCCATCACATGGAAAATTTAAACTTTTCGTCATACCTGCATTTTACTTACGAAAATATATTTATATAAAAATCATTTATTCAGAGCATCGAATAGGCGAGAGAATATTTTTAGTTAATTGAGACAAGAGCATCGAATCGTAATATTTTTCGTTCCGGTTTTCGTTCCGGTTCACTCAAAGCACAGAATTTCGGTTCGGGTTCAGTTCCACTCCGACGAAAAACATCGTGTTTTTTCCGGTTCAGGTTTTTGGTTCAGTTCCGGCTCGATGGCATGATTGAAATATGTATTAAATACTTTGGCCATCGACATTTTTCGTTAAGTCACGATCAACTACGATATGTTTTCGAAAATTCAATCCGGAATTTTGTAATGATTTTAGTTAACATTGTAACTTTTTCTGGAAGTATCCATAAAAATACAGGGAAAAGATGACCTCTGTTCGTGACAAACAATTCTGTAATCAGTAATTTCGATTAAACAGACACAAATGCGATTGAACTTCAAGTTCTATAATTCGACATTAGATGCTCTGATGTCAGATTACTGCTACCGATGACGTTTTGAAAATATAACCTATTCTATATTAGAGCAAATTCATTCCCCCATCCAACCTTTCGATTTCACCCATTAACTGACCACAATATAATGTGTTTTATTCTTTTGATTCACTTTTACCGGAAGAAGGCCCTAATTACTTAGGGGCCGAAACTAGTTGTATTTTTAATGAATTTTTTAAATTTTCATTTTTAACCTATGACAAAATGCGTCGGCGTCGCTATTTTATTCTATATTAGCGCAGCGGAGGTAATCCCTTGGCCATCAACTGACGGCCATCCAGTTTGCCTTTTTAAATGCCGCATCTACAACGATCTTTCAACTACAACTTGTGTATATATAAATCTGTATTTTTGTATTTATTTACTATGGAAACAATTTAAAGCGTGGCTTTAGAGTCAGCAACCGGCGGTTCTTTGAGGGAGATTTAAGAAATATATTTTACATTTAGGTTTGTCCAGTAGCCAAGTGATAATGTTCTTGACTGCGGCCTGGAGGAATTTCCACGTTGAATTTTCTTCTAGACTAGTCTTAGGAGAACCAGCTCTCTGCGAATGGATACCAGGTTTTTTTTCCGGTGAAAGGTGGGCGGGCGTCGGAGTAACCACCTAAGCTCAATCTAGTCCCGTTGGTCACGAAACGCCGAAAACCTTACCTCCCGCGATCGGATGGCCCTACTCAGGCCCATAATGGGATACTTGTTATACGTAGTTTTAGAGATACTCTTCCTAGATTAGAGATTGTGCAATATTTATTTCCTTCTTTAAAAAAAATAATAAAACAATATCGAGTTACGCTTAAATTGTAAAATTGTAAAGTTATAAATTGCAAAAATAACTTGATAGCTTGTTTAATGTTGTTGTATTATTATCGTGATGTTGTTTTATTATTTTTTAATGAATTAAAGAATGAATTTATTGCCGAACTTTTTGGCAATAAAAAATGATCCACTATGAAAAAATAGTAATAAAAAAAACTCTTTTCTGCTATTTGCTTCTTTGCTACTGTAATTTTTTTATCCTCCA
>JAFIDM010012231.1:51818492-51929995 GCA_023159025.1 Thereuonema tuberculata | reverse complement strand
GGGGGGCGCCAAAAAGGTATTGTGCCCCGGGCGCCAGTTATGCTCGCTACGCCACTGAATGAAATGGAACTAAGCGATTTCAGCGCTCTCAGCCAGTGGCGCAGCTAGAAATTTTGGACCCTAATGCAAATGTGGGCCAAGTCCTCCACCCCCTCCACCCCCTCCGTTTGAGGGGGGGTGAGTCGTAAGGTCTAAGGGGGGGGGGGGCACCTCTGAGTAACAGCCTACATTACAACATACATTAATATTTCTAAATGAAGCAAAAAATAAAAATTTTAACCTTAAACAAGATTAAATTCTTTATACATATAAAATATCTTTTTTTTTATTACTCTTCGCTTGTCATGAACACTAAAAGATTTCTCATTCCACCAACAAAGATCTCATATTCTCTGTTTCCTCCCATTTCGCTTCTGAATAAATTCCATTTTCTAACACGTTGAGATCCACAAAAAAAAAAAAAAAAAAAAAATGAAAGAAAAAAAGTTAAAAACAACGTTTAGTCGCAGCTGTTTTTCGTAGCATAGAGGGCGCTTCCACTTCGTTTCACTGATTTCTAATTTTCGAATCAACATCGATGATGTATGATCAGAAAAAACGGAAAGAAAGAAAAAACACCGTTCATTACACTGCACAGAATCATACGAATTTATCTTTTTCGTTTTCATTATATTTTCAATCATTTCTTGAATGCTTAATCAAGGCTTTTACGTATTCTTTTCTAACAGCAAAAGATGTAAAAGGTAAAAAAATAAGCTCCTCCATTTTTCTTAAGCTTCATTCATTTGTGTAACTTTTTTTCTATACTGTTTATTTTCTGTCATTTGTAAAAGATGTAGACGAGGGGGAGAATTAAATTACGGTGATTTTTTTAAGCTCTTCTGAAATTAGGCAGCAATATCCAAATGTATAAACCAGATGAATCTACGTAAATTACAGCTTTGCTTTTGGAATGTTTTTTTATGAACAAGAAATAAGTGCTTCTGGTTATTACCTGGATATTAATCCTTTATTTAAGAGAGTGTTAGAAATCCTTGGGAATTTTTGCCTTATCCATTCTAATATCTCGATAAGGACCCAAACGGAAAAAGTTTTCAATTCAATAGTTAAATCGTCACTTGTCCGTAAATTTGCATGCCAAGTTTGAAGAAAATGCATACAGCGGGATAACGTTTTAAGATGAGGGATGACACACACACAAACAAATACACTTACACAATACACTTAAGCCTCGCGATCACCATCCGATTTTGCACCAACTTAGTTGGCCAATTTTCAGTTTTCGAGTAGCTAGAACCGACTTTGAGCCCGTTTTTCAGCGGCTTGGCAGCGATTTTAGTTGTCCGACTCGAGTCGGTTGTACAGGACCAATTCGGGAAAGTTGGTCGGAATTATCAATCACAGGGCAACGTTGGAACACCAACAAAGAAATGGAAACACCCTTGGAAAGAAATGGCGTCCAAAAACGATTATCGCCGTTTCGAATCGACGACAAGCGTGTACACAATGAATATCAGAGTATTGCGAGTTTCTTTCATGCGTAAATAAAGTTTATACTGAAATGCAGTAATTGTAAGCGGCAGAATTTATCAGAAAGGTTTCAAAACCTCGATTATTACGGATTTTCCACAGCTGCTGGGGGAAACGCATTGAATTATGGGATTGCTGCTATCGCGGTCGACTTCTTTTGCGAGTTGGATGGTTTCTAGCCTGACAAATAGGACCAACTCGAAGTTGGCCAACTAAGTTGGTGCAAAATCGGATGGTGTTCGAGTAGCTTTAGGCCCACACATACATATAGATGTAGGTATATACCGGGTGATCCAAAAGTAACTAAAAATTTGAAAAATACAATAATTTGTAGAATACGGATAGTAGAAAGATGCGGTTTTCACAGCAAATGCTCGGAATCGCGGGAGTTTGTGTCAAAACAATGAAACTTTATTACCTGATTAGTTACATTCCGTCCACCAGATAGTGCTGTCGGTCAGAGAGCAGCACCTCTTGCTGACAACTTCAAATGTGAAGGTGACAGCGGTGTTTTCTTACCGTGGTTACTGTAATGTACGCATCGGAATCTTGTCATTGCATGACAAAGCCCTCCTAATGAAATTTTATTAACAGAACGTGCCAGTGCAGCAATGCGCGCATATTGGACCATGCGAGTTATGCGAAGTGACAAAGGACCCACGACTTGGAAGCACGTCCACTAAGCGGAAGACCCCCAACATCCTGTGCCATTGTGCAAGATGTCGAACACACTGTGGATGAACTGTCGGCAGTTTCCCAACATAGGGAATGTAGTGCGCGCGGCATTTAATGAAGAACTGACAAATCGTACGTCATTGTATGGAGATCACTGCGCATCATCCTGAAGAGATATCCCAAAAAACTTCAACACTTGCAGGAACTGCAACCTGTCGATTTCACGAAGCATCAAGAATTTGCCCATTGGGTTTTCCAACAGATGAACGACCATGAATATTGGCTATTCAAGGTGCTGTGGACGGATGAAGCGCATTTCACACTTAATGGCTGTGTCAACACGCACAACTGCCGCATCTGGGCTGTAGAAAACCGATATTCATTTGTGGAAACCCCCTGCATCAGTCTGGTGTGGTTTCACCGCTGAATTCATTCATGGTCCCGTTTTCTTTGAGGAAGTCAGGGTGTGTGAACTTCAAACGATAACTTTCACGTGTCAGCGACATGCAGCACTGTTACGGCGCAGCATTACTCTATCTTGCAAGAGCGGCAAATACTCCATACAGTCACATTCATGCAAGATGGAGCATCAACGCACATTGCTATTCCTGTCAAGCGACTACTACGCTCAACATTCGGGGAGAATAGTGTCCTCAGTCGATCCTTTCTGCATGAGTGGCCGTCATGATCTCCCGACCTCACACCTTACGACTTTTTGTTGTGGGGGTTACTTGAAGTCAAAGGTATACCGCGATCGGCCAATGTCACTGGGCACGTTGAAGGATGCCATCCAGCATCATCTGTCTGCAATAACAACAGATATACTGTTGAATGCGGTGAACAGTATCGTGCCTCGTCTGAAGGCTTTGCTCCTGACTGAGGGTCACCACATTGAACATTTGTAATCCCATATTCCGTGTGAATGACGCAACAAACTAGAATGATTAGACGAATGACCAACAAACTGTTGCATCGGAAATGTAACTAATCAGACAATAAAGTTACGTTGTTTTGACACAAAATCCGGCATCGTTTTGAGCATGTCTGGGAAAACCGCATCTTCTACAATCAATAATCCCCAAATTATTGTAAAATCTAGATACTGTTCATTTTGAAAAGCGAGAGCTACGACAACACAGACGATTCTACTCCGCAAAGGGGTGATTCGCTGTGATTGGCACTTTCATAAGACCTGTTTTTCTTTTAGTACCTGTTATTTTTGCAATAGTTTTTATTCTTTCCATAATTCTTTCCCGAAAAGCGCAAATAGAACGCAGCTACTAGTAAACTAACACTGATAAAAAGTAAATATCCTCTCTTTATTTTTCCTCAACCCTATTTTCATGAAATCCAAGGAGACGTGACGCATGCGCAAAAGGTTCTCGTAAACGAAAACGAACAGTATCGGCGATCCTGTGAAAGAAAATCACTTGTAAATTAAAGAGCATACTGGAAGATGGATAAAATTGTATAAGCTAACTGCCATGGCCAATGCTACGTCAGAATTTAACCTTGGCATATTGAATTACAGTACGAGCTTCAAATAGGAGTCTAATGGTAGGGAAAAATGTTTTCTTGAGTCCGGTGATACCATTGAATCCTGTCTGAATACCACAACCTAACTGAACATCATCGCTGCCCAAATTTTTCTTCATTCGATAAACACTTCCAACATCATAATGTGTCTGCTTTAATGGCCTGCATAGTTGCCGGACTCTCAACCCTACTAACTCATCTATGAGATGAAATAGAAAGGACTGTTCGTTTCAACACTATGGCTCCATCCAATCTGTAACAACTGTGTGACAATGTAATCATGTCTACATGGCAAAATCTTCTTGGATCCAGAATCTTCTAGAATAAAAAAAAAGGAATCCAGGCCGTATTGCAAGCCAGTGGAGGTCAACTTTGCAACTAGTAGTAACTAATAAAAAGGAATTTCAGGTACCCATGATATGCAATCCTACATATCAAAACTTCATTCAGTTGCAACAATACGAATATTGTTGTACAGTATACAATAAACATGTATTTACTAATCATTTTATAATTTACAAAAGACATCACTTATTTCTTCTAGAAATCTAAGTTCATGTAAATTAGTAAATTCAAAAGTGCTCGTCAGAAAGAAGATAGAATAGTATCTCACTTTCAATATCTATTCAATTGCAGTTCACAAATTTTGCTCATATTTATTAGTGTGTGTGTGTGTGTGTGTGTGTGTGTGTGTGTGTGTTTCTGTTTTCTTTAAATCTTTTAAAATTAAGTAATTAAGTGATTCATGCAAAAAAATTTATCATAAAATTTATTTATTCCAATTTTTTTTTATTTATTTGTTGTGATATTTATGTTCGACTTTCTTGTTATATTCTTTCTATTATTTGGAAAATACAGTACTTTAATCAGACTGAAATATGTCAATGCTACTTAAATTTTGTCATTAAATTTTATCCTTCAATTTCCCATGCAATGCCTCTCCTTTATAATTATTATTTTAATTATCAAACTGAAATCTGAACAAGAACATGAAGTTAAAATAGAATTAATGTTGCCGTCAACACTTTATCTTGTTTTAATCAAGATAAAGAAGTGATTTACAGTATAATTTCACATCTTTTATGAAATCGTCTTTAATACAGAAATTACGGAAGCTTAATAAAAAAATATGCAAATCTGTAATTACGCAAGAATATAGAAATAAGAAAATTCCTACACCACTGATACTTATGGGTTTAGTAGAATAAATTTTAATAATAAGTATTTTTTTTTTTGATTAGCTGAGATTGTTGATTGATACATTACTTTATTTAAAGAATGCTTTTTCTTGGTTTAAATCAAGACAGAATAACTTATTTGTTGCTTATTTACTGATAAATAACAATTCACTGCTTTTGTTAGTTGCTATCATGTAAACCTTATCATGTACAGAGCGCAAATCTTACCAGTGAAACTAATTCCACAATAAATTGCAGAGAAATAGTTGCTGTTCCATGTGATGGACGGTCTCTGGTGTCCTCTGTGGCGAGAAAGAAAATTAGTTGCCAATAATTAAGAGTAGATGGGGAGGAATGGTCACTAACATCAGGATCTATTATGACCGAGAAAAGAACTCCAAGAATCACAGATCTCAATAGAAAAATAAGAATGTGGTTAAAAATAAGACAGCATAAAAGAAGATATTATTAATTAAAATAATAAAAAGATATTAGTGCAGGAAGTTATTAAAGATATTAGTAATGAGGATTACTTAGAATACGGAAATAAATAATGAAAAGTAAGGAAAAAGCATTTCAGAAGATATTCCAGTGATGGATTAATCATTTTTTTTAATTTGTTCAAAATAAATGAAAGAGCAATGTTTCTGAATGGTTGAGAAGAATCCAGAAGTAATTGATATATTACAAGATATAAAATTTGAGTTCTGAAGGAGGCTTGTTGTATTCTTTGATTAAGTATCAGTCACATACTAAGGATCAACGAGATGTAATTGTAAACATACGAGGTATAGATACCACAAATCCCATCATATACGGAATACATCAAGATGCATATCTTAGAAAATTTTACGAATCCCTAGCCATAAAAAACCAAAAAAGTTATAACCAAGACATTTCCATCACCAATGCAGTCCAATATAATATTTTCTAATATTTATGACTATTTTTCATTATTATTGATGCTCATCTATTTAAAAAGTTTTACAAATATTGTAACAATGACGATTCAACTCAACCTACAACAGCAAAAAAATTACAACCAAGACGTCTCCATCACCAATGCAGGGCATTAAGTGTTTTACAGTACTTGTGACTATTTAACAAACATTGTAACAATGAAGATTCAACTCAACTATCACAGATAGATGTTATCCAGTTACTTTTGTCGTTCATATGTGGGATGCTTCTTTGTTATTGAAAATGAAGTCTCGACCAGTTTACAATGAGCTTCAAAACGTCTAATGTAAGTTTTTAATCATTTAAATTTTTGCACGTTAAAACGTTAATAATATAAACATTCTATTAGTTTAAAATTAGTTATTTTTAAATTTAATTTCTAATATTGTATCAATGGATCTAACCCACAAAATCTCAGGTAAACAATAACGCTTGAATATTGTCGAATTTAATAATTAAATCCGTTAATAACGTTTGAGAACCTCTGCTCCAAGTAATCAACTGTATTTCATAACAAAGTTTCAATAAATAATCATCTTTATTTGCTTTAATCTAAGCCATACTTGCTGTGTTCCTCAACACAATTTATGAAAAATTTAGGCAAAAATTTATCGCATAGTTTATTTAATTTAGTGTAATTCAATGAAAGAATGTTTTATTCAATTATGAGATCTTCCATTCTAACACACGATGTAATATATTAAAGGACTGAATGGAAAAAAACATCCCACATTTCGTGAAAAATTCAATTCATTGTAAAATCTGAATATTAAAGCCGTTTATTACTTTCCTATTAAATCACTAATGCGTAAATAATTTTCAAGTTTGGAAATGGTGTTTTTTAATATAGTAGAATCAGCTATTTCTCGAACAAAAAGATGGTATACCCTTTTTTGAGGGATTTCTGAATTAGTTGAATTGATTTCTGCTAGCCATAACCAATGATAAAAATTCGTTATCCTGCCTTAGTAGGGGTATTAATACGGCACTGAAGAGAAACTGATCAAGACATGAATGAAGTTTTTGTATTAAATTCACATTCTTTAGTTAAAAGTTTTGAATGTTCTATCTAACAGAAATATAGGAAAAGTTTTCGTTTTTTTGTTTTCTTTTCATTTATATAAATTGATATTTCTTTACTTGTTTTCCTTTTTTTTCCCTTTCTCAAATCTTATGGAACTTTTTTTCTTCGTTGTTGTAGTATTTCTATCTTGAATAGAATCCATTTTTTTCTTATCTCCGCTTCTCTTTACTTATTATCATGAGAATATTTCATTAAAAATCATTCCAACCTTCTGTTATTTTATTTATCTCTGCGTTATTTGATTTGTATGTTAATGGTTTAGTTGTTTATTATTAATAATGCCTTTAAAATGGCGGCATTATTGTTGCTCTTTACTCTTCGTTCCAGGAAGGCTTTTGTAAAGTTTGGCCGAAACATGTAACGGTTTTTTTTTTTAATTTAATGTATATTTATACTGTATAAATTTAAGTATGTTGAGTTTTATGCTTGATAATTATTAGTTTACACACGTTAATTTGCTGATTAGGTCTTAAAATATGTTATTGCATTAAATTTCAATATTTTGAAATTTCGTAATGCAGTGATGTTTGTAAATTTCTTAAATTTTCCGGCTTAAGATTTCCTAATTTCTTATTTAGATTTATCTTTTAATCTATTTAATTTTATGTATATAATGTCAATAAAATTTCAAGGCAAGTAATATCTATTCTAGAGTTCCGATTGTGATAATACAGTGAAGCCATTTGGATTAATTATCATTTTCGAAAATTTGTAATTTCTTCACGTATCTTTTACTTTATATTATTAAATGCACAAGATGTTTTGTAAAATATTTAAAAACTGAAACACAATTTTTAACTAAATAGGAAATACATAAAAAAAATTAAAGTTTCGAAACTTTTTAAAATTTAATTTTTTTTAATGCTCTTTTATTTGATATATCTGATGTATCATGTCAGTAAACGTTTTGAAAAAAATCATCTTCATTCTTAAGGAATTTTTACTTCGCATCTCTAGTATGTCATACAGTTTGAGCAAATGTTGATGCTTCACTTTTCTTTTCTTTAACAATAGTCAGTATTTTGTTAACTGTTTCGACAAGCGGAAACGTAAATGGAAATATATATAGATCTTTTAAAAACCAGTATCTCATCTATCTTAATATATTCAAAAATTAAACTACAGGCATGCCAGTCTCTTTATTTCTTTGATTGAAGCGATCTTAGACTGCACACAAAGATGATGATCTTAGGTGTTCTTTTCTTCCAGACATTAGCTACAATACGACTTGTATTTCATTCTACAAATTAGATTAATAAAGAGAAGATACTCATCAAAAACGACTAGTCCTATATTAGTTTTTTCCTAAATTTTCTTTTTTTAATAGAAGTTGAGACAGTTCTTTCATTTTTTTTTTTGCTAACTACTCTAAAGTTTACGAATCTCAACAACAGTATAATGAATTTTCAAAGAATAAAAGAATTACGACCAGAGAGAATTTGCAATATCGTGGAGTAGTGTCACCGGCAAGAAATTCATTGGAAACGAAGTGGATGAAGAGTAGGAAAAGCACCGGTTCTACTTAATGAAACTTCGCCTCTTCTCTTGAGACTCAGATAAAATCAAGTGACTTGAAATAAATGAGATTTACCTTCGCTACAACTTTAATATGAAACTTGATAGAAAAGTTTTAAAGCATCAAATTAACTACTAAACATTCTACTTTCAAATGTGCTTTACGAATGAAAGAATATTAAAACAAGAAAAAGTGCAGTTGCATTAATGCTGTTCAATAAAACTTAAAAGAGTATAACCTATTTTACTGCATTGTATCAATGAGAATTAATTCTTATAATTAAATAAAGTATTAATTCCTAGTGATTGAGCAGGCAACAATAGGAAAGTGTCGTTTACGAGAGATATGGTACGTAGACCAAAATAATTATGTTAAATCGGACTGTGACTAAACAACCTACCAAACTTTAGGTGAATCTGTGCAGCAGTTTGAAAGTTATGCGCTTCCAGACAGACATACAGAGAAGCAAAACGTTCAAGTGGAAAAGACTTAGCACGATCAGCAATTATTATTAATATTATATTATCATCGCGGAATAGGGACTAAGTAGGAAGCGTGACTCATTAATTTTGCGCCCTGGAGAGCAGTGTCGAAACCAAACTAATCATGTTTGAAGTGGAACATAGATAAGCATCGTACTAAATGTTAAAGAAATCAAAATGACTTCTGACATCAACAATCTTTATTACACTGATATATTTCATCCAGCTGAACTTCGTAAGACAGAAAAGAAAAGGGAGACAAAATACTTTTCGTTTACTCTTATACAAGAAACCGCTGACAAGTTTTTGAAAAGTCATTTTTGAAAGATGAGGAGGAAGAAATAAAAGGTTATGTGTTTTAAATTTTATGGAAACCCGTCCTGACGTGATCAAACAGAGAAATAGAAAAATAGACAAATGGATGAACAGAGAAGGAATATTTTCCATTGGAATAGTAAAAATTCGCATCCTTATTCTATAACTATTGTTATTATTATTGTTTTTAATGTAGTCACAGAGTAATAAGGAAAAGCTCGAGAAAAATGTCATGCATGGTCCATTAATTCCTCTGAATATCCCTTTTTTCCTCTAATATCTGAGATGGCAGGGATCAACAAAAACTGAAAAAAGTTACTTAGATTACAGTTACTTTCAAATATCAATACTTTTTACCGATTTTGTACTTAAACGATTGAAAAAAAAATGAAAATCATTAAGAGATGTAAGCCAAAAGACAGAGTTTGACTTGAAATACAAGAAAATAACTGTTTATTTACAAGACAAGACTAAACCAGCAATTAAAACATGGAAATACATAACAATACTAAGCTTTTAATTCTTATTAATTTACGTAAAGAAGTGTAAAATTTTGTTCTATGGTTCTTGTGAAGTCATTTGTGATGGTCTTTTTATTTAATTCAAGTGGTGCGCGTGAGATTATGTTGATTTACAGCGATGACTGATAACCCCATTAAAATTTGTATAATTATTCAGTATGTTTAAAAACGATGTTCTCAGTTACATTGGTGTTTTTCACAAGTTAATGCATATTATTAAATATGTTCCTCTTTTAAAATGAAACCCAAATTCTAATTAAACCTACTGTATTTCTTCCCAAAATGTTTCAGATGTGACCGAAACTGAATAAATAAATAAGTAATGTAATAATACATTCACAACTGATAAAATAAAATAAATAAAAAGTCAAATAATTGCAAATATTTGTATTATACACACAGACAAGAACTTTATGAAGCTACTATAAAATAATCATTCTTTATTTAAAATTTTATATTAATCACATAAATGGTTCTACAAGAAAATTCCATTACAAGATTCCCATGTAATTTGATTCAATATGAGGTCCAGAAAAGAATTTTTTTAGATTTGAACTTTAAAACTAAGTATCATACTTTCGATAGAACTAATTCTTGACAATACTGTTAAATTATTAAGGTGTAAAGATGGGAATTTGGAATAGACGTTTAAAGTTTATTAAGATCATCATTGCTTTGCTTATATTGTATATTATACTGTTCTATTTGTTTGGCTTTCTCTATTGTTTTTCCTAACTTTAAAAAGACTTTTCTTTTTCAACTCGAAATATGTACAATAAAATATGGATATAAATAAAAATCATACAATCCTATAGAAGTAAGTAAGGTAAAGTCGCCAAATACCGCACCCCATTTTGTTTTTTCATTGTAATTTTTCTAAATTTTCGTATAAAACTTCAAAACAACACCATTTTACTAGTTATTTATTAGTGTATTAATAAAAAGAAACAATATTGTGCTTTTGAAGCAAATAATTGTAACTATGAGCTCGAAACGTAAACAATAGTTTTCTTAAATTTATAATTGTGTGTTCCTAATGTCGCCCCCGGGTACGGTATTAGGGACACATAAGTAAAATACTAACTTGTAAGAACAAGTTGAAGTACTGCAAATGTTTTTAATTATTTTCTATATTAAAGTTACAAAATCATGTTTTAGTCAAACAAAGTAAAGTTTTGGACTTCTATATTAATTCTCCATGCATGTAGCACAAATGAACCTAGGATTGTCGCAGTCTTCTGCACAGTCTTCAAGGCACCAAGTAAAACATTTAGTGCATCTTATCCACTTTTCTCCACCTCGATCTTCCGAAAAGTTTTTCTCACGGAAAGGGCAAGTAGCATCGTTGTCATCGTTGTCTTCGTCATCTGTGGAAATCTATGGAGGTTCTTCATCTGTCTCGTCTTCCGATGAAGACTGTCTTTTCGAACATATCTTTTTTTTTGGCAGGTGAGTTTTTATCTTTACTATCAGTTCGCCTCTTTCTTGTACGTTTTTGTTTTTGCCCTGTCAGTTATTTTCTCTTGCTTCTTCTTTTCTGATTCTTCTAATTGTTTTTTATGAGGTTTATAATCCATCGCTCGTTTATAACCCATCTCCTTCTCTCTCACTGTGTTTACTGCTTTAATCATAGCATCTGAATCCCATGTCTTCTTCTTTGGCATCGAAAGTAGAAAAAATAACAAAAAATGAAACAAAAATGAGTCAATGGCAACACACGAATCATTCCTAATGGTGTGCCTAATACCGCACCCGGAGCGGTATTAGGGACACCACTGGGTGCGATATTTGGCTGTTTGACATTTTTCCTTGAAATTTCCAAAAAAAAAAATTTACAAAATGTAACCTAAAAGTTGGATGAATCCGTTTAAATCTTTGATAATAACGGTCTATAACTGTAGGTAACTATATTGTATTATAGACAAACCCTTATCCTATATGTTACTGCAAAGATTTTGGAAAAAAACTTACATTTCCAATATAATGTTATTTTTCTTATCCACGCGATAATTTCTGTAGCTCCTTCCTTCACAAGTCAAAATGTCCTAATCAGGTGACCTGTTAATTAGTTCCACAACTGGATTCCACGTGGCACTGCCTGTTTTCAAGAAACCAAGGGGTACGGAAATAGGGCCGGGTGCGGTATTTGACGACTTTACCTTATAAGTTTAGCTACAAGAAATTTTCCATTGCAGATGTCTCAGATAAATAGCTCCTGAGATCAAAAAAACCTTATTCCGCAGTGTGTTACTATGTATGTTTAATTGTTTTATTGATTTGGAATGTTTTGTCTTATGTTTTTTAACTGTGGAACGATTCCAAAATATTTTGTATCAAACAATAAGAAATGCAGTTTCTATTCGATAAAAGTCACACGACATACAGGAAGATTGGGGAAAAAATGTTAATTTTATTTCTTCGAAAGGTATCTGAAAACTATTTGGGGTTAAAGGTATTTAGAAAACTTTCCAATCTTTTTGTGTTCTACCGGAAAACCAAATGAATGGAAAACAACGATGCAAATGAATTGTTGTGTGTTTTGATAACATAAAATAAATCGGTGTTATTGAATGTGTAAGGCTACAGCATAACTCATACCTATACCAATTATAATCCAAGATTGAAAATTTTAAGAAAAAAGAAAGTAGTGGCAGCCATACAAAACCAACAAAGCGTAACTGAAAATACTCATTCTTTATCAAATAACGGCCACATTTTCTTTAAGTTTGAAGAAAATTTCCACAGCATCTTGCAAAGCGAGATTTTGGCATTAATTTAAATGACATTTCTCATTTTGTTTAAATTAATCTCCATCTTTACATCTGTTCCCCGGAGAGACATAAATAATAAAGTAATTTAGCTGTTGTAAAAAGTTAACACCAGTTGTTTTAATCAGCAAACAAATGTAGAGGCGAAAAGGGTGATTTGTAATCAATTCTCAAGAGAGAGAGACATACACAATCTATTTTGGATTGTGGTAAAACCTGGTTCGTCAAAGGAACTGTAAATGTATTATCTGCATCCAATTAATTATAAAGTTTTAATTTTGACAGTTTAATCTAACTTGAAATATTGTATGTCTTATGTTTTGTATAAGTACATCTGCTTTTACTTATTTGACATCTGCTTCAATACTGTGGTTGAAGCTGACTTTTTATAAACTGGCTTATAAGTAGAAAGTAGCTAATTACTAACAAAATGTCACTTTTTTTTAGCAATACATCTAGGACAAGTTGGATTCTAATTTTGAAAAACCGAATAAAGAAGGAACTTTATTGTTAATCTTGTGGCTTCTTATTTACTGTAGTTCAAGTTACAAAAGACTACAAGGGGGATGTAAATTTTACTACTAGATTATTAATTTCAAGGTATCTCAGTGATATCTGTTGTTGAACTTTTAAAAATTGTTCTTGGATGAATGTAAAAATAATGCAATAGTATTTATTCTTATCAGGTGAAAGTCTAGCCATGATTTAGGGGCTATTTACTTCCATTTACTAGTAAGGCAAACTTTCTTTAATGAGAGCAACTGTAAACAATCGCAAAAAATCTGAAAACTTTTATGGTATACAGGCATTATATTAATAAACATTTATTTTTTTAAAAAAGAATCATTTCTACATAGAATACAGCGAGAAACCTTACGTAAAATTATTGGTGAAATAAAGTTTAAGCATCATATCTGTATTCATATAATTAGTTAAAAGGCAGGATAAAATGACGAAAGGCTACATATGAAGAAAAGACTCCTGAAATTATTAGCGAGGGAGAAGAAATTCGGTCGGAAAGTTGGTGTGATCTTTGTCTGTCCCCTTCAGGAGAAAATAAAAACAATATTGACAAAAGGTTGGCTGAACACTAGAATCCCTCTGAGAGTAAAGTATTCAGAGAAAAATTGCCCTATAGTATAAACTATACTATAGTTTCTATTAGATTAGACATCACCAACTTTCAAAAAAATAATTTTTTTTTAAAACGAATTCTCGGAAACATAGCTTTTTTCCTTTTCTAGTTTTGTTACAAATAAAAGTAGGGAGGTGTTACACATCAAATACACTTCCTAGACATAAACAAAATGACGGTTTAGAAGTTGAAAATGTGTTAGTAAATTTAGCTAAAGATACGGCTACATCTTGTGTAAATAATAAAAAATTGGCTAAATTTGAAGAACTTATTTTCAAGTTAGTGGTCAGGAATTGCAGTTTAATAAAGAGTAAGTTGTTGTTGATTACAACTATGTCTAGGAAGTGTATTTGATGTGTAACATCTCGCTATTTTTATTTGTAACAAAACTAGAAAAAGGAAAAAAAAAATTTTTCCGAAAATTCGTTTAAAATAACTATATTTTAATATGTTTTTTGAAAGTTAGCTATGTCTGTTATTTAGTAATATGCTAATAATCAGAAAGGAATTAAGAAGGAAATATGGACATAAACTGATAATGTTTATTTAATCATATTTTTTTTTCATAGACGATTTCAATGATTTGGGAAAAACAGAAGTAAAAGAAATTCAAATATTTCCTAAAAGAATGAAAAATGAATTAAATGAAAATTTAAAGATTTTTATATAATCTTGACTGACCTCAGATGCAAGCTTATCTATGAGCTTATCTATGATTTAATTTTCTTATGGTAAATGTTCTGGATTTAATAAATAAAAAAGTTTAAGGTGCCTGTTTTGTTGATTATTTTTTAATTAACTATTTTTGGTGCAAAATTACTGAAAAAAATAGGTTTATTGGACATTATTACTTCAGAGGCAAGAAGCTGTTTAACAAAAATTAATACAAAATTAATTCTATATTGGTTTTTCTTTAATCTAAGTACGTTTTATTCTGAATGTAATAATTAATAGTTCCCGGTTTCCAAATTTTTAAGATTTTTTTGATTATTTTTTTTAATTATAATTTTTTTCAACAAGATTTTAATCAACTTTAAGATTTTAACACTCATGGGAAAGTAATGAATTTCAGAGTTCATGAATTGACGTTAAAACAAGGCAAAAAAATTGTTTTCAAATTGTACACGAAACCATAACTTATTTCAAATGTATATTTATTACTTTATTTTCCTGTCTTCTCTCTAACAGTTCCTACCACTCCTACTACCGCAGACCGGAATTCGTATTTTTCCTCAACTCTAAGCTTTCCAATAAGGAATCACTCAGGTTTGTTTCACTTTTAGTTTGGGCTATAGAGGGTCGACATGTTTTATTTTAGGTCACGACCTATTACAGAAGAAGTGACCACAGGAATGGAACATTTTTTCCATCTCAAATGATAAGATATCATTATATCAATATAGGCTCTGAATGTGGTGTCATGTTTTATTTTCGGTCACTTCGATCTCTTATGAGACAGGAAATGACTGGAGACTGGAACTTGTATTTTTCGTCACTCTACAAGTCATAACAACACTCCAATGTGGTGAACAACCGTCAGAACCTTCTTAACAGCTCCCCCGTTTTATTTTCTGTACGGGATAACTCAAAAAAGCTATTTTTATAGTTGTTTTTTCTCTCTCATTATTACTTTTATAATGAATACACCAGTTACAAAATCACAAGAGAAATATAAAAAATTAAATTTCTTAAAACTTCTCCTAGCTACTTTGTTTTTATAAAAAATGATGAAAGAGACAGAGATTCCTAAAACACAAATATACTGTTTTCACAATTAACAGTATTAATAAGATACTATACTATTAGTAATAACTATCTCATTTAATAACATTAAGTGAGGAAAAATAACAATACATGAAGCAAAAATCAATGATAATGGTTTTTTATTTTGTTTTTTACTATAAGAACAAAAACTATTTTTTTTTTAAACTTCTGAGAAGAAAATAGTAATTTAAAAAATATAGATTGTTTTCAGTCAACAGTTGTCTCTGAACTTAAATTCTCCAATCCATTAAAAACAACTTTTTTCGCTGGCAGAACTCATTTAATACTAGCCAGGTCATCATTTCCAAACTGATGAAAGCTTAAAACATGAATCTTCACTTGGAGTTGCTGATGATGATGTTTAAATGTCCTACTGCTCCATTCAGCCTTTCAGAGCAGAGCTTTCCAGTAATCCCTCCATTGTCCTGTAAATATGCAACGTATGTCACGAGTTCTCTTTTCAATTTGCAGGGCTGATCCGAGGTTGGATGCACACTGATTACCCAATCTGACTTGCCAATTGATTTCCCACATATCACGATGAAATCGTGCCGTCCAATATTCTAACCCTGGCGACGAGAGCCCTGCTGAGCGTTCTGTGTACCATTATATACCTCATCTAGCATCTGCGAAAAAAAAAAAAAACTTTCTTCTTCCATTGAACGATCGATTTTACAATTGGATCACGTACTGCATCAGTAATAAGCAAAACGTACACGAAAGAAATTGACTCATTTGCACTTTCTGCTAGTTTGTTTTATTTTTTAAATTAAAGTTTAAGAAACACAGGAATTTAACTGTAGATATAATCCTTGATTAATAGATCAAAGAATTCCACTTCTTGAAGTGTTGAAACAACCTTAGTTACAGTATGAATGATTTTATAAGCAGTAGCAACACAAGATACGTGTAACCAATTCATGGTTACATTCCTTGCAGAAGTAATTCTTGATAAAGTTTTTTTTTTTATCATGTTTTTTTTTCGACAATTTCAGATAATTACAAAACTCTTACAAAATTTCTCATTAATCAAGACCACAATTCAACTGATTAGATTGATTTCCAGAATTTTTTTTTGAGTCACAGTTAAATATTTATCTTAAATTTTAACAATTTCACAAATTGTCAAAGCTTAATGAAATTGTTTTTAGGTTTAACTTTATTATTTTTGTAAGTATTCTAATGAAAGCCTTGATATAAGGACTGGACTGAACATTGCTTTTAATGGAGACTAAAAAAGTTATTCTTAATTAAAAAAGAATGTCAAAGTACTGTATGGGTCCTTTTGTTGAGGGATTTCCTCACTCCGGGATGAGATGTAATCTCGATATTTCGGCCCCGTGCCTCGGGCCTTCTTCGGGAGTTGTTTTAAAAGTTAATCATATGAAGGTGAGCGCATAACGAACGACTTCCGTCGTTAGTTTTTCGGGAGAGTTGCTCATGTTGTTGGTTCCGAGCGAATGGTGACTGCACTGAGAAGGAGAGGGGGTGGACGGGAAAGGGAAAAAAAAAGAGGAAGAGTCCTGGGGACAATTTCTTAATGGCGTGAGGAGGGTGCGGGGACAACCGGGACGGTCTCTTCGAATTCAAAAAATCCGTTAAATTGAAAGACAGCAAGGCCAACAGAGGAGAAGAATTTGAAAGATAAAATGAAATGAAATGAAACAAAATATAAAAAAAGTGTAAAATAGAATAAAACCAAATAAAATAATTAATATGTATGAAAATATAAATAACTACGTGGAAATAATTGAATGATAGACGTGGGAAGATTGGTGAAAGAAAATATTAATAGTATTAATAACAGTAATAATAATAGTAATAATTCACCTGAATTATATATATAAGAATTAAAATTAAAAGCTGGATTAAAATTCGTCATGGATAGATTGAAATGTGACATGAGAAAAAAGGA
This sequence comes from Thereuonema tuberculata, assembly GCA_023159025.1. Classification (NCBI taxonomy): domain Eukaryota; kingdom Metazoa; phylum Arthropoda; class Chilopoda; order Scutigeromorpha; family Scutigeridae; genus Thereuonema; species Thereuonema tuberculata. The sequence goes on along the minus strand of JAFIDM010012231.1, from coordinate 51,912,616 downwards.
ACAAATGAGAAAAAAATAATAATGTACATATACACATTTATATACATATATATACATAGACACACAAACATATATATATATATATATATATGCATGCACATACGTACACATATAGACATACACATACATACAAATATACACCTACACAAATACACACATACACACCCATCTTTGCATTTCTAAACTCGAAGGATGAGCTTCAAGTTTGGACATTAGACATTAGATAATATGCCTAATTTTGAAGTGTGTATAATTATTACTTCTTATTTAAGGTAATTATTTAATTTATTTACTTCTTTTGTACTTTAGCTCAATATTTAGGATTTTGCTCTTTTTATTTTATTTTAATTTTTATTTTTATTTGAAAAAAAAAAATTAATTTCAATTTTCGATTCAGTTTTAGATACTATATTTAATAGTTAATTCGTGATTTTACAATTGATTTAGTTTTTGCAATTTTTAATTAGTTTCTTTTTGATAGTTCAGATTTAATATTGAATAATTTAGCTATTATATTGGGTAGTTTAATTTTAATTTTAGATTTAGATTTAGATAATTTGGTTAATTTCAACAAGTAATAGAGAAGAGATGCACTCTTTATTACTTCATTTTATATTTTGTAAATATAGTCATTTTTATATTAGTTAATTTGTATTTTAAATTTTAGATAATTAAGATAAAATCTTTTATGTTTTAAATTTCATTTTTAATATTAATATTTAGATAGTTAATAGTTAATTAGTGATTTTACAATTGATTTAGTTTTTGCAATTTTTAAAAAATTTAAATTAAAGAGAGCAAAGTCTTAATATATTGCGTTTTTACTAAATTAATTCTAAATTATGCCGCTGATGACGTGGTGATAAGCTAATCTGTTTTATGACCATAGAAACGGTGATCTGAATTTTGAATTGACATTTTCAGGCAGTGATTTGTTGTTTACATTGGTTTCAAATTTCATATCACTGTCCGGCTATAATAGTTTGGTAATATAAGTTAATTTTTATTCTTATATTCTTTACGTTCTAAATTTTAAATTGTAAATGATTGATTGAAATCTTTGCATTTCTAAACTCGAAGGATGAGCTTCAAGTTTGGACATTAGATATATATATATATATGTATAGAAAATAAAAGAAAAATAAATTAATTAATTAATTAGGGTGATTGGAATGGAATGGAGTTTATTGTGCCTCCAGGATTGGGTGCCAAAGGTGGTTAAGAAGACCTTTGTCGCTGTTGAGGGTGTTTGGGGTTTTCAGAATCCAATGCGTCTCAAAGGTGACATTCTGGAAGAAATCATTTGTGGGTTGGATGATTCTCGCTGCACTCCATCATGGGAGGTGTCCTGTGTCAGTGGTGTGGCGTGAGAGAGTTGTGCTTTTCCTTTTTAGCCGGACGTCATCTTGGTGTTGTTTGAGCCGGGTTGCGAAGTTCTTCTTGGTCATCCCGATGTAGGAGGAATCACAGGAAGGTTCGCATGGGATGCAGTAGACTCCACTTAGAGAGGAATTGTTTTTCCTGGGTTTATGCTCGGTGAAGGTGTTGAAGATGTTAGGTGGCGCTTTAACAAAAGGACCCATACAGTATCATGTCTCACTCCTCCTTCAGGACCAAACTAAAAGAATGTCAAAATGGTCTTGGAGAAAAACATCATCAAACAACTGCTATGAAGAAACAATCTAACTAATATTGTTTGTTTAAAATGTCAAAAAAGATTTTAAAAATTCCCTGATAACTGCTTTTAACACTTTCGAAAACTTGCCTCAAACCGGTAAAGTTGTTCGAAAAATCGAATATATACTCAAAATCCTGCCGTTTGCTCTAAATTTCTTATGAAATAATTTCCGTTAAATTTTAGAAGCAACTCAAGCTCGTTTCCTTGAAAAACTACCACAGTTGCTGATTTCATGCTGAAATCTGGATGTCTTTTATTAGAGGTTTCCATCCACAATTTATCCATCACCTTTTTCCGTGATCTTTTTATTTCATTTTTCTTTATCTCTGCTGTGGGACGAGTTGAGAATAATTAGCAAAAGTAAAGCTACAAAATCAACTTCGCCAAATGATATTTTTAATCGCGATCTAAACGACAGCAAAATGAGACTTGTCAGCTGCTTATCTAAAATGACACCGAGCTACAACTGGCAAATAGCGGTGTTTTAGGATCTGAATTTTAGAGAACATGAAAAGCATGCATTTAAAGACTGCGATTTTTTTGCCGTTCTTTAAGCATTAAATTAAAGCTATTGCATATAATATTTCTATTTTAAATAAACATTATATGACATTTATTTAAAGAATAATGTTTATTCTTTGCTGACGAACCCTGCTCAAAGGAGGATTGTCTTTTAAGGTAGGGAAGGGGGAAAAACTTGAAAAAGAAACCTGGCAGATTGAGGTTTCGAAACGTAGTTTTATTCGGGGGTTTTTAATATTTTAATTTTTAATTTTTAAATGTAAATAGATGTCTGAATGGTGGGCCTTTCTAATAAAGTTTATTTGGTATTCTAACATTTCTGTTCTAAAACGTTAGTCACATGTTTTTACTATTAAATATTTAAGAATATAATCTTATTATTATGACGATTTATAATTGTTATCAGATAATATCTACAATATCTAAAAGTAACATTGAAATGAAATCCTAAATAATGACTATTAAAATGGAATGAATCATTGAATAAAAACATTACCAAATGAAGCAAGATTAATAAGTCAACATCCTTTCAGTGGTTATAGCACATTTATTTGGAGTAGGATTAATTAATGTTAATCAATATTTCAACATGTTGGATTGACTCGTAGAATAACAATTGGACTAGAAATCCCAATATCCTATCTAATTTAAAGTTAAACATTAAATAAATTTTTCCGAAAAATGATATTTCCGAAAAACTGATGATATTTATTTTTATAAATCTTTGTAATTTGTCAACATAACAGAAAAAGTGAATTATTTGAATCGTAGTATTGATAAAAAAAAAGTAACTTTACCGTATAAATAAGCTTCGAAACAAAATTGATTTGAGTTTAATGATTATGAGAAAATAAGCCTTATTTGTTTTAGTTCTTTTAAATCAAAGAAAGGATCTTTGATTTAACTTATCTTGACGAAGATTGTAATAAGAAGACCATGAAAGAAGCAATAAAGTTGCTGCGAACAAGAAGGATGTGGAATTCTAGAAGTATTTGGTATTTAAAGTCTCCAAGATAAGATTATATAAGATCATGGAGAGTTTACCAACAATTTATCTCAATAATATGTCATATAACTGGCAATTCAGTGTGCATCAGTTTAGAGTTGAAACTGTTTTAAGCAATTTTCTTTTTTTAAAGTATGCTTTTAAGACGAAGAACGGAGAATATTGTGGATTTTGAAAAGGGTCATCTTTGGTTTATGTGAGGATGAAAAATTGTCTCCTCATCAACTCGGGCGACAACTCGAACGATGTCTCCCCTCTGTGGCAACACATTGCGGATTATATACTCACACAGGCACTACTTCTATAACTCCAGACAGACACAACAACTGTAAAAGTTATATTCCGCAATCAAAAGGTTTAGTTAAAAGTACGAAAGTGAAATGTTTCTGGGTTGAAAAGAGAATAGTGATCCTTCCAGAGGATCGTAAGTACATTTCAATTCGAAAGCCTTCCGATTTTTAAGGGAGTTTTTTCCGAAGAAAATCACATCTCGTGCAGAAACCAATCGTAGATTTCGAATCGTCGAACATCCCCGGTCAGATGATGCAGGATTTGAATTTTGTACGGATAAAACTTATTTTCTCAGAATGTCATCCATCGTGATGTTAGGTTCTCTTTTCAGATTTCTGTGGTTTAGGCCATTGAGGCTGGCATTAAACTTGGCTTTCACTCGATTTAAGTATTTTCACTTACAGAAGGGCGGCCATATCGAGACTTGTCGATGACACAGCGCATCACTGTAATTTCCATCACTGGTTTCCGACTACGTTGTGCATTATTGGATTCCTTTCAGGATATCGGTATTAAAACGTTCGCCTCTTCCTTCTGCCCCATCCCTAACTACCAGTTAGAAGATCTACGTCCATCCTTTCACTTCACCTGCAAAATGTTCTTGTCACCTGCAAAGAAAAGCATTCTTATCATTAGTTTCAGCTTTTCCGGACAGTCTGAAGAAAAGAAAGAAGGAGTTCTCTAACTATTAATATTTTCAGAGATAACGATTAATAATTTGCATGAAAGAACAAAGAATGATAAAAGGATTTTCAATTTTTACATCTTAATCATTAGATGGGATAGTTATAAGTGCCTTGAACATTTGTAACAAATTATTTATGACGGTAAGTTGCCAATTAAACAAACTGTTTAATGTTTAATTTATGTGTTATTAATTTTATCAAAACACTTTTAACCTTTCAGTTTATTCTTTTAAATTTGAGCAAACTTCTCATCGCAAACATTCATTTTTGAGCAAACTTTTATCATCCTTCTTGGTCCACGACTGATTTTTGTTTGAGAAACACTGCTGTATAAAATAAAGTCTGGAGAGGCGAGTTTTCACTTAGATCGAGTCACTTATTAGGTGTTGCAAAATTATCAGTCTTAATCCTTGAAGATACTTTAATTTCCATCAATGTAGAAACTGCTTCGTTCAATGTGTAAATTGTAATTGACTAGATAATCTAAGTCTACAAGACTTGAATATTTTTCTTCTTTGAAGCTTAGTCTTTTTGTAAATGAATCATGTTAAAACGGATGGTCCAACTTAAAACGCGGACACCTTTATTTTAGTCTTTACACCTGCTATCCGCAAAAATTATTCCCGGAAACACTTTTTAAAACCTCTAAACTGGTTTCTTTCAAATTTGCTACTTTGGTAATTTGGGATCCAACTATAACTATTATCAGCAGGATTATATTGGTCTCTACCGCTCCCATACCCATTCCTCTAGATAGTTAGGATGAACACTGGAATAACTTATTTCTAATTATTTATTAAATATATCTTAATGCTTCTATCACTATGCTGGTTTGTTTTTCCTATGTGGTCTTTGGATCGCTGAAGCAAGGTTCCCGAGTTTCTGAGGAAAGGGACTAAGTTTTTAGTATCGGGGGAAAAACTTTCCTACCAATTCTACAGAGAGTTATATGGATCGTAGTACCCCCAGTGTAAGAGAATTCATCGTGGAAAAATTACCTCTCCGCAGGAGATCAAACCAGATTCCTCCAGTCTAATAAGTGGCTACCAAGCTCATGATAAATGTTGTTACTTTTCTTTTTTAAGTCAGTCCATTCCAATATTAGAGTTCATTTGCGAAAAGCATCCAATAAGAGCTTTCTGCTTATTTTATACTTTTTATTTTTATTTTATTTTGAATCGTTCTATATTCTTCGTAACCATGAGAAAGTTTTAAAAATAAAACGAAATATTGGAATCTACTGTTTGAAGATGTTGAAGTTTACTTGATATATCTTAAATTGACTAACAAGTAAAAGTTTGATGGCGAAGCATAAAAATCATTTTCAGTAGATCTAGTCAAAATCATTATTCATAGAAAGTACAGTGTGTAGATATATATATATATCGTACTCAGTTTAAACTAATGTTTCTCTGTATTAGAAGTCTGATAGAGACGCAGAATCATAGCATATTATAATTTATGATAATGTAAATGTTACTTCCAAGAAATAAACAAATCTTTAAAATTCTTCCAGAAGAACTCCTCTTGTATGGCTTGAATATTTAATTATTGTACTTAAAATTATTTAATTAATATTGAAATTGGAAATAAAATTGAATTAGGTTGAGTGGGAATATGTATTTGTATCTAACCTAAAACTGTGGGCCCATCATATAAATGGTACTAGAGGACCATCAGCTAACAGTGATATAAGATTGTGGGGGAAGATATGCGCACCTAGCTTGATACTCGTCATTACCATGGGAGTGATGTCCCGCCATCTACTACTTCTAAAAGGGTCCATCATCAAGCTTGGTGTCTGTGTGAAGTAGTTAGAGCTTAACAGGCCATCCTTATTAAAGCGGATGATTGGGATTAAAGAAATTACCTCTTGAAGTGAATCCACTGAAAGCGGAGACAAAAGAGACCTTAAACGCACTTACACATTTTTTCATGACTCACTAAATCATGAGAAAAATTTCAACGTGAGTTCTAAATACAACAAAACCATACGAAAAATGTGGAAGTATACTTTTATTAATCAATATGCATTTCTATCTATTTCTTACATTACTAATAAATTGTAATAATTCCTTTTACGTGTGTAAAAAAAAAATTCATTTTAAAAAATAACCAACACACTAAAAAAAGATGATTAAATTCTACAAAAATTCAATTACATTACATCCTGTGGAGCCTTTCGAATGCGGAAACTCCGCTTCAACACAAACATTTTCTTGTAAGGTTCAGATATACACATTTTTGAGATTAAAAATAACCAATAAAATTAGTTTAAAATTTTGATTGATTTAGAATCCATTGGCATAATGAGTGCCATCGGAACTATGTCAGATAAATATTTTTTTCTGATTCCCGGTTTGGAGCAGACGCCATCATCGGGAACTACGTCAGGAGTGGAAGGATTCAACCAATAGCAAAAACTCTTTCTTCTTCACTGTACTTCTTTTCTTCGTTCTTCAATTTGATTGAGAATTATTTTTCTAAATAGTAAGGATTATCAATCAATCAAAATTTTAAACTAATCTTATTGATTATTTTTAATCACAAAAATGTATATATCTGAACCTTACAAGAAAATGTTTATGTTGAAGGAGTTTCTGCATAGGAACTCGAAAGGTCCAAAGGATGTAATCAATTTTTAGAAATATTTTAATCATCGTTTTTAGTGTGTTGGTTACTTTTTAAAATGACTACTAAATTTTATGCATGTTTATAATTTACAACTGAATTTCAATTCCAATAACAGACTTGATTGTATTTCATCATTTTTTATATTGACCATTTACTCGTGACAAAAAAATGCAATCCAGTTTGCTTCCTTGAATTTATTGTTTCACTTCAAATTATTTTTATAGGAAAATGTCTTTTTTTGCATGCTAAATTTTACTGCCCGTTCATAAATTGGATCTTCAATAATATTAACTGGCGACTTCACATAAACCCTCAATGCACGCAATCCCTTTTCCTTGAGAATATCATTCAAGTCTTCATCACTGTCTCTGCTTTCTTCAATTGGAAGTTTATCTAACTATGTCAACTCTCCATTTGTGACAGATGCGTGCGCATTGAGTGTCTCTTGAATGGCGTAGGTCATCCATGTGGTGTGACAAATGTTGCAATACGTCTAATTAAGTACTGGAACTTTACTGTTCCACAATTAATTGAACTCGGATAATGAATACTAATTATGTTGGGACAGCCTATGAAAGGCAATTTTAAAAAGCTTAGTAATTTTAGATTTACAAACATATTTAATTTTAAGAGTTTTTAGAAGCATATAGTATCCAATCTAAAAATAATAGAGCTTATGATCAATAAAATTCTACTATCCTTTAATTTAGATAATTAATCGAGCCAGGAGATCAGATTGGCATGTAACTGCAAAAGTTTAGCTGTAGCATTTTAGCTGTAGCTTTTCAGTTTCTGTGGCTAAACTTTACATAGCAATAGTATCATTTTTGTTTATATAACTATTCAGTGATTGTATGATAATACAATATTTTTGTAATTGTTGTTACAGCAGTTCTATGTTTTTTTTTAAGTCCAACAAAATTTCAACAAAATTTGTTTAAATATTAAGCAATTCGATTAATAAACTTCAATTAGTAAACAAATAATTTGAGAGACTTAAAATTATATAACATATTAAGTATGTCATTTCTAACATAATCAAGTTTATTATTTCCAGGGCATTTAATTTAAAGTTTAGTTGTAATCAGTAATTGAGAAATACTAAAGTTTGGAATTAAGTGAAACTTACTTTCATCCTTAAAAACAATCTCATTTACCAGTTTCTGGTCAGCAATCATTTAAGTCTTTCCTTTTGATGCAATTATTCCCCCTTTCCTTTCTACGTTTTTCGATATTTTTACGTGAAGAATCCAATCCAAGGGGAACTATATGAACAAAAAAAAAAAACGATTTTCTCGATTCCGGTTAAACTGTTGCGGAAACTTAATGTCCGGAAGTCAATCGAGTAACTCTTCTAACCGACCAACTGGGGAATCGGAGCAATTTTACGGAGTGTGCGTCATCGGTGAAGCATGAACCCTTCTTCGATAATGCAATCTTTACCAATAGGGAGGGAGTTCCAAACCGAATCCTCGATGCCTTTACTTACACCTAGATGATGTGGAATAGTGGAGACTCAGGAACGTTTCAATTCATTTCCGAATAGAAGAAAGGAAAAAAAAAAAAACACCTATGCCAATTGGGACACTAACTCAAGCAAATGGTGAGTAAAAATAACGAGAATTGGGACGAAAAGAAAAAAAATCCCTGAGAGAAGTAAATTATTTGATACTCTCACGTTAAGACAAGATTCTAATCGATTAAATTCAAAATAAAATATAGAATTATGAATTAAAAATTGCTTTTTTTATTGAATGCCATTTATTATGAGAAGGTTGGACTAGCTGAAAGTAATGCGTATAATTTGTTTCTTTAAGTGTTTTGTTTTATTAAAATTATTTAAATTTTCAAAAGGTTATCAAATTAAAACGATCAATGTGATACTTCGGACGTAAAAAAAATCGTTATGTGAAAAAAAAAAATCGGCAACAAAGATATCAATTTCATTTTTATAGGCTAAATGTTTTCAATAGTAGGCGATTGATGAATGAAACGATAAAACTAAAAATTCTTTGAGTTTCTTAATATCCGTAAGATATTAAGATTGATTGATGTCAGCTAAATACTCGACCGCCGTAATCTAAAAAAAAACAGAAAAGAGAAAGACTCGTTGTAATCAGAATTATTTATCACCAACTGCTTGATTGTGAGTACCAATATGGAATGATGGTACTAACAAAATTAATCAATAGATGGAATGAAGATGAATACGATTCTTAGTGATTCTAATCAGATAGTGTCAATGATGGCCAATGCACACTTTTGAATCTAGGATTCATTCAAATGTAACACTTCAAAGACAAGGAAATTTAAGTGATCAACTTGTTCATTGAATGTTTCAAACAGTCATTCGGAATTCTTGTGGCTTCTACAATAAAAGAAGGGAATCTTTATTTTGATCTTCATCCTCCTCCTCATTTCCATCGCTGCATGCTCAATGAATACCTAATGTGATCCTTAATGTGATGATCATCAATTGAATTGTATACATATCTAAAATAAATGGAGAAAACGAATTGGAATGGCTGGCCTGTATTTTTAACTGACTTCCAAGTAGCGCCACCAAACAGTAGCGGCAGGTTGATGCGGCAACCCAGCAAATTTGAAATTACGCTAGCCGAAATTAGTGCCGGATTAGTGATGATCGACCTTACTTATTAGGAATATATCAGTAACCATCACATAGTGGGGATTGAGATTGTAATGCTTGATGGAGGAGAAAAGTTAAAATAATCGTGCTCATATTTTACATCACATTACAAATTAGTAACTTACCAAGATATTAGTCCAGCCTTCTTAAGTAGAGATTTCAAAGAAATTTCAAAGAACTTCACCTTATTTTGTTAGAATAGATGTTTTGTGGGGAGGGTGGAGAGGTGAAGGCCAAAATAAATGTTGGATCATAACTGAGCAATTTACCAATTTGAAAGACAGTTGTTTTAAAGTAAAGCGCGTAAAGACAAAGAAGAAAATATTCAATTGAAATAGTAAGATCTCGCAGATGCAATCAATATGGCAATCAACTATGGCGATCTTCATGTTAAGCGTCACATTCTGACCCTTTATGCAGTTGGGGGTAAAACTGAGACAATGATCCCGAGCAAGATCTGAAATTCGGTGGCAAAATGGAGTTTCTTTTTTTTTTTTTGGTTGAAAACAAGACCCACGACAATTTAATGGTAATTGTGATTGCTTAACTTGGACACTTGAAAGTAACTCTGTCATTGTAAGTTAGTTTCACTTAACTCCGAGCAGAGTTCATCCATGAAAATACTGCATATTGATAGTTCACTTTTAATTATGTTTTGGGAATAATTATAGCGTACCTAAATAAACTAAAAAATATATAGACATTACATTAAAATTTAGTAAAAATGAATTAGATAGTCATTAAACAACGTAAGAAATACAGGGTTATTCTAAAAGATGGACCCAATTTAATTAATTTGTATTTAATGAAGTATAAATTGGACATGAACAATCTACATATTTAATAAAAAGAGGAAGTTTCAAAGTTTTTTAACACAGGTTCTAAATGTTCAATGTGTCCCCCCTCTGCTGCACGGTAAACGTCTAAGCCATAGCCAAACTTGTCCCACACGCGAATAAGCATGTCTTGTGCTAATGAGTTCACCGCAGCAGTGACACGGTTCCACAGGTCGGCCAGACTTGTTGATAGAGGTGGGACGTAAACAGCCCTTAACATAGACCCCACAAGAAAAAGTCACATGGCGTGAGATCAGGAGATCTCGATGGCCAGAAGTGTAGAGCCAGGTCTTGATTTCCCATGCGACCAATTAATCGCTGGGAAAACAAAACTTTGAAACTTCCTCTTTTTATTAGTATGTAGATTGTTTATGTCCATTTATACTTCATAAAATACAAATTAAATTACAAATACAAATTGAAATTGGGTCCATCTTTTAGAATAACCCTGTGCAATACTCATGTAAAGTAAGACAAAACGAAAAAGCTTAACAGCATAGAAGATTTATTTTCTTACAACGGTAATGAAGGAGTACTCATTATCGTCTTTAGGTCATTCTCACTGAAATGTAAGATGTTAGCCCAATTTCAAACATGATTTCAATTTTGTTAATTGCAAGTCAAGAGCTATTCAATTACAGAACTAGAAAACTTCGAATTGTTGAATAGTTACAAGTTTTAACTTGGTTTCTTTTGAGGGGTTTATGTTTCATTTATTTGTGAATTAATATTTAAGCTGATTAAGCAAATCTTTTAACATTTTAACAGTTTAAGCTTCTACTTAGCACTAACTGCTTTCTGAGAACCGCGACAACAAGATGTCTAAAAGAGAAAACAAACATCGATTCACCATTAGACAGTCGAACTTCTTAAAGAATTCCAAGTTGTCGTCAAGTGATTTTTACGTTTTCGTTCAGAAACTGCATTAACTCGGCAATTAAGCAGTGACGTCCCAATGGCATTACCACACTAGCATCCAAACTTTGTCTTTAGTCTGTGGTAACGGTAATTAGCCACTTCGAAATGGAAAAGCAGCGTTTACCAGGAACAGGAATTTCACTTGCCGCAGCACTTGACTCTTAGATACATTATTGCCCCCTGGTGACCGCATTGGCGAAACTCTATTAATGAAAGTAAAACGCTACAATAAATTGTCCATTACATAAATGGAAGGAAATGGGACCCAATCTGTATTAGGAACAGTAGATATTATAAAGACTACTTAAGAAGAGAGCAACTTAATTTTATTATCCAGAAGAGCTACTTATCTTAGATTTACATTAGATCTTCCGGTTGTACAACCTTAATTATTCTCATTTCCTACACCTTGATCCTACAGCTAATGAAATTTGGCTTATTAGAATATTTCAAATCAAAAACATTTGTAAAAAAGTGTGCTTTTTTTATGTTGTTAGAAGATTTCAAAGATTTATCAAAAAGTTTTAACTTTGGCGATCATTAGAAAATATCAAATCTTTAAAAAATAAGTATTTATTTTAAAAATGAATAATTTATTAAAAAAAATCCTGCTAATTCATCTGATCTGGGTAAAGCTTCTGAAATATTTGATTTCAGTGATTTTCCTAAATTTCCTATGTAACTTCATAAAAATCAGCCAATGAGGATCGAGTAGAATGAACAATGATGGATGGCACAAAATGAATTTCATAGGATTAAAAAAAAAGTCATAAGAAATCTCAAAAATTCATTGAGTTTGACAAAAATATTTAAACGGTTTGCTATAGTTTCCTTCTATTTCCCTCTTAAAAATTATATTTTTCTGTGTTTTTCATTTGAAATGTAGTTCTTAGTAATTCAATGAATTCCTTGCAGACTCATTTTTTTTTAAAAAATATTTTTTTATTTACATGAGATTTTTACATGTGTTAAGTCATTGTAAACACTTATTTTTAAAAAGTAATTTTCTCTTCCCAGTTTATAATAATTTACAGCAATTTCTTTTCTAATAATGAAAGAACTAAAAAAAAAATGTTTTATAACATTATTAAAAGTTATTAAGGCCAGACACACACTTTAAAATGCTTAAAAAACGTATATTGACAATTTAAAACATGACCGGGTTACGATTGACAAGGCCAATCATTTACAAATGATAACAAATTATATATTTGTAAATGATTGGCATGCTGACTGAATAACAATCTTCTCAGACCACAGAAGAATTTTTATAATATTTCTTTCAAGTTTATTGGAATTCTGTCTTACAATGCAAGTAAATAAAATATCAATTGAAATAAATAGTGAAATAAATTGAAGTAAATTGAAATAAAAATTGAAATAAAAAGTAAATTAAATAGTTTATTGTTAATTGAAATATTAAGAGATCAAAATGTAAATAAAGAAATTCTAATTTAAAAGGGTGACCTTATATCGAGGTCTGACTGTATATAGATTTATGATAATGAAATAACAAAAACTAAAATTAATTAGCATGCACAATAAAAACGGATGGGACACTAAAACTAGAAATCAACAGATAACTACAGATTAAAACTGCTTGGTAATCTTAATATACTCATGTTAGATGTTGGTTCCTTCATTTATTTCTTCTTCAACATTACTGTAGGTCTGCAGTTTCTGTTACAAGTCACTTTCTATTTCTTAAGGTTTATTATTATAATTTTCCTTTGACTTCTTCCAGAGCCATTCCTCCAAATCATCTGTTTCTCTGTTTATTCTGTTAAGATTTGAACTTTGATTTGAACTTGAATCAAAGTAAGTAAACCTTGTTAGCAAGACATCTATCGCTAAATAAATAAGTTTCTTGCTAAAAAAGAGTGTTGTTATGATAAATAAAATATAATTTACAGTAGTGTATGATCTGATTACAAATTTATTAGTTTATATTACAATTTTAAACACTTTCATAAATGTTTTCAGGAAATCTTTAAGTGAAATTTCCAGTTTACTGATACAAATGCATTTATAAAAGCATAAAATTAGTATCACTTAATTAACTTCAAAGCAAATATAAATAGACTACCCTATTCCTCACTCACGGTCAAATTAACAGTAAATTTGGAATCTCACATTTGTTTTAAATTACGGTTTTAGATTTACATTGATTAATATATTATTTGATATGTAGTAGGACTTCTTTGGTCATTCTCTTTGGTTCTAAAGAATTGAAACTTCCGTTAGATATTAATAAAAATTCTAATTTGCTTTGCTTTAGTTTTCCTATTGAAAAAATAATTCTTTTTTTTTTTACAATATTTCAGAAAATAACTTTGTTGAAGTAAACATGCATAAGTTAGTGAAATATGAATTTTGGACGTTTTGAACAAAATGAATTTATTTTTGTTTTATAATTGGTTTGAATGTTGTCACTTTCAGAAGTATCTTAAATATTCTTGTTTTCTTGTTTTTTACTTTTTTCATATTGGTTTCATTAGTCTTTAAATAAAAGTAATAGCTATTTAGAGATGTTTGCCGTCTTCTAATTCCTATTAGATGAATCGTTATTTACTAAATTTTCATCTAATGTTAAGAATTAGTTCAAATTATAGATTAAAGGATTCAGGATTACTTTTGGTCTGTTTAAGTGCAGTTTCAGTTTCAAATATATTTTGTTTAATAAACATAATAAGCAGCAATAAACGATAATTAAATTTCTATTAAATAAATCTTGAGGCTTATCCAAAAGGGTAAACTCTTTAGGGGGTCATTTATTTTAATTCTTCTTTTTTATAAATAAGCAAATTAATAGCTAAGATAAACTGTTTTAACCGTATGTACTTAAACTGCTTTAATAGTAGTAAAATAAAATATTTAAATTTATGTTTCAATATCTTTTATAATAAAGTTACTGAGATTTTCTAAGGATTTTTTTTTAGCTACGGATCTTAATTTTTTTAACCATTATTATAAAATGGAATCTGATTGTGAATCTCATTAACAATATAAGAAAATAAAGAAATACAGCAAACCTTAATTTAACCTGTATAATTTAAATACACATTTGAGAAAGGTGATAGTTTAACAGAGCCCATAATTATCAGAAAAGGAGTGAGACAAGGCTGTCTCTTATCACCAGATTTCTTCAATTTGTTTGCAGAAATTATGATAGATCACGCATTAATAAACTGTAAAGGAGGAGTAAAAACTGGAGGAGAAAAATAGGAAACAATAAAATTCGCTGACGATCAGGCTATACTAGCAGAGAATGATAACGACATGCAGATGTTAGACAGAATAAATCAAACAATAGAAACATTTGGAATGAAAATAAACATTAAGAAAACCAAAGTTATGTTAATATCAAAACGAGAGAAACAAATAAATTTAACCATCAATAGAGAAAGAATTGAACAAGTAAAAAGTTTATATGGGACAAATTATTGCACAAGATCGCAGATATACCATGGAAATAAAAACTAGAATAGCAATGGCTAAGATTGCATTTAGAACAAAATAAAACTTACTGACGTGTAAAAAAAAGATATTAACCTAAGGAAAAAGGTATTAACAACTTATATTTGGTCGGTTGCATTCTATAACTCGGAAACATTTTCCTTAAACACTAAGGAAAATAAATATTTAGAAGCTTTTGGTATGTGGTGTTACCGTAGAATAGAAAAAATTTAGGTGGACAGAAAGAAAGACAAATAATGAGGTATTAGAAATAGTGGATGAAGAAAAGAAAATTGTAAGTATAACTAAAAGAAGAAGATTAAAATGGCTGGGACATGTTTTGAGACATATTAATCCTATACAGGGAGTCCTAGAGGGGAAGATTCCAAGCGAAGGTAGAGGAAGAGGAAGACGTCGCAATAATTTTATCATACAAACATGCAAGGATTTAGGAGTTAGAGGCTTTGTGGAACTGAAGAGGATGGCGGAGGAAAGATCCTGACCAGTCTTCGAACTGAGTCACTAATCATCATCATCATGTGAGTGTATCAGTTTAAATTGTATCAAATGGAAACGATTTACAAGCATCAATGAAATAAGTAAATAAAAGAGTATAAATTTTATAACTCCTACGGAGCTTCTCTTCAAAAGTATGAAAATACGATCGAACAATCCGGAATATCCTAAAACTGGGATAAATTTAAAACTTGGAGGGATATCAGATCAGAATATAAACTATTCTAATTATGAACTTATTTTGTTTTGAGCAGTTATTTGACCACATTCTGCTCTGACATCGACTAATTGCTAGCAGCATCAAGAAGAGAAGCGTCACTGGAGCTGAACAGAAAAATGAAATAATTTAAAGAATTTTCTCAACTTGCCTTCAAATAAATTTTGTTCGAATTTAAGAACTGAATGGATAGAAGTTGATTTTTTTTCTGATTGGTTACACGGAGACTGCTACGATCTGATTGACTGGACGGAAAGGATAGATTGCCGTGTCTCGACTTCTCCGTCTAAGAAAAATTACTCAATGCTTGATACATATCTACCCATAATGACGTCATGTCGTCGTCAGACCGGAGAAAGTTGGAAACAAAGCGGATAAATATAACCCACATTACAAAAGAAAAATAACGTTACCGAATGTTATCCATAAAAAGAAACTGTTATTGAACGGTTTTACTATTAACTCATTTCTTCTTATGTATTACAAATGGTATGTCGACATAACCATTTTATCCAATTGCAGCTGGAAAAATTATCAGTTATCATCAAAAAAATCCGTGTTAACAATACAGAATCAACATAAATCGTCCATTTTATAATACTGAAATCGCAATTCTTATACTATTATTGTGGTATAAATGATTATTTAACTTGTTTACTGACAATTCAAATTCAATTTCTAATTTACTTCAGCATGTACAAACAATATAAAAACCGTCCGTGTTTACAATACAGAATCTGTTGTTGTTTGTTGGTGTTTTAATGGCGCAAAAGCAGCAGTGGCTAAGCTGCGCCAAATACAGAATCTAAATGATGATTACAATACATAAATTGCCCATTTACAATACAGAACTTATATTGTAAATGAACGGTTTAACTATTGTTTGTACTTTGTTTATACTATGTTGTATTGTAAACATTTTTTAAAAATGTATCATAATGAATTCAGTTGAGGAAGCAGAAAGAGATGTCTTGTCCTCAGTTATTTAATCTGAAGAAATTTTCTCTTAAAGAAAATGAAATATTGTTGTTGTGATTAAAGAAGACATTTTAGGAATATTGTGTATCTTATGATTAAACGAAGAGAATAGATTTAGAAAGGAAAAGGTTTCGTTTATAATGTGATGTCATCCTTTAATCTTCACTGGCAAGGGAAAAAAAAAGACTAGAAAAAGGCTTAAGAATGAAATTTTAAGTAAAAATACAATAAAAATATGATCTGCCGTTCGTATTTGATTAAGGCAATTTAAAACTATTCATGTTGAAACCTTCGATTGAAGATTTTTATTAATTTTGGTAATTACTGGGCTCATAGGAAAGAATTTATGGCAAACATTTAAGATAGTCGAGCAGTTCTGAGCAGTGATCTCTTAACTTTAAAACTTCTACAACATATATCAAATTCTTCAAACATAGACACAAACATCAGCAATATTTCGTTCTTTTATTTAAAGAACTTTCTAAAAAGTACATAAGAAGAAACGGTGATCTCTTAATTTATCTGATATGTCTGAATGTGATTTCGAATCCTAGGGCTGGCTTGGATGTTTCCCGTGTTTGCCTCTTTCTTCTCTTTCTCTTTTGTAGGTTCTGAAGAATGTACAAAACCAGTTTGGTAGATTCATTCATTCCCTTACAATAAAAACAAACAAACAAACATCTTAAATCAAGTTAAATAAAAGCTAATTATTTTAGAAAATCTGAAACTTACATTTTAATTTTTTTTTGATTCATTACATTTTTTCGAGTTAGGCTTGTAGATGAGAGTCATTAAACTACTAATGGACGAATCACAATAAATAATTTGTAAGGTTTTTAAAATCTATTCTAAGTTAATTGCCACGAACTGTCTTTTTTAAAGTCTATAAAAATATTGCCTCTTTAACAATAGTAGTTCACATTCAATGGCATCAACTGTCAAATTGGTAAACAATTTTTTGCAATTTACATGTCATTTAATTTTCCTTCTCGTAAGTTATTTGTTATTAATCTGAATAAATTATACCTGAAAACAGAATGAAATTCTAATTCTTACTGATGCCTATCATAAAAAAAATTCACATTCACATTTGTTAACATCAGTTTTAGAGATTTAAAATTTACTTCCACAGAACCAATGGGATGTTGGATTTGAAAGAGAATAACAAATCCATTTGTATTAATATTTACTGAAATAGGTAGGATTTTTCTTCAAAAACACGGAGGAAAGTTCACTTTAAATAAATCAGATGATAAATGAAATAATGGAAGCAATAGGAAAAAGCGAATAAAATCAATTTCTGAAAAATTTCTATTTCAATGCTGTGGGGGTCATACGTAATGCATGAGCTAGGAGTGGTTTATATGACATATCTACACTCAGAACCATTCTTCAATTTTTTTTAATAAAAATTCCACTTTTCCATCTGAGACCTAACAACGACTGAGTTCACACAAAAACTGTTTTTCTGGGAACATCTACAGAGATTTTCTTTGTAGAAAGAATTTCTATTGATCTTTTTTTTGCATTTTAATTCAAAAAGATTGGATTTCTGCTTTAGTAGCTTGAAAGAAAGTATATACAAACTTTTAGTTAATAATTTCCGTATTATATTGCAGTTTTAAAGGTTGTTAAGTATAACGTGTAACTTAATAATGCTACTATATAACTTTTGGTTACTATTGCCTGGCAAAAAAGTATATACAGGACGTCTTTTTCGATGCAGAACAATTTTGAAAGGATAGAATATGTTAGGAAAGTGAATTTCATTGATTCATAAGTTTCAAGTTAATGAACTCGGATAATTCGATGTTTGAAATTTGATATAGAAATAGACAGAATGGGAATAGAAATCCCAGCTGAAGATATTCATTAATGTTCTCGAGACATGAAAGCGAGAAACTAATGAGGACAGTGAAAGAAAATAAAAATGATGAAAAAGGTTACAACAAAGTCTTATTTGATAATCCATTGCTATTTAGAGACTAGGTTAGCGAAGGATTTTCTTGAAGGAGAGTCCAAATTGAATGTAAAATTCTTGAAGTTATATTTTTTTAGAACTATTTCTACCAAACGATTATGATTCACTGCTTTCGATTATTTTCAAGATGATTACATGCTTTTCTATTACGTAGGTTTGTTGTAAATATATCGGATTGCTAATACTGCTTTGGTAAATAATTAGGATTTTTTTTTGGGTGAAACCTTTTTAGCAGTTGCATTATATTTCAAGGCAATGATTGTAAAGTTTGCTATATAACAACCATCTGTTCAAAAATATTCGTATATCTGCTCTCCAGCCTTACTCTAATGTTAAAAGCTTTAATTCCATCCTTTCTTGCTGTAACCGTATTTACTCTTCTGGGAAGGTTTTCCACTAGAGTTTGGTACGTACCGCTAGAATCCCTTGCATTCCTAATAATAATACAGTATTATGAGAGCGGTCACTGATGTCTGGCGGATTCAGGACGATGTTCTAATTCATCTGAAAGGTTTAGGTGATGTTGAGAACAGAGCTCTGATAGCCGGTAATGTGGTATAGTTAAAGTATTTCATCATCAAATACTTTAAGATGGGTTTGAATATGAAAGACAACAATGGCATCAACTGTTATTTTGGTAAACAAAAGTTTTGCAATTTACATGTCATTTCATTTTTCATTCTCGTATAACTGTTATTTGTTATTAATATGAATAAATATTCATATTCATATTATGTAAATTTAAATTCGTCTTCGAGATAAGTTTTTATTTCAAGATAATTATATAACTACTAATTCGTAATCGTAAATCCAACATAATTAGATACTAAAACTCATCTTATGTTGTTCAGTTTGAATTCACATGAAAAGAAGATGATTATCATCTAAGGGAGAAAAGGATCCCATTGAATTTGTACAATATTCACAGCCTACATATTTCAGGTTCATGTTTGAAATTCTGACAACTGTCACCAAACCTGCAGAGACCTAAGTTTTTGGACCCAGTACTTTCGTGTTCCTATAAGAAAGAAAATTAGGTTAACCTAATTGTTCTGTAGAGTTTAGAATTCTCTAGAATATAATCGTAGATCATAGCGTTAAGATCCCCTGTAGTTGGAACTAGGATCCCAGTTCGAACCATGAAAAGCAATCGCAGATTATAACGCTTTCTCCATCAAACTTCAAACTTGGTACAAAGCATTCTGTCAAACAATAATGAAATGAAGCAATGGAAAAATCCAAATTGACTTACTTTGACTTATATATCAACATTGATTTATGTATTACTAATAATGGAAAATATTAAATTAAGAAAAAAATATAATCTCCGCCCAATTGTTAAGGCTTTCATTTCAGTAATTTATTCAGCAATTTATTTTTTTTAAGAAAATCAATAATTATCAGCTTTAGTTGCTGCTTCCAGGAACTACTGACTACTCATATTATTTCAAAAAAGTCGTTAGTACGACGAAAAAACGCCAATTTATTCTCAATGCCAATCACTTTTTTCCTTTCTTCCTCTTCTGAGATCAAGTGACATAAACAGAATCACAGCGATGACATCTAAGAGATAAAGTTGTGGAAATGACTGTTATTAGTTTCTTTTTTGTAGATCTCTTATCGTTGTTGTTTAGATAAATGAGCTCTGATAACTGTGGATTAAAGACCTATGAGTCATATTTATTATTGCCCACTTATTTTCAAGATTGCCTTCAATGAGAAAAAAATGTAAAAACCAGTAAAGTAGAAAAGATAGCTCTTCTTCATCTTGATGATTTGTACAATCTTGATGTAAAAAAAATGGTAGAAATTCCATTGAAAGTTAGGGAATATTATTGTTGACTTAACTAAGTTTCGAAATTTAGATAAGGTTATTGTAAATTTTCTTAATACCAACCGAAAAATCAAATTCATACATACAAGATATATAAATTCAATTAGTAGCAACTTGAAATTCACACGTGATGAAGAAAAAGAAAATAAACCGTCATTTTTAGATATACTATTGATAAATGAAGAAAAGAAACTGACTAATGACATTACGAAAAAAAGATTAAAAGTAACCATGGCTTAAATTTCTATTCCACTCATAATATCCACACAAACAAAGCTATTGTTGTTAATTATCTTAAAAGAATTACAGACTATAAAGAGAATAAAAAGTTATGGAGACAAAAGATTAATAACATGAATAAGATTTTTGAACATAAGGAATATTCGGATAGATTTATTGACAAAATTCTCAAAGACAAATCAGTAAAAATGTCCAATAAACACATGGTCGGAAATGTTTACGAATTAATAGTCATTCTTACATTAGCATATACGATGTACGCATAAGTAAGCCTATGCGTACAGTAATGACACTGTGTACGTGTATTGTGTAAAACATTCCAAAAATTATTAAACAAAAAAAGATTTTAATTGTTATTGCACATATAACGATGATATCCATGAAGTGCGTCTTGTTTTTACTATTAAATTAGTTAACGGGAAAAGCATCCCACCCGTGGTACTATGGACGATCCCAACCATTGGACGACGGACAGTCATGTAGCACAACGGATGTCGTATGCTAATGAGGACTTGTAAAAGATTTACAATGAGGACTGATTGTAATTTGTTACCTGATGATACTATAATACATTGCTAAAGATCGTCTTAATTTCATTGTATTTTAATACTTAAATCTGTGTTTGTTTTATCCATCTGTGTTGGCGTTAGATTATTTAATTTGAGGATGCTTCTTTGTTTATATCAAATAAAGACATATTAGATGTTTTAAAAGAAGCTTTTTCCTAACTTTTATTTTCACCAGTTATCTTTTAAAGATTTCTTTGTTAAAAATTCGAGGATAATTCTAGCAGTTATACATTGACATCCTAAAGACTTTCTCATGAAACATTAATTCAATAATTATTGATGGATTTTGGAGAGTTATGTTAGTTAATGCTAAAAGCAAACTCTTTCAAAGGAATGTGGATCCTTTATCAGAAGGAGTCATATTATAGTTTCCATCAAGTTCTTCAACGATGCTTCTGATGATGCCGAAGGATCAGCAGAGGATAATAAAAAGTTAAATACTTCCTTCCTTGACAATATAATGGCAACGAAGTCATTTAATATAATGAGAGTCATTAACCTTATAGCGTACGTCAATGTAACTGTCTGAATTTGCTCCCTCTTTTGCAGAGCCCTCTCTTCGTTTCCAGTTCAAGAATTCTCAAGATTTTCATTGAGAGAATTTTAATATGATGATAACTGGAAATACTAATGCTATCTTTGAACTTAAGAATTGTTTTTTTTGTATTCTTAATCGTAAATCCTTCCTCATAAAACTATTGAATAAGAATGGTTAGTAGCCACTCTTCTAAATTAAAAGTTGGATATTGCGATATTTGGATTGCGAAACGTCCAAGTTAAATAACAACTACATAAATGTTTACCGTTTAATTGATTTTCGGAAGTATTAGTTTGAGAAAATCTAGCATATTTACATTTTCCCCTTACTTACTTTAATACTAGATAAAAATAATAAACTACAATAACAGTAAAAAAAGCAAAAAGCAAAAGACAAAATTATACAAAACAAAAAAATAATCAAACAAATAAATGCCCAGCTATGTGCTAGTCCAGAACTTAATTTATTGAATATCGTTAAAAAAATACAAAAAAAAATCGCACTATTAAAAGTTAGCTTGAATCAAATCTTCAGTGGATAGTTCTAACTGATGATAACCAATCAGTATGAAAAGCTTTTCAAGCTTGTTACGTTGTTTCTGAATCTTTTAGAAATAATTTACTATGCAATATGATTTTATTTGGACATGGTTCTTTTAAAGGTGTATTTTTTTTTTAAAGTCAACTGTAATTGAACATCTAAATGTAAATATTTCACTAATCTTCGAATGAAGAGTTTTACTGAATACAGACTTCAATGTAAATAGATATCGTTTCGTGAAATGGTTTCGGTTTTCAGTGACTTGTTGCTTCAAGTTTCTAAGTTTCCCTGTTGAAATTACGATGTACTTTATCTTTCTGCTAGGAAATAATTGTTAGTTGAATCGACTATGCTCACGACAAATCGGTGTTCTAATGACTTCAGTCTTTACTGCTTGTGAATATATTAACATGATAAAGATGTTGGTTTTCTTCTGATGAATTTCCGGCGAAACATCAAATCTTGTTCAAATAGCATGGTTTCCGGAATAGCATGGTTATAATTTTGTTTAAATTAGAATTATTATTTTTCGCAGATATTTTGTGATGTCATGTCACTTTGGAGAAATGTTTTATTTGAGCTAGGGATTTTGTTGGCTTTGGAAATTCATCTTTTATATTTTGGAATTTCTGATGATCCTTCGTTTTTATTTTCTAATATAGAGGCACGCCTCGACTTACGACACTTGCTTCGCTGTTCGGACACGGTGTCGCTGTAGTCAGTTTTCAATGGTAACCTTGTAAAGGATTCCGCCTGTACATCGAAATCTTGTAAATGTAATCTATCGTAATCTGTGGAAAAGAAAAGGCAGTTTAGAATGCTTCCAATGATTTTCGAGTTACGACAGTGATCTGGAGCATAATGTGTCGTAAGTGCGGAATATGCCTGTTCTAAATACCTTTCTTTCCATTACATTCTTTAATTAGATGGATCAGGAGAGGATTTATACGAATTTCGAGGAAATAAATGGATGGAAAGAAGGAACATATAAAGGTAAAGGTTAAAAAAATAAAAAATGTCTAAATGGAACTTAATAAAGGAGCTCTTTATGCATAGTAATAAATTTATCAAAGGGTATGATTTTAAAAGAAAGAAGTTTTCTTAAGGCATTATTTGAACAATCTTTCATTTCAATTATTTAAGTTGAGTTTACAAATAACTAATGCATCTAAATGCAAGACATAATGGGCTTTTGCAATTACAAATAGTCATGCATTCTTTATTATTTTCCAACGAAATGGAAGTAAATGAAAATTTCACAAAGCCAAGAGAAACAAAAGGGAATTTGTTTATATAATACTTGAAACAGATATTTCCGCATATTTGTGACAAAATACAACTACTGAAATACTTATTGAATATTTTAAATCTAGAATTCATAATTTTATGTCTAAGAAAGACGTCTTTCCGGTTGGATTCTTTTATCGAAATATTTACAGGGACAGCTGAGCTGCGGTAACTAGATGAACTAGACATCTGATTATGGTGCTTTTCATAGCTAAGCTAAGAAAATAAAAAAACGTTTATTATTGAGCTCAAACTTCATTGACGAGATTACTGTAAGATTCTGTTAATAAATTATATTCCTGTTGACTTACTCAACTCATATAATTATATGAGTTGAAGAAGAAAAATGACATTCTTGAGGAGTCAAAATTTTATCTCTTACATCAAAATTATATCTAATAAAAAACTTTAACGTGCCTTGAATACAATATTATTCAGCCTACTACCCTGGCACTTGTCAACAGCTAAAAAATATAATTAAAAACGCAACGTACGTTTCGGAATATCAAATCGTAATTCCTTTTTCAAGCTAAAAGCCCCTACCTTTTTAAAAATCTATCATCCCTTATCAGGACTCCGTAACGACTCCTGATAAGGGATGATAGATTTTTAAAAAGGAAGGGGTTTTTAGCTTGAAAAAGGAATTACGATTTGATATTCCGAAACGTACATTGCGCTTTTAATTATATTTTTTAGCTGTTGACAAGTGCCAGGCTGAATAATACAAAATTATATCTCTTGAATTTTCTTGTTTAGTTTAAACAAGGAATATTTTTCTTATTGGAAATTGTATTTAACTATTTAATGTTTGATTCTGTGAAGATTCTTCCTTAATTGGTATTTTATTTTTGAAGAATAACCTTTAGCATTTTCATAAGGAAATATGGAAAATGAGAGGTGATGTTTTGTAACTTCCTTATGCAGTGTAATGCGTAACTGCCGTAAGTTAATTACTTAATTCCTTAGCGCATGAAAACATGATGCTATTACATATTTAGGATGTTCTCTTAATAACGCAATGCCAATTTCACAAAGTTAATTAGTATAATGTGAATGATTCCCCGCAAATAACGCTTCGATTACACGGCGGAAACTGACAGCTTCAAGTGGAGTAATTAGTAAACATCGTGTTTTGCTGACATCAACAATTTACTCATCAATATAAATGAACTTTCGTTATTTAATTTCGGCTTCGGTTACATGAAATTTGAATTAGTACTCAATATTTGTCTTCATTGCTGCTTAAAGATCAAAGTTCTCTTATCTCATAATGTCTCAAATAAATAATAACAGTTGTAAGTGCAAAATTTAAGTTACAGCTACACAAAAATAGAAATACATTAACATTAATTAATTATCATTTTGAATCGTTTAGAATTAAATGAACATTTTTACATTTTAGAAGGAAATGTTTTGTTTAACTAAAATTTCGCAGCCAGAGGAGTCCGTTTTTAATCTATATAATAAACCCGGAAGTTTGTTTGTTTGTCTGGTTGTGTGTTTGTCTTGAAATAACGTCGCCATTTCTCAACTGATCATTATTTAATTTGGCACGGAGTTTCACATGCATCCCAGAATAATGCATGAACAATAAAAACCCGAATCCGAACTAAGGGGTGTTAAACGGATTCAGATTATTTTGTATGTTTTTGTTATGTTCATTATTTTACAGAATATCTAATTGTTCTAAGTAATATTTAATTAATGTAGATTTTGTTAAAGTGAAATTTCTAGACTTCTATTTCAAATTAGCAAAATTTGTTTTACTTTCTGTCCTAATTTTATTAAATTGTATTATTTTCAACTTAATGGTGAAAAATAAGAAAATTATTTTTTTTTTCAATTTTTATTTTCTTCAGCAATTACCTGTTCTAGTAAATGAGACTTTTATATTATAAAATATTACATAAATATTAATATATAATATCATAAACAGTAAAACCCCGTTATAACGCTCGTCAAGGGACCATGAACTACAAGCGTAATAAGCGGGATAGCGCTATAGACGGGAAATGATTTATGAGATGGGGAAACATTTAGACACCATTTTACAGGAAAAATACTTGATTCTGCAATAGATATAGTGCAAATGTGAGCTTATTTCCTATTAAAAAAATCCTTATTATTATTGTTCTCAGACTGGATGAGGGAATTCCTAGAGATTCTGCGAAGTCTTTCTGACTTAGTGTAGAATTCTCGTCGTACTTACGGAGAATTTCCAATTTTTCACTTATAGAAAGGGATTTCTATAACTTACTGTATCACAGACCCGCACAGTATCACAAAGAATTCAAAGATTCCCTCCTACCAGGGAAAGAAAAGAATCTTTACAGTGTTACATTTCTTTTCGATACAAAATTTCCGATATAAAAAAAGCGCTATAAGCGGATTTGAAGCGTTATAAGAGGGTAAAAGTATACAGAGTTACATAGAAAATTCCAGGGACCGTATGAAAGGAGCGTAAAGAACGGGATAGTGCTATAAGCGGGAGCGTAATAACGGGGTTTTACTGTATTATAGTCTTTGAAGGTCGATTAGAGTAGCCTATGCGCTTTATAACGTTCTAGAACAAAAATATTTATTACGTGATAAAATTCGTTTAAAATATCAATATATTACTATCAATAGTTTATAATGCTTTCTTTTCTACAAAAAAAGAATTTAGATGTATTTTTTAATCAAAGAACTTTGTGTAAATTGATCCATTATAAACTTGGAATAAAACAGGTTAAAAAAGAATAAAATTAAGTTATCTATGTCAGGAAAAATGTTAATCTTAGAAGTTTATTTAACGCATAGTCGTCTCTAAGAACCGTAACTTATATTTTATTTCAAATGACATTAAACTTATTTCTCATGCCAAATTCACATTAAGTTTGCAAAAATTTTATTTATAAACTAACGTAGGTTTTCTTTAGTTCAATTTAAAGCTGTTTTTGAATGAATTCCATAAATGACGTCTAAGCAGCGAATATCATTGCGATAATTTTATTGATTATCGCAATGATATTCGCTGCTTAGATGTCATTTATCGAATTCATTCAAAACCTGCTTTAAATTAAACTATAGAAAACCTACGTTAAACTGATTGAGTCATGCAAGTGTTAAATGAAATCTTAATGCATGTGTTGAATCTTTGACCAAAAAGTTAAAAAAAAACAAAACTACAATAATTTTAAAGGATTGGTAATGCTTTCTCCATTCTTTGTATTATAAACTAGTTCTCATTTCTTTTAAAATTCTACATAGAAAACTATACTTTTCTTTTTGGAATATTTGTAATTGGGTTAGATAAAAATATGGTGACTCAATTTAAGCAATTTGCAAAGGATACTTTGACGTCACATTTTTTGTAGATAATAATAAATAAAGCTTGTTTTTTTATCAGTTAAAGTTTTATTTCTTTTTAAAGATCAAGTATTTATTGAATATAATCAATCAATCAATCACGGCCTTTCACTCGATTCCGAGCCTTGGCGACCTGATGGATGAACGATCTATAGGAAGAACGATTACGTGCGAGTTCACAAAGATCGGCCAGGGTCATTTCTGTCGTAGTTGTAATAGTGTCAAGCCATCTGGTTGCTGGTCTTCCTCTTCGTCTAGAGCCTTCTGTTTTTCCCAACATAATGTCCTTCTCTAAAGATCTATCACGTCTAATAATATGTCCAAAGTAGGCAAGACGTAATTTGGTGATCCTAGAACCGAGTGAGATGTCCGGTTTGATTTCATCCAAAATTGATTTGTTCGTTCTTCGAGCTGTCCATGGTATCGATAACATTCTTCTCCAGCACCACATCTCACTCACCACATCTTAAAGCAATCCACAATTAGTAACAAAAAATTTGAGCGTAATTATTTTCTTATGGTAAACCATAGGAACTGCTTCAATATTAATAATGAATTGTGAAAATTTTTGAACAAACCAATTTTTATTTCGGAAACGAATAAACAATGCTTGTTTGTTTGTGGTAGAAAACGATAATGGTCCTCTATAGAACAAGATTCCGCCAGCTTTCTGTCTAAAAAAAAAAAAGAAGCATTACATGATGTCCTGTCCACCCTGAGGAATCGAATGTTCTTGACTTTTTTTGTCGTCTTTGATGACAATCGATTGCATCTGGTTGTGATCACAGGGTTAAAATTGCTTATTTGTTCTTTTTGTCTTCCTTTTACGGAAGTCAGGTGAAATCTCCTTTTCTGAATTCCCTTGAATTTGGAGTAGAAATGGAATAAGTTGTAAAGAAGCCTTTAGTGTTAAGTATTGAATTTTGTAAAAACAATTTATTAAAATGCCAAAAAAAAAAATAAAAATAAATAAATACAACAGTAACCGGAAAAAATTTTAATTTCGCTCAAGCTAATACATTTTATTAGGTAAAAAGTCATTCCACTTTAATAAAACATTAAAATTAGTGATTAGGTGTTAAACATCCGGCCCACTTCAGTTCCCCATAGTTCTTTCTAATGTTTAAAATGTCTTTGGAGGAGTGATATGTTAGGATAAAATATGATATGTTAAAGGGATAAGTGATATGTTAAAGGGTAAAATAGACAGAGTGATAAGAAACAGACCATTTGTTAACAGGATATCCCAGGAGAAAATATCAATATTCTAGGTCACAGTAAGCGTCATTTAAAAAAAAAGTGCATATGAACATGTAATAATATTATTTGAATGTACAGTAGCAAAATTATTGATAAGAAAGACTTATTTCCTAATATTTATTATTCAAGTGACAAACTTATTAAAATTTATGATAAATTTTTAAAAAATACATCATAAACATCAATGCAGTTTTTTCAGTTCGTGTAAGAATGTAGTGGGTTACTTGCCTAAGTGCATCTTGACTTTCCGTTATGCTAGCACGGTATGCTGACATGTCATTACTCGATCGAAAAGTTAATCTCTTTGTATCCATTCATCTTCACGCTTCATCAAATCCCATTCGCACCTATTCAAGTGCTTGGAGTATTACGGGGAGAGGTTAGGATAGTATTGCGTGCTAATTCAAATACTATACATTCAAATAGGAATAGGATAAGTTTGTGCTCATATAAGCTTTTTTATTCTTATAATGACCGATATTAAGATCTCTCAGAAAATCTTTCACGCCTCATCGAATTTCATTTTTTCCATTCTCACCGTTTCAAGTGCTTGGAGCATTACGTCGAGAGGGTAGGATAGCATTGTGTGCTAAATTCAAATACTATATGTTCAAATAAGAATAGGATAAGTTTGTGTTCATGTAAACCTTTTTTATTCTTATAATGGCCGATATTAAGATCTTTCAGAAAATTAATCTTTCCTGCAGGGACACCTTGCATAGAAAAAAAAATGGGAAAGTAAATTTGAAAATTTTGGATTGTGAATAGTTTGACCATTTGTTTATCTTTCTTTGCACAGCCAATTGAAAGCTATCAGTTTTAAAAGACAAATATACAGACTATGAATAAATGTGTCATTATTATTCGCAAAAGAAGAAAGTATTGTACACAATCTTTGTATTAGATATGATGAATTACGGAGTTCTATTATCTGTATTTAAATTCATTTCAAAGAACGTTACAAAAGATTGTCGTTAGCTTTCCGCTATGATATATAAAGTATTCACCATTTCCATATTTGGACAAAATTATTTATTTCAGGAAATTTTATTTTTCATAATTGGTTGATTGACAAAGATTAGAATAGCTCATGTTCTTCATCTATTACGCTTCTCAAACAAGTCTATAGACAAACATTAAAAAACCTCAATCAGAATTTGTATCAGCATTTGAAGCAGATATTGTTTATCTAATTATGTACTATACATAAATAGACTATAAGCAAACTCGATTATATGTCAAATATATATATTTACGCTAAGCAAACATTTTGCGCCTTCTTTTTGACTTGCTTTGAAGTTTGTAGAAGATTCAGGTTTCATATTAAAATTCTAATATTTATTCAACAAGTAACTTGTAACATATCAAATAAGATATACGTGACTTTATAAACTAAAATACATGAGTTTTTATTTCTTGATTTTTTTTTTTTTTTGTAGATAAGTTATTGGTAATTTAACCTTTGTCAGAGAAAGTCTTTTCATCAAGTCATACTAACATTAGTTGAAGCTGAATTTTTGGGCATTCATTCTAATTACAATGACAAAAATTGTTCGCAAGGGAAACAGTGACTAATGGATCCCTTATAGGTCCCCAGAGTTACTAAAACTTTGGACCGTAAATGTGACATCAGTTCATTCAGCCATGAAAAGCGAGTCCCGTGATAACAAACAGGTAAGAGAATTTCGATGGGCTATTATTAATGACTAGAATAAAGCTGAAATATTCGGGTATTTAGTTGAATAATGATACAGAACAGAATATTTGGTTATGGTTATCTTGCGATATATTAAACTAGTTATCTAATATTGTACATTAAACTATTGCGCCTACAAAATGAGCCAACGTTTCATGCTACCGTATTAGATAATTAAGCTTATTACAAATTTGTGAATGCAGTACTTCAGTTGAGATGAAACTGACTTTTTTATATCCAAGATTTAGCCATTTTTCCTAGAAAAATGAAGCTTATTCAATCTCGCAGTCAATGTTTGTGTTTTTTACTGTCTTTCCCTAACCTGCTTTTGAACCTCTGGATAAATATTCTTGAAACATACGGCTAAATCTCGGATAAAAAGAAGTCAGTTTTTACTGTATATATATGGATGGATATTCTTGAAACCAGGCATAAACTTAGGCGCTCATTCTCTAATAAAACTTCTTGGCTGTCCGGGTGGCATCGCATCTTAAAGGAAAACTTCTTTGCTGATATTTCATCTCTAGGGGAGACCGGGGCAGAGCGGTCCACTTTTTTTTGTGGAATTTTTTTCTTTTTTTTGTTAAGAGATTTTCCATTGCATTTTTTTTTTTGTCAGAATCGGAAACTATTCAAGAATGTAAATACTTGATTTCATTTCATTATCTTCATAAATAAAATTGGTATTAATTCGCAAAGCAAAAATGGTAGAGTGGTCCAACCTGCCCCGACCACGGGGCAGGCTGGACCACCCCATGGGGCACGTTGGTCCGGGTAAGAATAACAACATTTAAAGTAAGTTTTTTATTGAATATAAAATAACATGCCATTTAGGATATCATGAAATAAAGTTTAACTTAACATAGACTACCTAAGGTATTAAATATTCAAGTGAAAATTTAAAATAATCATTATGCAGTTGAAAGTCGTAAATGAATAATATCAAATAGGTTTACATTGAATTAATTAATCACTTTTACTAGAGAAATCTTCTTTGCAGTTGAGGCATTCGTAAAATAAACCCCGAATATCACTGGCTACACAGGAACTATGGGCCCATCTCTGCGTACATTGAATCCACTTCACTTAGGAATGTAATTGTGTGTGTTTTAGAATACGCTCCCTCTCCTGAAATGTTTAGATTGATTGGGTGTACTTTTTGCCCGTGTGTTTCAGATTCATCAACTGATCTGATTTTTCCCGCCAGAGTGTACCTAACTTTTCTCCTTTTGTTCCCATGGGAAAAACGAAACAGATAAAACCACGTGATCACTCAATCAACGCACAACTGTTTTTTCGAAGTTTTTCTTTTTCTTTCGCACATATTGTTTTCTAAATAAGCTCAAACCATTAAAATAATATTTAACCATGAAATATCACAATAATAATATACAAGACTTTACCAAATACAAAAATTCAAGTACATAATTACAACAATACAATTATTAAAAATCAAAATATATTCCGTCAGAGACCAAGATTTTAATCGTGTCATGTTGCCAATTCCACAACGTGACAGTTTGTGTAGTTTTTAATTAGAATTTAATAACACTTAAATGTGTAAATTGGCTATTTTCGAAGATTAAGATGCCTTCGCGCGAAGTCTTCCCCTATTACGGTACTTGCTGAGAGGAATTACTAAAGGGGTAATATCCTTTAATAATATAGGCCACACACAATATATGGTAGCCTACATAAAAAAATATATTAAAAAAATATAATATGTAATAATGTTATACAATACAATATAATAGGCCTAATAAATATATAATATAGAAAAAGAAATAATGGATAGTGCCAAAATATTTTATTGTAAAAACAGCGGAGCAGAGTGGACCACTGGTCCAATGTGCCCCGTTTCGTTCGGTCCAGTCTGCCCCATCGCCTTTTTGCCGTTTCCTTCAGTTGTAATTATCGACTACTTTAAGTATTCAATTCATACTACAGCTTAAAATGATCTTTAGATAACCACCTTCAATATAAATATTACGGTTATGTTATTCAATGCATCGCTGAACGGCGATATTAAAGTAAAAACAACACTAAACATTTACTTACCTCGACAAAAACAAAACAATCGATCACCTCACTGTCACCAATAAGCCGAATTCACTGACGCTTTTGTGGTAGCAGCGCCACAATGGCACCAACTTTCTTTCCAGCGCATTCCAGCGCATTTTTTGGCGCATTCCAGCGTTTACACGAATTACTAAAGTCAACGGTCCACTCTACCCCTAGGTCCACTTGGCCCCGGTCTCCCCTATCTGTTACAGACATCTACAGAAAATGAGATGTAGTTGCGACATCTCTTAAGATGTCTCTGACAGCTACAGATGATACATCAGCAAGGAAGTTTTCCTTTTAAACGCGGCGCCATCTAGACAATCAAGAAGATTCAATCTAATTTTTGTATTTTTCCGTAAGAGTCTTCACCGAGAAATTTGCGTTCGATTGTGACAAAAATTCCTATAGAAACGCGAAGCAATAGATATCTATCGATATCTCCTTAAATAAATATTGAACGCGCTTTAATATTACTAAAAATAAAACATTTGAGGGTCCGGATATGATTTAATTTCTGAAAGATTTTGTATATACAGTTACAGGTAGGAAATTGAGAATGCATTGTAGCACTAATGACAATGGAAACTATCTATAATATTAAGCTACACGATACTGCTACCAAAAATATCAAGTATATATTCATTGTAAAATAGAAAAGTCATTCTAGAAGCATGATAGGAAGCAAATGAATGATAAAATAAATCAGATACTTTGAAACTTACCGAAAATAATTAAATTGCAAGTATGTTATCGATTCTAAGTATAAATTTACTTAGAGATACTTTTATTATTTTAAAACCTTAGTTAAAACAATGGAAAAATTGGGAGACGGCGATTTTAACCCAGCCAGATAATTTCCAACAGCCCAATATATATATAAAGGTATTCTATTGTACTCCTTTCAGGCCCTTGGATACAAGGGCGGTTTAGAATCCCAGTGCCCAACGGGATTAGTTGAGTCTGGATGGTTACTCAGACGCCAGCCGACCTTTAACCTTGAGTACGAAATCCCGAACGCATTTGAAGAGAGTTGGGTGAACTCTATGGTCCATCTGGAGGAGAAACAGTCTTAGAAAATATGTACAGTAATTTGGGCCACTCCTGTAGAGATGCTTGCCCATATGTTTTACCAATAATACCTCCAAGTAAACGGTAAAATAGGTCAGTACAGTCTTTGTAGACAAAAAACAAGAAAACAAGTGTTTGGGCGATGCAGCGATTAAAGTCGAAAATACAGGATAAAAGGAAGTAAATCTACTTTTTTTAAGTAATGAATGAAAGCATATTGATTTAAAACTTTTGTATATATAAGTAATTAATTAATTTCAATTGATGGATTTGTGTGATCAGTTTACTGTCTAAGCTAGCTGCGTATCTAGGTTTGATCTTGATACACCCGCCATTAGCTTCGCTGTTTGCTATAGCATCTCTCCCTTAGAAATGGGGCAGACGCCACATAGTGGTTAGAGATAGATACCACGAATTTAAGCATTGCATATATTATTTAAATTTTATGATTAAATATTCTAATTTCAAAATTAAAAGAATGATAAACCAACACAAGTTAAAATTAATGTATTTCAAAAAAAAAACTTAATTTACCGGACAGTTTTGACCAACTTCATGGTAAGTCATCACCGACAATAAGATATCATTCTCAAAAGAACAAGCTCGTATATACAGAAAGTTTTTAAATATTCTAAACTTTATTGTTAATGCAAAATGACAGTGAAGTCGAGAAAATAGTGGACTCAAACTCTTGTGCTGAAAAATTATTTCTTGACATCAAGAAAAGATGACAGGATTAAATGCACTGCTTTGTGGAAAGTGGTTACATGACAATTGCACTGTAAACATTAAAAAAAAAACCCACAAATTGTGGTCGGAAGGCAATAAGAAAAATGCATTTTGCAAAACAAAAGTAGATTTTACAATGTCTGGTTATTTTCTTAAAAGAATTTACTTTTAAGAAAAGTAAATAGGATAATAATTTTTTTTCATGCTTCTAATTACTGTATATAAATAAAGATAAAGTATTATATTGTAAGAAATATAAATATGATTTTGTATGCTTTTTTACATATTATTAAGAGTGTCATCTTTCTCTAAAGGTTTGGCATATTTGTCAAAATTTGCGGCATCTCGCCCATAAATATTTGGGAGAGACGCCGTAGACAGTGTCGTAAAAACTTCATTTTTTCTCATTGATAATTTTATTTTATACCAAAATATTTAAAATTATTTTGAAGTAGAAAAGTCAAAGGAACAGAAGACACATTTTGCTTTTCTTAATATTTTATTTAAAAAAACAAGATAGCGATAGCGATTAGTAAACCAATCACAATGCTTCGCAACCGCTTCTGATACGTGAATGAAAAAAATTATTCAAAAGTTGTTAACACACTGAATTCCTAATAATGATTTAAAAAGAAGGATGAGTAGAGTGCAGATTGAGTCACCTTTACGTTAAAATAGACTGCGACGGTAGGTGTTCTAGAAAATGCGCGCGAGTCTATTGCGACCCCTTGCTATCTTACCTACCCCTATTTATATGAATAATTGTCATTATTAACTCAAACCTTGTTAATACACTGAATTTCTAATAATGATTTTAAAAAAATCACTATTTATATGGAATAATTATAATTCTTAGCTCAAACCTTGTTAAATAGACTAAGTTCAATAACTTTCAATAATAACATGATACTGTACTAATTTTAGAGAAAATAAAGTAGTTATCAAAATCCCAATTCTAAAGGATTACATAACCAATATCTCATAATGTCATAAGTTGAGAAACTGTGAAAAGATTTAAAATGTGGAAAAAAAATGAAGAATAAGAACGGCCCAAGAGGGGATCGAACCACGACCTTTGCATTATTACCACGACGCTCAAACCAATTGAGCTAATAGGCCACCTAAAACTGAGCTAACAGAAGCCGTTGCGCAGCTTTGTGGGATACTTGTCCACAGACAGACAGACAAACCAGGGCTGTAAGGCTTCAATCAGAAGCCTAAAATTAGGTCGATTCTTCGAAAAGTATCGCATATCTCCCCAAATTCCTTTATATAATTCGTTAGCCTAGTGGTTTAGGTGCCACTTTATTCTAATTTGTTTACTACATGAACAAGAGAAGTCTTTCTATTTCACTTAAATATTTTCGTTTGTTACGATAAAAGGGCAGGACAGTTTTCCATAAAATTTGGTTACGTTGTCTATTTATGAGCCAACTTTAAACATATGTACAGTAATTTCGGTCCTTACTCTTCATATTCCTCAGAAATGATTCTAAATTCCCTCATTAAACAGCTCTTTAAAAGTTGGTAAAATGCTTCTCTATGGCCAAAATTCAAGATTATTTTAGTTTTCATATCTACTCCTTTTCCTTCAAATTGGCCTCCTTTGTCCAATCATTGACATTTTGTAACTAATACAATTTAACTAATGTTTCTTCTAAAAATAAAAATAGAAAGGTAATCGATTTTGATCTAAATTTATGATTTTGCTTCTTCTTTTCAATAAGAAATAAATTCAAATTTAATAATTTTTTGGTCTTAACTGAAGAAAAAAAAAAGAAATCTCAATTCAAAATAATGAGGTAAATATTTTTTTTCAAAGTTGGACATTATTTTCCCAATGATCTCTATTTGCTCTATTCGGGTTGTTCCATTTTTTTTTTTATTCTTTACCTTTCACCTTTTCGCGTTGTCTCAGATTTATCGGCGAAGCGTTTTATCGCGAAGGACGCGAACTTTCAAGTGTCGTGTTTATTATTTTCTCGTGTTTTTTCGCCGAAATTTTTGCTACCATAATTTATTACTATTGATAACCTTCCCATGTGCCAAATTTCGTAAAAGTTGGATATTTACGATAAAGAGTTTTTCTTGTTAAGAATTTAAAGGAATGGTTTCCGAAAGCTTTCTTGCTGAAGTTGTGGGAAATTGAGTAATTAGTTGGCAGGCCACATTACGTAGATTTAAATTTCGATAAGAATTCAGTGGATTTCAATTTAGAAAAACCTTCTTATTTGGCAAAATCTGATCACTTAAGTTCGCGTAGAAATCATGACGTCACACAATAGCGAGTTTCTGTAAATGCATATGAGAAAACATTATACAGCTAAGCCTATAATTTGGAACGTTTTCAATACTTCAAGAGTCTAAGTGATGAAATACATACTTCTGAATCGCTGGATAGGACAAATCGCTGTTGCTACCTCAACAAATTTGTCCTCATAGACGTTGAAGAAAATTGTCTGGGAAGTCTTTCAGCGCGAAATCATTCACGACTGCCGGCATGAAATTATTTAAATAATAACAATAATATAAAAATATATTCGTAACTGTATAAAAAATATATTCGTAACTGTATAAAAAAAGAACCAGAATGTTTTCGTTATTTTTATAAAACACAGTGACGAATTTGAGCAACAGATATCGTTGCTACGTCCTGGAAATATCAATCTATAACATATTGCCTCATAAAGCTTTTCTTACAGCATTTCTGATAATAAGATTCATCAGTTGATAAAACTAAAATTAAAAAAGAAACTTAAATTATTGTTCTTATGTACGTTTTGTCATCTGCACACATTCGAGAGTCGTAATTACTAAGGGGCCCACTGTGAAAAAATCTGATTTAAGCGTATGTTGTCGGTGTTAACAAAAATCAAAAAGAGGGATTAATATTCAATTTAGACAATCGATTTTACAGTTTAATTACTGTCTTTATCTGCAGGAATAAAGCAAAACATATTTAATGTTAGTTTTGAGTTAAATTCATCGTTAGTGATGGATGCAATGACACGGATAGACAATGCTGAAAATTTGATATTTGGTATTTCAGTTGCCCTGATTCACCATTCCTTACAGATTTAATCTCAGAGCTCAATTTTATTTCGGGACTCTTAAAAATGGGACTGCAGCAATATTAATCTTATCTTAAGCAATTCTATAATTATGGCTGACTTTTTGATCCATGCAGACAGCATACAGTCGTTCTTGATACAAGTGAGAAACGGTGTCTCCAACTTGGAATAGAGACTATAAAAAGTTCACAAAATGGGTTGATCCCTTATGGAAGTTTCAAACCAACAAAATTGCAAGACCAGCAACGGAACATGGTAACGGAAAAAAAAGTAATAAACCAACTGATAGTCTATTGCAAAAATTTTTATTTATTCTGCGTATAAATTGGAAATACATTTTTTTTTTTTTAATTTAGCAGATAATAATGTAACTTTCCAATGTTCCCTTATTTCGCTTGCATCTTCAGTGATGTATTGCTTGAATTTGAAAAAAAGTTTTAATAAGAACTCTTAATAGATGTAAGGACATTACTGATTAAAATGTATAGAATGGGTAAGACTGAGTTTACTAAAACATGGAAAACAACTTTTTTGGGAATGACAATAACATGATATACAGATGTGTTCTGAAATTTTATATTCTGCCTTTTGTTTTTAAAAATTTATATTATTTAAGTTTTGGATATTTTTAATGCAGGAAATCTCAAGGAAGAGTGAAAATCACATTTTTATCAGTAAATCATTGTGGTTTCTTTATATATTTTAGTCTCTATGATAAGAATTTCCCAATATCCGAGATAGTTGCAGTCAAAATTAGTTCGGATAATCGAGATAGTTGCAGTCAAAATTAGTTCGGATAATCGAGATTTTACTCTATCTACAACTAGCAGCGATAATGTTAAGTCTAGTGGCTGCTTTAGAAAACTGAAGAACCACACTAACGTCCGCTATCCTTTGGATCTGCTCATTACGCACAATATCTCCATACAGGCAGATGACGATGGTCGTCAGCAGACAGAACTGGGATTCGTTGTCAAAGACATTCCTCTCTTTTATTCCATACTTCAGAGATCTCTGATCTGATCGATTTGCAAAACTATTGAGGGACGCTGGACACTTACTACTGCCTTCTATTGTCAGTCCTTGTTGCTGAAACATCATCAGCTGCAATTAATGTTTGTAGAACGTTAAAGTTACGACTGGGCCAGTTGCCGAAAAACCTTTGATCTGTCACTTGAACGTTTTCGACGGCTACGAATACCTTCCTAAGAGCACTGATGTCGAAAAGTTCAAATGTTTATAAATCCTTTTATAAACATAACTGATTAAGGAAAGATAGGTTATTTATTCCCTTAAGCTTTTAAAGTTGTTCTCTTTTAAATTCTCATACGTTTTATTTTTATCCTTCCGTTCTGCTTATCAAATTTTGTAATATTAAACCATTCTAAAATAATTCGATTATTCGTGTGAAAGCAACACTTTTATGCATTAGTTTACAGATGGTAACTTAACAGCTTTTATCACGAGTATAATTTAATTATTTTTATTAAGTTTATTGTAATAAATATATTAATTTAATTAATTAATTAAATTTCAAGACTCAGCTTTCTTCCAAGAAATATATCCGAGATAACTTTATTTCAGATAATATTTTTGTAATATTCAATTGAACTTAAAATATGTTCCAATATTTAAGTACTTTGATGAATTGGTGTTGTCAAAAAATATTAAACATTTTTCGTTTGATATTTTTTGACAAGTAAAAAATATATTAATGAAAAGCAAATTTAATGTCCATAATAATACATAAGTATAGAGAAAAAAGAATTTACTGTCCAGTTGTGATTTTTTTTTCTCTCTACTTAAAAAATATTAACTTCAACACCAATGACTCCATCTAACTAAATTTAAATGAATGTAGAATCATTATTGAAAAATTGCCAGCAGCCAATAGAAAGAAATTATCAACAATAGATAATTGAGGAGAACAATGAATTTCGGTTGCTCACATTTTTTACCTATTTGTAAACTGACAACTATTAGCCTCTACGATGCATAGTAATGGTCATTACGATTATTAACGATAACTAAAGACATAAACGAATTTTTATCAAATATAAAAATGTTTGCTAAAACGCCAAAGTGTCTATTACAAAACCTAACTTATGCTAAAATTTTGACTGCTAAATTTCGCATAGCATCCTTAAAGTGATAAAATTCAAAGCCATCTAGATGGAAGATTCTTTTCGAAACAAAATATTCCATATAAAGCTTCTTTTAGCTTCTTTACTTTGTAGTTGTGAATTTCAGATGCGATCTCTTCAAACGGTGTCAAACTTTTTAAACATTTCTGCAAACAAATTGAAAAACGATCTAAATAACGAATTTTCCAATCCTCAAAACACACAGTTTCCTAAGCAATCGTTTTCCCAGATTCTATAGTAACCTCACAGTAATTGGATCCAAGCTGAGTTGCATTCAAGAAGCCTATGAACCATTGTGAAACGGGGGATGCAAATGCTACAGTGATTGACCCACTTTTCCTGTCTTCAAACCAGTCCAATTATCGTATGAATTGAATCTGCCCGAGTAAAAGGAATAGAATCATCAATTGAACGGTGATGGAAAAGTTGATTGAATCCCCCGATAGCAGAAAACAAGACCATTTAATTAACTGTCCAGTCAAATTTACTTTTTGAATGCAGTTCACGGCAAATAAACGAGATAATAGAACAAAACTGACGAGAAATGAAATTTTTCTAATCAAATTTCCAATTTATTTGGAAACCGATATATAACGGAATTCTCAATAGCGGCTTGAAAGTCGACTGGAATTATCTTTGAGAACTATTCAAACTTTGATGATTGAGTTTGGCTAGCTTATGTTTGTGAAAGGTCGATGGAGTATTTGATTTTGGTTAACATTCAGAGGGCTAAGAAAAAGTTTAATATGAAAAGAATTAAAGAAATATTTAAACAAATTATCATTACTTGTTATTCCACTTGAATAGTTTTGACATCAAATTGCCTATTTTATATTTATCTGCTTTTATGAATTTCATTTTAAAAGGGCTGGATGAATTTCCATCAGATTTGGAATAAAACTTAGTTATGGTCCAACTTAAAAACATAGGCCCATTTATTTTAAAAACATAGGCACCTCTCTCAACCCTGAAAACCAGCCTCTGAAATCCCTTGCGTAAAGTGCAAGATAGATTTCTTTAAGATTTGATGCATTATTTATGTCTGGTCCAACTTCAAATATGAGCATGATTTTAAATAATAAAAAGTCTCAAAATGGACCCCCAACACTATATGATTAATCCCCACTATGCGACGGAAAGCTGAACATCTACTTAGTTCTATTATTAAAATTAATATATCCTCACACCAATTAAATACCGTATGTAAAATATATTTAATGCAAGCGAATTTTTAGAAAGAATTTGGGTCTTTGCTTTCTCATGCCTTAATCGTACAACAATTTCATAAACAAAATTGGAATATTTGAATATGAAATTTGGTTAACAATATGCGACATACTAAATATAGAAACAAATCGAGCTTTGCATACATTATAAAATCATCAATTTAAGATTGGCAATTTTAACGTACTTACAAGTTAGTTCGTTCATATCTACAATAGCAGAATACCAACAGATAACCGATACTATGGAAATAATTTTCGTTTGTATCGACTTTGACAATGTACAGATTTTGGTCAGTTTTCAAAGAAAAGTTTTCCATTACCTTCTATATTGATCTGCATTCTAAAGAGAAAACATTGTGACATTGGGTCTTTTCAACAAATCAGATCATAATATAATTGTGATATGAAAAGTTTAATTTTCTTCTTAGTATAAAGAAGTGAAAATGCTGTATTAATA
This sequence comes from Thereuonema tuberculata, assembly GCA_023159025.1. Classification (NCBI taxonomy): domain Eukaryota; kingdom Metazoa; phylum Arthropoda; class Chilopoda; order Scutigeromorpha; family Scutigeridae; genus Thereuonema; species Thereuonema tuberculata. Next base: position 51,872,176 of record JAFIDM010012231.1, on the reverse strand, counting down.
TGAGAGGAAGAAAAAAAAATTAAAGTATTGAAATGAAATGAAATTTAAAGATAGATTAAAACAACTTAATAAAATTATTAACATAAATTAATTATTATACAAAGATGCTTTCTTTCCTCTCTCTTGTAACTTTGGTCAATTCTTCATTCCATAAGTCTATCTCAGATTTCTGAGGACCATTGTTAAGTGGCTAATAATAACATTGACCTAATATCATTGACGTATGCTTTCTATTCGGATGAATAATTTTAAAATAATCGGACACTTTTCTGATTTCTGTTATTATCACAACTTAAAACAAAAATGAAAAAGAAAACGTATGATTTTAAGGGAAGTAAACTGCAAGTTCATTCAGGAAATTGTTGTTCCTTTTCACGTCTTAAAATAACAATAATAAAAAAAAAAAACTCGCAACCTTTAAAGTTAGATGATTTATTTTTAATGTGTATTTTTTTGTTTTTACTTTAATGTTTGAAGGTACAACATTCCTTTTGACTATAATCCTATTCACTCAAGTATTGAGACCGTCTTGTTTTTCTAGTGACTATTTCCAACTGATGAAAGCTAATACAACTCATTTTTTACTGTGTACATGTCATCAGCGGTTATTAAGGGGCACAAATACACAAACGTGCATTAGATAAAAGTAATTTTCCTTGAAATATTAGCTAATAAAGAGGAAATCTACTCGGAATTATGATTGTAATACTTGCCGAATAAAAACCATATTTAATAGAACAGTTGGCTGTTGAAATATGCTCGTGTTTTAACTGACAACTTTAACAAGATTTCATTTAACGAATTCAAAGTTTTGAAACAATTTACTACTTAGGTTCCTTAGAAAAAAATTTACCAAGTAAATACAATTTAAGATGATACTTTCATTAATGTTTCAGTTATTTAATGGATGTAGTTGACATTCCCCTTAGCAGACAAACAACTGTTGACTATAATATTTGCTGTTTGTTTACCATTACTCATGCATTCACTTAAGATTCTTTTCACCTGGAAAGCTGATACAGTTTTAAGCAGTCACTTAGCCGTTTGGATGGCTGAGGTGGTTGCCTTCGCCCCATCTCAGATCGTAAATTATTCATGCCAACGATGCAACCGAGGCAAAGCAAGCAAAATTCCATCACACATGAGAAAATGCATTACACCAATGTAAACATGGCTAATACCGAACAAGTCATGTATTGTTAATAGCTAAAAAGCGACTTGTGGTCCCCTGTGTCAGTGAGCAGTGAATGGCTTCTGCTAGCTTCAGGCATCATTGCATCACGGGGTCGGATTTTTATTAAGCAAATAAGTTAAAGATGAAAACAAAGGGATATCGGACAGCAACGAAAGCAACCTAACTCTCATTGAACTAAAATATTAAATTAAATAAACAATCCTCTGTTATTTGACCCCTTGCAATACTTCTGATGACTGCAGATTTTAGCTTCACAGGATATAACAAAACATCATCTAACTTATTCATCTTTTCATTTTGAAAGTTAGCTTAAAAGTTAGGTTTACTGTTTTAGACTAAAAACTTTCAAAACTTTTCAGATAATTGTAAAATGTTCTTGGATACTGGAAAACAACTTATTTTTTTCACTTTCAAGAACTTTCAGAAAGTATGCAAAAAATAATGATTGAAGTTCTTGAGTCAAGAAAAGAAGTTATTAAAAAAAAAAAAACAATATTTACATAGCTCTAAAATTCTTAAAAAAATTTCAAAAAAAATTTAAATTGAACTAAAAAAGTGCAATTTAAATAAAAAATGGTACTACTTTGCTACTTATCTTGATCAGCAATTCTTCACAATTTTACAAAATCATTGATCAACAAATCCATCAAATCAAACTCAAAGTTGAAGAACATATAACACTTTGTTTTCTCAATTAACTAATAATTTGCAATAATAACAGTATTAAATCAACGACTAAAAGGTTCGCTTTAGAATTTCTGTCATTACTTTCCACAAAAACTGATACAATGTTTGCTACGCATAGAAAAAAATAAAAGCCTAAATGCTGTTTTGTTGGAATCAAATATACAATTAAATGAAACAGCATTCATCATTCTGACCCATCACTTTTACTTTATGCACTAAAGTTTGAAGCAGTTGGGTTTCTGCTCGGAAGTAAACCTTGATTTTCCTTTACCTGCTTATAAACAAGTTCTCAATTACACTCCACAGATTTGTCAAGATTGCAATTAAGCCGTAAGAGATATTTTGATCAATATTTAATTTTAATAACATTAGAGATATATTAACATTAGATATTGTGATAAATCAGTTTCGATGTCTAATATTAATACAGTACATTAAACAGGTATTATGATATCTAATGTTAAAAAAATATTGCTTTAGAAAACCTGAAAATAAAGAAACTTATAAACAAAAAAATTATAATAAATAATTTATAAATAATAATCAACCTAATTATTTTTATTCCGTTTTTACTATAAGCATACAAATCCGTACAATCCTCTACATATAAGCTGCTCTATTCGCTCTTCTGACGTCAAAGGTAAAATTTGAAATGTGAAAGAGTAGAAACGGAATTTTCATGCATAATTACAAGTTCAAAACAAAAAAGAGAATTGTTAACGGTAAGAACTGACAGATTCAGCTTAAGTTTTGTCTAAAGTCCAAACAAAACATGTTCAATACAGCATTACTGCTCATTTCATTCCATTACTAATCATTTCTTTCAATTTGATTTTTGTTAAAGATACTTTTTCGTCTAACAATATATTAGCTGAAAGTGAGGATTTCGGCTCTTGCTTTACTTTCATTTTTTAGATTTTAAACTTCAAACTTTTTAATGCGAGAGGAGGGGAAAGAGGGAACCTGCATAAGGAGAATTATTAATATAATGTTAAATAGAATGTTAGGTATCAGTGAATCTCTATTGTAAGAGATTCAGCAATGGTCCTGAAAATGTTGGTCTTCAGAATTTGCCAAATTTTATAAAGATTGCAACGAAAGCGCTTACTTGAAATCGCTGTTCACCAAATAGAGTATACAAGATTTTTTTTATTAAGTTTATTACATTTTTGAATATTTAGGGTTTTTTTTTAGTAAACAACCGTAAATTTTAAGTTACGAAAAAGCACTTGCACTCATCTTTCTACATGGATTTCTCAATTTAATTTCACATTTTTACTTACCTGTATCAATGAATTTCCTAATTCAGTAAATGTAAAACTTCAATAAAATTTTTTAGTCAACTAATAAAGTTCGATTATCAAATTACTTTTTACTCCTTATATTTAAATATGTATTCTAAAATAACGCAATATAAAATCAAATTTTTCTTGATTTAAGATACGTATCCATCTACAACGAAAGAAGCCACAGAAAGTTTTGAATGTTTATAAGTTTTTGCTAGGGGTTTTAAATTGAATTTTATTTCTGTTTTCTAAATACCCAAGCAATAAGAAGTCCTTGAACAAAGCACTTTTTAAGCATCATTTGTCTTTAATTCTTGACGTCCAGATTTTTAGTTAGTTTTTTAATATTATGATGTTTTAATTTTGAATGATCATACGGATGATACTAATTTTCAATTAGTTATTAGGAGTTAGATTATTTTCTGTTGTGCAAATTTTAATTAATAGTAAGTCAAATAACTTAAAAAAAAGAGAGAAAAGGAAAAGACGCCAACATCTTAAAGATATTGCTATACTTAAAAAAAAAATGACAAACTAGAAAATATCTCGAAGCTCCGATCCCTTCAATCATTCTGTGCGGGCACTGCAATCTTAACCAAAACTTGGCTTTGTTATTTAATAAGCCCACATGCTTTTTTTTTTTTTTTTAGAAAAAACAGAGTTCAGGTAATTTCAATACTGAGCAAGAACACAAAAAGGGCAAATCATGATTTCTTAAAACCTATCCTTTTAGCTGTTTAGAAAAATTAATCAAATTAAGTTTCCTATCCCTTAAGAGCTCATTACTATTAATTAGTTGTTGGTTTATTGAATAAATCTGAATTACTATTTATTGACAAATAGGGAAAGAAGCATTTCCTCGTATTTTACTCTTAGTCTTACATTTCTATGATGCATTTCGATACATTTAATAAATTGTATAATTCATTAAAAGATATTCAATTTTGTCAACTGAGACAAAAAAAATCTTCACTGTGTCATTTGAGACAAAAAGTTCCTATCTGTGTTCCCGGTCTCCAAGTTGAGTCATGATGACTGGTGATTCTATGATCCTATCTTCTGCTGTATTTACCATGAAAAGGAGGATAAGAAGGTAATAAGGTACTTAACTGGCCTCACATTGCAGAGAGTGGCTCAGATAGTCTTAAAACTGAACAGTGAATTGTGTGAGAATGATCAAGAATCTCTAATGTACGTAGTTTTCCAGATCTGTCTGTGTCTACGGACTTTTCTATCGCATTTCCTCTGAGTTTTGAAAATACAGTAAAACCTCGATATAGCGCTCCCGCTTATAGCACTATCCCGTTCTTTACGCTCTTTTTATACGGTCCCTGGACGTTTTCTATGTAACTCTGTATATTTTTACCCTCTTATAACGCTTTCAAATCCTGCTTAAAGCGCTTTTTTGTATCGGAAATTAGTAAAAATTTCATATAAATTGTGAAATTTGTAATGTTTTAGAGGTGTATTGAAGAAAGTGCGCTAAATCTGCTCCGGAAATATATTAGTGTTGCTCCTAGTGGTGTATCAATTGATGTTAAGAGTTACTTGAACCCATTGAAAATGTCATAATCCATAACAGTAGCACACACACATACACACACACACGGGAAACCACAATCAAAGATTTTTTTCAATAGGAAATAAGCTCATATTTGCACTATATCTATTGCAGAATCAAGTATGTTTCCTGTAAAATGGTGTCTAAATCTTCCCCATCTCATAAATCATTTCCCGTCTATAGCGCTATCCCGCTTATTACGCTTGTAGTTCATGGTCCCTTGACGAGCGTAATAGCGGGGTTTTACTGTAATTTTAATTTCCTGTGAAAATAGAAATATTTTTCACAATTGAATGTCCGTGACAGAAATCGAATCTGCAACCTTCTGATCCGAAATCAGACGTCTTATCCACTAGGCTACGAGGACTACACCTCAAATTATTGATGTTAAATATCTCTTCTCACTCCCTCTGTATTATGTAATTTGATATTTTATTATATTTCCTGCCCCCGTTCCTGATTTCTGTCTTTCACTATTTTCTGTTTTGCCCAATACTGCTCCCGTTGGTTCGCAACTACGTTGGCCGAGAATCGGTTGGGGCCTAAACTTCTCGTGCACCCTAGGGCCTACATGGCCTGTTGCGTTACAGTTAAACGATTATTTTGTAATTAAAAATGAACATAAAATTAGCAGAATTCTAATTGTTCAAATTTACTGCATTTGAAGTTCATTGCTTACAGTTAAGTTTAACTTGAAAAAACTGCGTTCTAAAACGTTTTCTTCCCATTGATCTTTTCTCTCTCTCTCTCTCTCTTATAAGTTAATCTATCTATTTGGTGTCGTCCTCATGTGAGGGTGTGTACAAGAGATCTCCATTCATTGCGATCCTCTGCTCTTCTCTTCACTTCACTTATAATAGTCAATTCTGGTCCACTTCTTTACGTTGTCCATATACGCTAGACGTCTCCGTCCTCTTGGTCGTTTCCCTTGGACTTTGCCTTCAAGTATGATTAATAAATTGGTGCCTGCTGATCCTCTGAGTATATTCCCGGTCATCTTCATTTTGTGCATCTTAATCGATTTGAGTAGCTTTCTGCCTGTTCCCATGCGTTGTAGGACCTCCCTGTTTGTGATGTGATCAGTCCAGGGAATCTTGAGTGCTCGTCGATATAAATACATCTCTAAAGCTTCACCTTTGCCTCTTGTGTCTTGGTTATCGTCCATGTTTCACAAGCATAGGTAAAAACGGGTCATATTAATGTCTGTATCAGTCGCAGTTTTGTTCTGGTGTTTGTTGTTTCCCCTCAAAATGTGTTTATTTGTCCAGAAGGCCTGTTTAGCCATTGCTAGCCTGCATTTTAGTTCCAAATCTAGTTTTCCATTATCTTGGATCTTCGCGCCGAGATAGGTGTAATTATTTTCATATTTAATCGTTTTTCCACCTATTATTATTTGGCTAGTGTCTTGCATGTTATTTCTGGAACACATCCATTTGGTTTTCTGCTGTTAATTTCTAATCCATATTTTTTGCCCTTTTCAATAAGGCTTTTTAGAAATCGCTTAAGGCCCTTCTTTGATCCCGCAATTAAGCTTGTATCATCTGCATATCGAATGTTGTTAATCTTCATTCCATTTACCCATATGCCTGCTTGAACTTTTTCTCCTTCTCGCATAAGTCTCTCATTATTGCTGAGTTCAATTGACTTTTGACTAATAAATTGTTAGTTACGTTATTTTGAGGTGATATCTTTTACTGCTTATAATACGAAGATATTATAGAGTTTTGATTGTTATGTCATAACTATTAGCTTTAAATCTTTGCGAATTTAGTAAATGGGAGTTATCCCTAAAACCCATACCTGAAGAAGTTCAGTAAAGAATTTGTATCTGATCTAAATATTGTTATAAAAAGAAGATGGAGAATATAATGAAGAATATAATGAAAAATATCAATTGACTTTTGTTTTATTATTCTATTTTTAAAAGTAAATGCTTAGTATCAAATATAAAAACTACTTTTTTTTAAAAAATAAATATATGAATTTATAGGAACTACTATAAATAAATGAATGTAAAGGTAACTACTTTCTTGCACGGAAACAATCAGAATTCTTTGGTAAAAAGAAATAGTAGATTTCCGTTCTGGAATATTAAGATGAACTCAACTACAGAAGCAATGGAACTTAGAAAAGTGAAACAATATATCCACTGGATTGTTGCCTCTACGCCTCTGAAAGTGTTGTAATACTTTTCTTCGAAGACACTGATATCCTTATATGTGAGGTTTATATTATTGTCTTTCTTACAAAACTTGAATTTATAGATGAAATTATAAATAATTATGAACTAGCACAAAAAGAAGTGAAGAAGCAGATCATACGAAAAGATACATCTTTAGATTTGAGACCCAAGAGATTAATCTTTTATAAAATTTATGGGATAAAAATGTAACAAAGAAAAAAATATGATTGCTTTAACAAAAGAAAGTTGCAGATTCTTCAAAATGAGCAACTGCCAAGAGACTTAATCCAAGTGCAAGAGTAACAAAGTCTCGTATTCCTCATCTTTTAATTAAGATTTGTGAGTTTCCTTGGGAATAAACAGAAGTTTTGGATTTTCATTAAAGTTTTGCTTAATACACAACAACAGATCGATGAAGCTTTGTAGACGCTTCACAAAAAAAAATATGTCTTCAGAACTTTTATTGTAGAGTGAATAAAAGATATTACTTTCATAAAACATACTTTTATAATTTAAAGAAAAATATAATAATTTTTTAATTTTTTTTATTTGTTTATTTTTAGTTTTTGTCAATTTCTTTTATCAAAAAAATCGAGAAATAAGCTCAGAATTAGATCATTTTATTTTCCGCTAAGCAAAGCTTCTAGTAGATTATGTTTCCCGATTTAAACTATCATTCGTTAGAATTCTCGAGATTTTCGTAGAAGAATTCTCCTCAATGAATCTAAAACAGAATTAAAAAATCATTTCATTATTGTTCCAATCTCTAAAAAGGATGGCAAGCAAATAAAAATGAAGGTTTTGCAAAATACCAGGGAGGAATTTCAATAAAATCATTACAGTATAAGCCTTCTTTCTTCTTAAATTAGCTCATTGAATTAATGAGGAAATGTCTCCTCATTAACTATAAAGTTTCGTATAGAATATTTTATTTTTCTTTGAAAGGCTAAAGATAAAATATTTTGACCACATTTTAAAGTGATCAAACGATGATTTAACAAAAATCTAATCAGATCCTTAAATGAATGTTAAATTTGAGAATAATAAATCAAATTTCACATAAATTAGCTGATTTTATTTTCATTATTTAAGATCATACAAATGTTAGTTCACGTTGTGAAGAGGTTCTGTAAAAAGGCGCTAGAAACATCAAAATTCGGACAATAATACTATGTCAGAAGCTTTGAAGTTGATCAATGACCAATTCTTTAAATTTCTTGAGATATTGTGGTTTTGCTCTTATTCTACTGAATAGGTTTTGTAGGTGTGTCTATAAGAGAATATATGGTAAAGAGTAGTAGATAATTTAAAACTAAAGTCTTACTTACGAAATTTGATGTAAATCAATGCCTTTGATGTAAATCCTTTGCCTTATTGAAGGTACCGTATTTTGGTTCGACCCATTTACATTAGATCTTAAAGCATAAAAAAAAAATTAGTTAGTTATGGACAATAACCCTTATCTGTGAAATTTGGAATTTGATGCAAATCATGTTTTACTCTTTGAATTGCTTAATTGATCATGTGAATTCTCCATGTGGATACTCCAAAGGCCTACAACATTAAATTCTTAAAATTTAAATTTTTCTTTGCTGTTAGCTTATGTCTCAGATATGTTTGGCCTTTTCATGAATGGACCAAAACAAGGTAATCTTCAGATACCAAAAACAGATCTATTCAATAAGTTCTCTGAAATTTGAAGCTAATATTTTTCTTTATTATTGTAATCCAAATATGGGTGACTAATAAAAATAAAAAAAATACACAATATAAATATATCTAGTTTCACATTAAGTTTTAGAAATAAAAGAAAATACGTTTTAAGTTTGTTGTCTTATTGTACTATAGATTCTCATTAAAGACAATTTGGAATGGTTTATTACATTAGTTTCAATGTTTTATTTACTTTAGTAGTTTCATTAGTTTGTTATATATATAGTAACAGCAAAAGAAAAATTTCACTAGCTGTAATTATTGGTGATCTGTTATTACGAAAATACTATAAACAGAAATTTAAGGCCGGGTTCCATCCCCACCGGAGAGTGGAAATTTTTTCATACTGAATTTTCATCCGGTTGCGTCCTAGGGTCCACCCAGCCCTATGGTAGATGAGTCTCGGGTTTCTTACCAGGAGATTAAAGGCGGAAGCTCGTCTGATTGACCATAACTTAATCCTGTTGGTCAAGTCCTGTTGGTCACGGGGAACTTTACCTCCCGCCACCCCAAAGGGAACAGTAGGCTGTATTGAGATTCTTTAACTTTTTAACAATTCAGAGACAAGATCGAAAGGGCTAAGACTTAAAAACTGCTCAAAAAATCCTATTTGTCAGAAATTGATAACTTGCAACATTTCGGGAAAGTTGTTTGTAAAATTACTGTTCAGATATAATGCAACCAAATTTGTTATGATGGAGAACGTTCTTCTAAGATGAAGGAATTTATTTTCCTTATTAAATATGAGTTGCGCCATTTTGATTTAATCTTTCCTAACTTTAACTTTTAATCAAATTTCATAGAAATTTACGGAAATTTAACCAAATTGAAAATCACTCATAAAAAGAATTTGCTTTGAAGTAATCTCTTTTTTTAAATTTACTTAAAAAACTATATGTTGTTCTTATCATTGTATTTTAATGGAGAAGAACATGATTATATTAACTCCCTAAGGATCTAATGATAAAATAAAACAAGCAATAAGTTTATGATTCCGTAAAAATCACTCTTCCGTAAAAATTACGACTCGCTTACTAAAAGTTAGTGGCAGTAAAGAGATGCGAAAAAGGTTTTTTTGTAATTAAAATGAACATAAAATTAGTAGAATTCTAGTAGTTCAAATTTACTGTTTTTAAATTTCATTGCTTGAGGAATGCAAACGGTAAACAAGGTCGGATTAAGGGAGGGAGCTTAAAGGTTAAATCCCACCCGCGAATTTAATCTTAAAAATGATTTATGGACAGTTTATCCAAGGCTCTTATATTTGAAGCTAAATATATATGCAGTAAATTCCAATTATTATGTATAGAGTACAACATTTTCGATGGTGAAGAGATGAAAGCTTTAAGGGCACTGTAGACTTTAGTCTGTGGATTATAAACATTAATCCGACCCAGAAGTTTCAAAGCATATAATGTTGGGTAATAAGTTTTAATTTTATAGTAGACATATCTACTCAAAGTGGATCTTGTTTCATAGAGATCGACCCAACAAAAGCTTAGAAATAAGGCATTTACCTCAAGATAGACATCACATCTCAGATAACACATTTTGCCTAATTTTTATTTTAACATTGAATTTAGAAGCCGAAGAACTAGAAGAGTTCTGTTCGATTTGAAAAGCAGCTGCAGACGATAAAGTTCTATTACAGGTTAGAAAGTTCTATTATCAATGTCGTATTTCTGTTGGGCACAAATCTGTACAATCGGTTTTAAATAAAAAAGCTCAGTTGCGAATGAATATCAAAAAATCAGCTCATTACAGGGGTGGCTATAAATCATAAAAGAAATAATAAATGCAATTAGACTTTCAATAATATTTCTATTTTATTTTAGATACCTATTTTAAACATATCACAATTTTATTTTCTTATCATTAACTGCTTCATTACCTTTAAAAACATTTTATTTTTATGCTTTGAAAATGCTAATTCATAAATTTTAATTTATAAAAATAAATCCAGAGCCCACGGGGTTAAGATTATGTTACTTTCTAAATGATCTAGTTATAAATTTCGGAATGAACAGAGTTAAAAAACTTCTGTAAATAAATCTGTGTAGTTTAGTATTCGAAATGAAAACAAAATTGTAAAGATATCACAAATGATAGATGTTACATTCCTCATGTATCACAATTCAGTCGCTAATCTAATACAGTATTTCCTTTTTTTAGCTACACTAATTTGTCTTTCAAATTAGTTTACTGGAATGAAATGAGTTTTGATCTAAAATTTCCATTAAGTTTACGAAAATAAATATTAAGTCTTGATGTAGCAATTTACGTGTACTGCGTATTATCGAACACATTAATAAAGTCATACACCTGAATATATGAGAAAAACTTTATATATGCAATGGTAATATACGCACGACAGTTTCGCCGCCGAGAGACAGCCTTTTCAAGTGAGAATAACATGAACAAAAGCCAATTTATACATAATATTAAACGAAAATTTCAGCATGTCTTCCGGCAAAACGTCATCAGAACCTGCTCGGCAAAGTAACTGCTTCCTCCAGTGGTACGAACCAAAAAACAATCACCATCACGATAATAGGTATATCTAAGTGGCCAATCAGGAACTAAAAAGAAAAAACTAATACAAAACAAAGTAAAACGATGTGTTAACAATGATATAAAACTTGATAGGGAAGGAAAAAAAATTTTTCCTTTTTCTCCTATCTATCTCTATCTTCGTATATTAGTGATTGGAGAGGCAAACGCAGAAATATTTTGAAATAAAAGGTAAAAGGATAAAAACAAAATGAAATAAAATAATAAAAAATGATTAAACATAAAAAGGAAAGCTATCAAAAATAAAAAATAAAAAGATTAAAAAAAAAATTTGAAAACAAGGGAAATTTTTTTTTTGGTTAGAAACAAAAACAGCATGATGATACTTGAACTAAAAAATAAAAACAAAAACCAAAGAAAATTGAAAATTAATTAAAATAGGAATAAAATAAAAATAAAAACGATGAGGGATCATTGCTGAACTGGCTGCAATCGTCTTCTAGCTAACTTCTTACTTCTTTTTTAAGAAATCCATTTTCTGACATCGTTGGCACTGATAATGACACATTATATGCTCTAGGAGATGTGAGAATGAAGTATGTCTCCATACATTTTCTAACGAAGTCCACTTTTGACCTAGCTAAAATGCGTACATTTGAAAAGTCAATACCGTGAGAGAGAGCACGTGCATGCCTGTATGTAAGATAATCATCATTTCAATATTAAGTCTTGTTTACTTCATTTTATTGGACAAAAAACCCTTTGATTCATCCCCTGTTCATTAAGCGGAATAAGTGCCGGACACTAGAGAAATGGGTAATCTCCAGATATTGGAAGCGTGATCAATTAAAAGTTCTGAGCTGCGTGAATATTTTGAAGCAGCCCAAAACATTCACTGCTTTTTCACTAACACCCACACTTCACATTATTCTGACACAAAGTAGTTGTTGCAGTAAGTTGCTTGAGGCTTTGGGTACGAAAACTTCCATGTAAAACTTGTAATATCCTTGTTGGAAATTAATATATATATATATAAATCCAATACACAAAACTTGAATCGACACCTATTAAACGCCGCTGATGACGTGTTTGTATATTCGAATGTTAATACTTACACAGAAACAGCTTTTTGAAATTAATTTGGTTTTTAAATTTCAGAAAGCTGTCCGGCAAATTATATATATATATATATATATATATATATCAGCATTAATTAATAGTTTAATAAACCAAGATGGACCACATTGTGATCCAATCTAATGAAAGATCCTAATCGATTAACAATAATTGGTGACCACTGCTTCCATCCTGATTTTAGTTGTCAAAAAAATCTTGACTAATTGGAGTTTTTAGAGATTCTTTCTAGCTTATAAAAATAGTATGATTTATATGATAAAAATCATAATATTTTTATAAGTAATATTCTATGGGTTTTTTCATAGTTAAACTATATTGTAAATACTTTGGCGGGCTTTACACGGGTGAGAATTAGGCAGTTCTGTGCTGGGAATTCCTGCTGACTGGCTGGATAGTTTGATAGCGAACAATGCTCTGCTGTCGAATTATTCAATCTTTAAGTCCCATCGATTTGTATCTGTTTACAGAAAATTACAGACTACAAAATTGATTTTCAGGAATAGAGGTCATCTTTTCCCTACGTTTTCGTGGATGCTTCAAAAAAAGCTACATTATTAACCAAAATGATAACAGAATTTCGGCCTGAACAGAAAGATATGATAAGAATTATAACTATGTTTGGAATTTGATATGAATTTTATTCGCAGAAAGGCAAACAAAAAATACTACATTACATTGAAATTAAAGAATAGTGATCAAAGTAAATTTTAACAGTAGGTGTATCTTATGAGTAAAGCTTGCCATTCTACGGATGCAGACACTGAAGTAAGAAGAGCTTCAATTAGTTAACTTATAAATCTTAGTAACTCAGAAAATTACGCAAAGTACTAACTTTTAATGAAATTTCTAGTTACTTAATTAAAACTCATAAAATATTTTTGCAGAAGTCTAGATAGATATAAATAACTCTCCATCGCGTAGCGACAGCAATAAACTTCATATTTTATCATTATTCTTTTTGTGCAATGAGCGACTAGATCATTGATCAGTTAGTCAATAATTAAAAGTTATACCAAGAACTTGCACAATCAAGGATTGTAAAATGAAAATCGCCAAGTAATTTTACCGTGATACTCTATCAGACAGCAAATAAGAAATCTGACAATTGCAGAATACTAACTGTAATTCTCTAACTTTAGTTGATTGAGGCTAAAGAAACATTATTAAAAAATAATGTCCAGGAACGTGCATTTTGTTTGGTCTAATCGTATAAGATGTACGTATTTCTTTTTTACAGCTACCATTTCAAAAGATTATTTAAAACACTATTTTTCTTATCTCTGTAGACAAAAATAAGTCTTTCTTGCAGTTAAAGTTTCTTTAATAGGATCTCTTAAGAAAACAATTCTTCATCTACTGCTCCGATTTCCTTAAGCGAACCAAAGATGACATTCGGCCTACATTTGTACATGAAATAACGATAAATCAATCTTCCCCCTCCTACAAATTCTTAATTCCAGTCTTAAATCGAAAAGTAAGAAACAGCTCTTGTAAGGTAACTTTTTTTTCATTCTACGCTCATTTCTTCGGTTGGCAACATCGCTTCAATTTTCATTCCAATTTGCAAACAAATTGGAAATTACAGAAGGCTGATTTTACAGTTTTATGCATGAGATGGTTACACGGGCGAACCATATGATTCCCTGTGATATTAATATCGGTGCCACAACTTAGTCTTAGCCCGTTTTCAATTTTTGCTTTTAGACTTTCATTAATAGGCTTCAATTTCCACCCTCTCCCAAGCGTTAGGAGCTCTTAAGGTAAGGAAAAATGCAAGCTATGGATAAAGAAAGAATATTAATCCTTCACGAGGGAGAAATTCAGCCTCATTTGCTTGGACTAGTACATCCACTGATTAAAATTTAAAATAGGTTATTGACCATTAAATCATAACAAAGATCTTTCCATTCGAAGGCTTTTAATAATTTCAAGAGATTTATTGAAATTCGAGTGAATAAAGTTAAGCGGAAACTTCAAAACTTAGTAAACACAAATTCATTAAAGCAGAAGAAAGCCAAAATACTTTTAAGGATGTACTTATCTTAATTTAAGAACTTTTTTTTCCATAGAACAAATTTACATGTCTTTCATTAAAAGTTCCTACATCGACTTAGTTTAAGTTTTAATTGCTGGCATTTTTTTGACGTGATTCTAATATCATAAGGTTTAAATTTAAGATTTATCAGACGGTTTTAAATTTGTCCATCTCTCAATTGCGAAATTTAAATTATTATAAGATACATAAGTAAAGATACATATTATAAGAATTAGATTATTGAAGTTAGCTAAAAAGTGATTATAAAGTAATTAATTCCGTAGATAAAGATTGATTAAAGGTCTGTGATTTTTTTTTCAGTTAAATCAATTTGCTTTTAAAGACAATTGACTAGTTTTGTTTTGCTTTATTTTGTTTTTTTGTTTTCTTAACACAAGTTCACAGAGAAATCGTACCAGATGTAGAGATTGGTAGATTGTTAATTGCTTTTTAATAAAAAATGTCAAAGTCAAAAGAAAGTACTAGTCGCTCCTGCCATCAAAATGGTTTCTAACCAAACTTAGATCAGATTATCGAAAATTCATTGAAAATGTAATCTATTCACTCTGCTTTTGATCTAAATTTTATTTTATTCTATACATATAACATTGTTCATACACTTTATCAGAAAATTGAGTCAAATCACGTTTTCAATCCTTACAGGCGTAACCGACCGAGTTGCTCACTAACATCACTAATTTGCCGGAATCTAGGTTCGAATCCTGGAATAGTTTGGATTTTCCTTTTGTTCCTTTGTTTCCTTCTTTTTCTTCTCTTTTCTTCTGGCTGTCTCTGGTTCTTATTTAATTTAGTTCCAGTGTGGTGCACTAACTTCCTTTTCAAGCAAAAAAAAAACAATAATTCATAGTCATTCTCAATGTCCGATTTAATAATGCTTATTTTTCTCGAATATAATTCAATTTAGATTATTCGTGAGAAAAAAATAAAGTAAATTTAAGCATTTACTAAGCGAAGGAAAGTTTTTCATTTCTTTCAGGAAATTTTTAAATAATAAAACTTAATTTTATTTCAGCTAAATACTCTTCTTCCATATTTTAGCTTCATTTCAGTTTTTTGAGCTATTTTCAAAACAATTTTGAGGCCCGCAGACTAATACCTTGATATGTTTGATTACCTTAACTGCTGTACGCAATATTTCTAATTACTTTTCTCATATTCTATAAGAAACTGCTGTTTTTTCTATTATTACTATTAATAATTTCTTTTCCCTTTAAATTATTATTTCTAATATTATTTACTGAGTTATTATTATATTATTAGTAGTATTATACTGTGAATGCAAAGTGAAGTCATTCTATTGAATAGTTTCAACAGTTTTCTTCTGATTGTCCGTTTGTATATGCACCACACTAAAACAACTGAACCGATTTCCTTTTTTAATGTTTATCCCCGGTCCACCTTAAAATATGAGAACGATTTTAATCTCCACTCTCCCCAATTCCTCAAATGCTCTCCTCCCCTCAATCCAAAGTAAAAATGGTTGGACCGATTTCTATCATGCTTATTTTCCAAATAAGAATATGGAACGATTATTTCGGTATTCATTCCTCCGCCAGGCTTCAACAATAATTCTCCTCCCCGATAAAATATCTGAACGGATTTTGATAAATCGTCATTGATTTATCAATGCAACAAACATAAATACGGTTAGTTTTGTTTCTTAAAAAAACAAACAAACAAATAAACTCTGATTTAATTATGTGTATTATTTTTATTTCAGACAACTTAAAATAAAATACGATTAATGTCATTTGGTAAATATTCTCTGATTATTCTTTGAAATAAAAAGAATTTTTGAAATGATTCTACGATTAAAAATTCATTCGTTTGAATATTTAAAAGTAGAGATAGTTAAATTAGATCGTTTAAAATTGAAGTAATATCCCTTTTGATTCAATGGAATTGGAATAATCAAATCTATATTTTGAAAGCTAATCTCATGCCTTTAAATTTTGATTTCGAAATTAACTTAAGAATGGCGTTTTCGAAAGTTAATGATAATGACGTTGCATGTTTAGTCACTATGCCATGGATAGCTCAGTATTTCGATGATGAGGTTATTCAATTTAGTTTAGTCAATAATCAATCTCAGAATAACCAGAAGCACAACTTTTCCAAAAGTTTCTGCTACTCTTCCTATTAATGGTAAAGTTAATTTGATGTTATGTGCCAATTCACTGCAGAGATTTGTGATAACTGATTCCATCCGTAAGGATTAGAGGCTGCAATGTCATAAATTATTATGATGTTACACTGGAATTGTTAAGAACCTGGAATATCAGACTTATCACACGACGCACCACACTAAACAACTCGACCGATTTATAATATCATAACAACATCATACGATTTTTTTCTTTTATAATATTATACGACGCAATCAAATACTCTCTTTTCTGCATCCATTCAAAATTTAAAACAACAACAATGAAAACCAAAGACAAACCAAGATACTTCTCTAGTACAAGGTGATCGTAATTAAACTTGGCCTTAAGCTTATAACCAATAAGTGGATTGATATCATAATTTGCATACAGACTATTCAAAGGATGAGAAAAGCATTATATATATATATATATAAAAGTTCAAAAAGTGATCCTAGGGGGTGCTTTACAAAAAAATACACGAAAAAAAAGCACGGTAAATAACTAAGACCAACCTAAAATGACATTTAAAACTTTAATTTTGCATTTATCAACATTACGAATAAACTTAGTGAAAACAATGGCGCGGTCGATGCTCCAATCAACGAAAACGCAATCTCTTTTGCATAAGCACCAGCACTGCAACAGAGTTCTAGGTATAAAAATGAGTATAGCTAGTGAATGCCATTCTTTTGAGCTACGATGGCTATCACTTTACGAAAATTAATTGTAAAGCTTTTTTACGAAAACCATGGTAATGCCGTGGCTACTGTTCGTGAATTTCACCGTCATAAGAACTTCAGCCGCTGACCAATGTCTGCATAAGCTGTGAGGAACATGACTCGTCGATTCGAGAAAACTGGATCATTAGGTGACAATTTTGGTGTCAATTGATTGCAGCTACAGAGTGCTTTGAAAAGGCCATGTTTAATCACTTTGTAAGTTATCCTTACCATGATTTTGCATTTCTATATACAGACATATAAAATTTATTTAGGATTTTTCGACTTTACGATGGTACGAAAGAGTAATACATATTTACTATATTTCGAATTTTGAATTTTGATCTTTTCCGGGATAGAGATGTGTGTTACGATATTCTCTCGTGATGCTGCGCAGCTAATGTAAGTGTTCTGAGCAATTTTAAGAGACGCTAAGCTATGATGTCAGGTTAGGTGTATTAAATGCATTTTTGACTTAAATGGGTTTATTGGGCTGTAATCCCATTACAAGTCGAGGAGCATCTGTATTTCCATTAGGAAACAAATTATTATTACAATCTAATTTAATTAACTAAAAATAACCAAGGTTTCAAAAGGTCTGACTTTATAGAAATTTTTAAAAAGAAAATTAAAAGAAAAATAATGACCAAGAATAATAATTTCCCTTACATCTTTAATTTTTGGCCACTTCCTGTAAAGTAGGAAGTGATCACAGATCGGAATTGTATTTTTTCCCATCTCTATACAAATCATAAGAATTCCAATAAGGTTTACTCAGGCCTACCGACTGGTAATTTGGACTGTTAACATGGTGAATGTTTCATTTTCGGCCACTTCCTGTGAAGCAGAAAATAACCCAGACCGAATAACGCAATCAACAAGACATAAGCTTTCCAATAAGATATGACTCATGTCTGCCCAACTATTAGTTTGGGCTCTAAAGGTGGTGAAGGACGGATAAACAGAATCTTCTTCAGAGCTTCCTACTTTTATAGTTAGTTGCTAATAAAATAAGTTAGCAATAACTTTATTAATGCTATTATTTAAAAAGTCATCTAAATTACTATCTATAACAACTATTTAATACGAAATAACCTGAACAAGCCAGAGCAAACTGTAGTTAGTGTTCAACAGCTAGTGTTATTTTTTTTCAAAGTTTTTTACATCAGGTCCGCAGAAAGATAAAATTCATCCAGACTCACAAAGATAAATAAAAATTATAACGCATTTAAATTAAAGTTTGCTTAATTTTATTACTAAATTCAAGTTACATCTCTTCGGTGCATAATAACTGTAAAATTTCTCCGTTTCCGTACCTACAATGAATATCTGAACTGACACTCGATCCTGAGTAATTAAATAAGACATGTTTATTACTTGGAAGAGTGGGTTGTAATTGCAAGCTCTTTATAACGAAATTAAGAGAGAATTAACTTTGTTAATAATCGTTCTACCAAAGACGGCTCCATAAAAGGGAATACTGAATGAGCATTTATTTGAGAAAATCTCTTGGATTAATTGATTACAAGTTATCTCGTTTCGTTTGAGATCGACGGTAATAAGACCGGTTGCAGATCATCATTCCTTCGCTTAGCCTCACTGCTTCATGAAATGAACATTGGACTAAATAGAAATGAATACAGCTGTGGTGAATTGAAAAGTCATAACCGTATTTTGTTAAAAGATATTAATGAAATCGATTGCAGCACAAGGAAATGTGAAAGATTTTTCAAAAATCCAGTCCAACTAATTTCATTTGTAGTCCATTTTAAATGATGATCATTGTTACGTAGCTAATAAAATATTGACAAATATTTGTCATTCTGTTACATCCTACAACAGCGATAAATAAGAATCAAAATTCATTGTCACCTGCGTTACGATTGTTACCAACCAAATAATAATAAAGTAATCCGTGTGGATAGTTAAAACAGTGTTAACATCTTTAAAATATGAAACCTCACTGTTTAATCTAAAGTTATTTAACCTTTATGTTTTAGAAAGTTCTGATTTCGAAAGGCTGTAACTGGTGAACCAATCAGCGGAACAACTTCGTATTTCACAAGACGTCGTCCGTGGTGATGGAATTTTTTATCAAAAAGTACTTCCGAAGGCGGCCCCTAGAGCGATATATGCCGCTGCAATACTGTACTGGAAATGACAAATGCACATACCAGACACATGATTGAAAACTGCTATAAAAGCAGACAGGTGAGGAACGTGTCATTTCATTGCATAACGACAATGTTACTAAACGAGCCCGCACTTCTTGTGAAGCTCTTTTCAAAATAACAGTTGTACCTTAACAGCATTGCAAAAAATTAGGACAATAAAAAGACTAAAAAGAACCGCAAATGGTGTTCGAAAAAAGATCCAGAAATTTGAAGAGACATGTTCCTTAGAAAAGTCTGGCAACGAAAGGAAAACCGTCGACCAGCAGACCTGTTAGCCAATCAAGCAATTCGCACACTTCAACAGCGTCAAAGTCTGGATGCAACGGTTTTCATGCAGGATGGTGCCGTACTTCAAATCGCCACCCCTGTCAAGAGGTTGCTTCTGGCTATTTTTACCTATGCCAGAATCATCAATCGCCATTTTCATATTCGCCGCATCTCAACCCTTGCGACTTTTGGCTAACGGGGCATCTCAAGGACTTTGTCTATCGTGAACCCCTAGCCAACTTAGGGGACCTGAAGATCAGCATTACATGCCATAAAGCTACGATTCCATTGGAGCGGTTGGTGGTCGACTGCTCTGGCCTCAATTACAGCCCTCTCCACCCCTTACAGCCACCGGTCTTGAATTTACAATAGGGACGGCAGGCTTTTGTTGTAAATGAGGGTACTAAAGCCGTGCTTCTCCCAACCACGAAAGTACAGACGCCGCGCCGGGCGACTGGAAAGGGGACCAGTATAGCCCGGCTGCTGGCGACTGCTGAGTCTAGTTTCTGTAGCTGAACACAACCAAAATATCGAAATAAATCGTGTTTTGAATTCTTTTTTTGAAAACAAAGTAAATACAAGTTGACACTTATTACAGAAATTTATAAAAATAAGAAAATTCAATTAAAATATAGATTATTTTATTGAATTTATTGATATAAATCATGTATTATTATTGTAATTTCTTTAAACTTATTGTTTCGAAAATTTGTTTGACTTTTAAGTTAATACTAGTTGCGACCCATGAAATATTCACGGAAGTAAAACAAATTCCATAGTAAGACTACGGAAAGTTTACTAATTCGAAATACAAAAAAGATGAATATAAATAGAAATGAAGGAGTTGATGTAAACAATTGTATTGTCGAAATGGCCAAAGCGTTTAATAATGTCTGTTCAAATTGTAATAATAAGGTGAAAATTGAAGAATTAGGAGAGTAATTTTCTTTGTAAGTATTGTTGGTTACAATACAATTTCATGAGTGTCTTACATACATATCGTATTCCTCTATTTGTTTGTAACGTATTGTTGTTGTTTTTTCGCTTTGAAAAAGAAAAGAAGATGTCTTTTCGAAAATTTAGATGTTTATTTTAATAAATGTATTATTTTATACATTTATTTTTGTGTTATTTGAAGATTTTGAAGACTTTTCAAATTCCACATTTTTTAAAAACACAAGATTGAAAAAGATGTTCTAATCTAATTCTTTTAGAAGCCATGACTTCCATAACAGCCCACATGTAATTTGAATATTTACTTATTTGTCAAAATATTATAATATTGTTAAAATAAAAAAAAATAAAAAATTGATTTACCACTTTCATAGTAGCCAGCTCTGTGGTTTCTCATTATGAAACATAATGGCAACCTTCTGCCCTAAAAGGATAGGCTCGTCGAAATTGAGGCAATATTAATGGCAGTAAAACAAATGCCCCATTTTTGAAATACCCTGAAATTTTTGAAAAACACAAGATTGAAAAAGATGTTCTAAGCTCATTTTTTAAAAGCTATGACTTCCGCAACAGCCCACATATAATTTGAATGACTAAGCCAAATTTCGTTAAAATAAAAGAAAATAAAAAATTGATTTACCAGTTTCAACAATAACAATAACAATAATGAATGTCAACAGCCAATACCAATAATCCTGTCTGGGCAACAATGGCGGCACATGCTTTGCCATTGTCCCCTACTTCGTTGAGTAATGAGAGAGCGGCTACACAGCCGAAATTATATAAAAACCGAGGTTTTACAAACTTTCTGATAAATTTTGACGCATGAACTTCATGCATTTCAGTAAAAACTTCATTTATGTAGGAAAGAAAATCTCAATACGCTGATAATAACTGTGTAATCGCGATCCGTCGCCGTGAAGTGGGAAGAATATTAGAGACGCCATCTTTAAACATGGGCGTGATGTCATGCCTGACGTGTTCCAACGCTGCACTGTGATTGGTTATTTCAAATTACAAATTTACAAACATCCGTACAATTTTTGCCTATTAATAGGATGATTCAGAACAATTTAATTATATGAATTTAAGTTTGAGAAATTAATTTTTTTTATAGTGTTATAATGGAATAATACAATAAAACTTTCTATTTTTTAAAAGTTAATTTCAAGTTTCAATAGCTGTCATTAAATCATTTTCTGACAAATTTTGTCCACAATATCGTGAATCCAAAAGATTTGCAGCTAAGTGCACTGAGTGAAAACAGAAATATCTGTTACTTAAAAACGATTTACCAAACTTTTCTTCTTCTTTGGTCAGGAGTGAAAAAGGCAATTGCTCGATTATTTTCTCATCAAGTTTTTTTAAATATAACTGTAATTTTTGAAATAGCTGGTGCATCACGTTCTAACTTCTTTATTGCTGCAGGAATGGGTAAAAGCAGATTGTGTGCAGTCTGAACTTGCACCCAAAATATATCATTATCCTGTATCTGCTTTCGTACATTTGGAGGCAGTGATATTGTGTCATCTATAGCTGTACATTGTAAGCAGTTCTTTGTACGCAGCAAACTGTCAAAACATCTTATTGCTGAACCCCATCTAGTTTCTGCTGGCAAAATAAGAGAACTTTCTTTCCCTTGTTTTTCTTTCTGGATTGCCTTCAATGTTTGATTGGCCACGTGGTAATTCTTAAACAATTGACAATTGCCTTGCATTTTGACAATATTGTTCGAATTGAATTGAAACTTATTATATCCTTTGCCAAAAGGTTTAACCCATGAGCAAGGCAGCCAAATATAATTAAGTGAGGATATTTTTCCTGTAACATTTGCCAAGCTGATTCCATGTTGCTTGCATTGTCAGTTCTAAGGGCTGTTACTTTGGAAGGACCTATTCTTTCAATTTCTGTTCTCAAAATTTCTGCTATGTATTCTCCAGTATGACGAGAAGATTTTGTATTAACTGCTTTTAAGAATATTGGCTCAGATGTTGCACACATTATGTTCATCAAAGGATTTCCCTGTCATCCATCTGAGAGCAGTGTCAATGATTCCGCTTTAGCAATTTTTTAAACCATTTCTTATACTCTATCATACTCTTTATCTAAAGGGGAATGGGATAAACGATAACGTGATGGTAATTTGTATGATGGACAAATATGGTTGTAGTGCTCCATCCAATATTTATTTTCTGTAATTGAAAGTGGGGTTCCACTTGCAAAAATGGCACTTGCCAGTGTCTCGTCTGCTTTTTCTTGATCTTCTTTTGACATTTTGTTAACCAATCTTCATAATATATTCTTTGGATTGAAATTGCAAATATGTCCTATAAAAAATTTACTAAAAAATTGCCTTTTTGACACTTAAAATTTTCCGGAAAAACATAGTGGAATATTTTCTAGAAAATTTTCCATTTTTGAAAATTTTCCATGGAAAATTTTCCTCCCCACATCACTGGTTGTACATACGGCCGACAATAACGTTGTTAATTTCCCAATAAACAGAGTGAATGTTTATTACAACTTTACATTTTACAATTATAATTGTAAAAGTAAAAATGAACATGTGTATCATAAAGTATATAAATTAATGCATTGAAATACTGTATGACAAAATTAATTTTATTTAAAACCACCGTGCGAAAAATTATTAGTACATAAGTTGGCAACACAATAACAGCTGTTCAACAATAATGTGAATTGCATTGTTTTGATTTATTGTGAGATCTAATAACTGAGATGTAGTCCATGTGCATATTGTTGTACTACATTATGGGCGAAATCTTTCTCTAACCGTAACTCGATACCGAAGCATTTCCGGACCTATGTTTGTATAACTTTGTTTCTTTACTTTTACATGTAGAATGGGCTCCCGAAGTGTCTGCGTATCTTCGTGAATCACCCTGTATATATAAATTTTTAAGAATGTTACAAACTATTTTCCTGTCAATCATACAAGTAGATTCTTTTTTTATTGATTTTATTAAATCTGTTAAAATGAAAATGTCCTTATGTATACACAAAGTCTACGATTTCTTAATATTTCTTACATTTCTAAAGATACTTACCTTTGATATCTATATCTTCTATGGTATTCAATCCTTAGATCGATTAGGAACAGTTCTCCATTCATCTCTTCTTCCTGTTTTTCTTTTCAGTTCACACTAGTATTCCAAATTAGATATTACATATCTATTCATATGATTTGAATACTTTTTCAATCTTTTAGTAAATGAAACATTTTTTTGTGCGGTATTGAAAATAAGTCTTATAAGACTGTTATTCTGGATTTTAAGTTACTTTCATTCAAATCAAAATTTTAATTCTAGATTAAAACTTTTGTTCCCGAAATTTAAAATGTGCAAGAAAAATTCAATTTTCAATCAGTTATTATGTAATATATGAACTCTCTCTCTTGATCTCTTGGGGTTTTTTTCCGTGATAGAGTAGTGTAACTTAGGTGACAACATAAATTGTGTTTTTCACTTTATTTATTTATTTATTTACACTTAGGCATTCTTTTAAATCTCTAAAACTTGTCAAAAATTGTCTTTCATGTCATTGTTTCTGAATAGATCCAGCATCTACCCAAAAGAATTAAAAAAAAAACAAAAAACAAAACAAACAAACCCGGAAACTGCTATGAAGCACGATTTTGCTTTTACGATAGAAAAATGTTTTCTTCATGTTTGTGTGGAAAAACTGAAAATTTCATAAAACAATCATAGTTCAGAGAAATCTTCTCTTATAAAATTTGTCTTTGCTTATTTAATATTTCTAGATTTTAAATAAGCCGGCTTGATTTTTATATATTTTAATGGCTGAAGAGTTTCTATCTAATAAGAAATATATTCTATCTGATAAGTAAGAGACTAGCCGGGTACCGTAGAATCGCTCCGGAACCCTTGCATACATAGCATTTAAAAAAAAAAAAAACTTTATTTATTTAGTAAATTAAAATTGAGATGGAGAATATACGGTAATCGTTAATCTGTAACATTCCTGAGAATGCGCACAAAGACAATATCTCGAAGAACATTTTTTCACATTTTTGCGTGTATCTTGCAAACGCAGAAACGTTTGTGAATGACTGATATATCGTTCGATAGAACTTTCAAATACCAACATTTTCTGAATATTTTATTCTCTTCCAACTTTTATACTTTTCGTTTAAATTGAGAAAAAGTCAAGATTTGACCCTTTAAAAGACGACGTCTTGGAAACCAAAAACTTTTTCGCAAGATTTTTGTAGTATTTGTCTTAAAAAGATCTACATTTTATCCATTTGCATGACCAATCTATCTCTTATAGTTTGGTCATAAAATTGAAAAAAGTCTTATGACAGAATGACAGACAGAATAACGTTTTTTATATATATTAATAATATTTCCAGTTTGAAATAACTACATTTTATCATGATAAAATTTTCATCATACGATTCACGATGGAAGTGGACTTGATGGAAGTATTAAGGAATTTTGGGATGGAAATATAAATATATATAAACAAATTTTCAACATTCATCGATCACTAAATCACTGTTGAATCATCAAAATTTAGCTGCTCATTTTACTTCTGTTAAATCATTCCTCAATTGGAAATCAGCACCCGCGCTATTAATCTTCCCCAAGAAGCTGACTCTGGTTTCTAGGATTTTGACGATGAATTAGATGAATTGGTTCTCAAAATAAAATATTAGATACGGCTAATTCATTTAAAAATCCTCTCTTAAAAATTCTGGTCTTCAAGCGAAAAATTCAGCCCACATGTTATTTTCTTCTCCACGGAAGCTGCCATTTCGAAAAATACTTCTGAATGCGAAAGATCAGGTAAAGACTATGTATTTAATTACTTACTTTTGTAGGTGCCTCCACTAGTCAGCGGTTGCCTGTTCTCAGATTCCATTCTTACCGATCTCTCCTATCTTCGTCTCGTAAACGTTTCTTCTCCACGGCAAAGACAATACATTCTCTCCAGGTGCTTCTTGTTCTTCTTCTTTGATGTCTTTCAGTTAGGATTATCCTAATATTCTTTTGAGTCACTTTTCTTCTCTCATTATGCAAATATGACCTTATCACTTTGAGGATGATTTTCCACCCTGTCAATGCCCGATTCATCAATATCCATTTCAGCTCTAATAAATGCATTTCGCAGTCGGTCCATATGTGCAACTCACATGTATCTCCTGAAGAAATCCATTCCCACCGTTTCAAATTTCTTCTTTAGACGGTTAGTGAGGATCCAGCAGCCCCTTTTAGAAAGACAACAAATCATTAACGACACATCAGTAATGTATTTTCTAAATATGTTTGGTACATATCAACTTTTATTTGAAGACCTGTATAGTTTCGATCACGAGTTCCTCCTCAGCGAGGAACGGCGAAGAATTTCTATGAAGCTATTGATGACATAACTGAGGAAAGACCCGCGATGCGAGTATGTGATCATATAACGCTATTACTGTAGTGTGGTATTTGCAAGACTTCGCTTGCCAGTTGAAAAAAAATTTAACTTCGGAGGACCTGATCAATCATAGTTGGGCTTTTCTTCTGCGCGACATAAGCGTCTTCCAATCAGAATGAGAGCTTGGCCACGAGGTTAATTTCAAGATGGAATAGATGTGATTTTGGAAATCACATTAATTGAAAAGGTTAAACACCGGCCAGCATTCTTTAAAAAAAAGTGCGCGCTTATTTTATTTTTATTTTTAGGCCTTAAGTAAACACGGAAGAATTCGTGCATTCTCTTTAGTGCAACATACGATCATTTCAAAAAGACAACTGTCGCGTCCAGTGTTATTGCCTATGAGAAGCAACTTCCTGGCGATGACTCGATTTGATCACTTACATCTCATGGCGTGGAAGTGAATGAGGCATAATATTTATACTGCTTCCAAAAGCGTGCTTCTAAGATTACTGAATTAAAAGTAATTTGTATTATTTGCTTAACCAGCTGCAACTGCACCAAACTTAAGATTCGATGGAAACACAATTCTTGTAGATCTCTAACCTTGGAACTGCTAGCTCAAATCTTGAGGCAAAAACAGAATCTTAAAAGATTCCAATTGGAGTTATACAGGAGCTGAAACAGCCACAGGAACTGTAGTTATTTTCTGAAATAGATTATATTGGGAAAGATCAACTTACGATCTACATAATGCAACATGGCCATAGTACTTTACGATCCTAATTTTCTTCAGAAAATTAGCTAAAAGAATTTGATGAAAGTATATATATTTTCTTTCATAAAATTGAATTAATATTCACTTTTCATTTTCGGGGATTACAACTCTTTTTAAAAAGCTTTTTTTGTTGATAGGTTCCGTAATTAATTTCAGGTTGACCTTTTGGACTAAGCTTTCGCGGCTTTCATGTCAGCTTCAATTCCAGCTGGGATGTTTCCCATTTTTCCTTATAATTCTCTTGAGTATAGTTTGAATATGAGACGGCAAAATAGTCTACATTTACCAACTCTTTTTATGATGATTTACAGCCTACAGTCCAGTTCATGAAAGAAAAGCTTTCTATGACGTAATATGCTTATAGATTGACGTTTCCAGGACGGAACAGCGACATCTATTGCTCAAATTCATAACTGAATCTTATAAACATAACGAAAACATTCTGGCTTTTGTATTGTCTACAGTTATATTTTTATATTATTGTTATTATTTAAATAATTTTATAATTTTTTAATAACTTGGCTTGGTTTTGTGATGTCGATGTAGAATTTCCTCATATTAATTCTTCCATATTTCATTCCTATCTTCATGGGAAGAATTCTTTGCAAAGATGTTTTGATTCTGTTGAATTCCATTTTTTGATTGAAGCTTCGAATGAATGATATCAAGCGTTGGATATTCATTCTAAAAATGAATGATTTTACTGATAGTGGCTCTAACAATAAGTCAAAGTCATCCGTATCTACCAATGGCTTTACACGAATCCGCTTCTTGCGGCAGCGGTGAGCGAATTCCCGGCAGTGGAGAACAATTTCTCGCGGAAATACCCTTCGCAGACAATTTTCTTCACGGTCTAAACGAACAAATTTGTTGCGGTAGTCGTTCTATCCAGAGCTTTAGAAATATATATTTCTACACTCAGACCATTGAAATATTGAAAAACGTTCCAAATTTTAGGTTTAGCTATGGAATGTCTCCTCTCGGATACTTACAGTAACTCATGATTACAGAGTCACCATTTCTATGTTTGACGTCAAGATTTCCAGGACAAAGTAAGTGATCAGAATTTGCCAAATAATAAAGTTTTTCTCAAATGAACTCAACTACAGGAGTTTCGTTTTGGACTGTATCTACCTACATAAAAAAGTATTATATTTAAAAAAATCCTACTGTAATTTATTTAATTAGAATAGGATTCACATCAAAAATCGTATAAACTCTTGAAAAAAGCATGAAATTTGAAATTGAAAACTTTTAATGTAAATTTGAAATGCTGTTCTTTGCCATTCCATTACTACAACTTACATCTCACATAATAATTTGAATACTTCGTAATATTATAGCTCTTAACCAGAAGTCTTTTTAAATTTTATTTTAGCCTGTTATCAGAAATCTTTTTTAATTTTGATTTTCAGCTTTTATTTCTTATCCTCATCTTTAATTTGTTATGAGCTATTTTGTTTTGTGCTTGATTACTGTCTTTTCTCTCGTAGGCTTTGAATCTTTAAACGCCTGATATTCCTGGTTATAGAAGTCTAATAAGATTGAAACAATTGTTCCAAGTCTCATCAAGGTTCACAGGCTTTCTATAAATAGCGTGTTCCAAAAATATAAGGGCAAATGTCGGGTGGTTATCAAGATACAAAACAAATAATTTTAATCAGTAAACCCATGTTCACAAATGAACCATTTTAGCACGGATGGAATCAAAGAAATATATATTAGCTTGAGAGTGACAGATTTGCAGCCATTGTTCGAAGTGTTGACCATTTACTTCTATACAGAGATTGCACCGTCGGATTCATGTACTCCTTGGAATATTCCCGAAATAGCCTTCAAATGACCATTGTTTTTTTTCAGCTTTTACTTTCTTTCCTAAGAGACTAGAGAATTCCAAAGAAAACAGTCCCCAGATCAGGCGATAGCGAGGACCAAGCTACAGGACCCCGCCTTCTATCCAATGGTTCGGAAACTGCTGATTCAGTTATTCGTGGAAACTGAAGTGCTCCGTCATCTTTAAATGAGTTACCTGGTCTGATGCTTGTGAAAGTTCTGGCAGAATATGAGATATGAACAACAGTCCGTGAAAAGTGATGTCGTAGCCAAAAACTAAACAACAACTTTTACTCTTTGATTCCATGGGCTTTCTTATAAAAATTACTTGTTTTCGTGTCTTTGATAATTATCCGAAGTTTGTTGGTCTACTTTTGAGACAGCAAGAGAGGAGGATATCCGATCTCAGCAGCGGTATTGTTGGTATTTGCAGGAGTAAAAGGCATTTCGGTCGATGTTCGAAAAAATAAACTCGAGATATGTTGTCGCGTTCAGGAATAATTACCAAAAAAAAACGAATTTAACCTTTCCCCCTTAACCGGAACCCCAAAACAAAAGGGATCTAGATCCAATATCTTAGATCTACAGAACCAAAATTTATAAAATTTACAGTATATGTAGGGATCCAGATGAATGTCTCTTGTTTAGAACAAGTATTGTCCTAAAGCATTTTGATATCCAATGATACATCATATACTGTTGAATATTACATATTGCATTCTCCCCTAACTGAGCAGATGACCCGGGACTTTTTGATAAACGCCGATCACAATATGACTTTCGCCACAAACTTTTCAGAGCTTTCTAGAGCATTGGTTGAACTGTATAAAAAATTTGAAATAAGTTCACGGGTTTGTGGGCGGGACCTCAAAGTTGTGACAAGGATAACTGCCGTAAATTTTGAGTTTTTAAGCTAAAACTTATGTGGATGCTAGAGACCCTTACGGACTCGGCTGGTATTGTACTTCAGCCACACCGGATCAACCAAAATGACGGCCGATAAAAATTTCAACTTTTTGACGTTTTCCTATCTTCACACCCTTATCCTGATGTTGTGTTTAGAGCTTTTGACACAAACTTTGTACAGCTTTGAGGACATTGGCATAACTACAAATAACTAACAATAAAGTCGACATCTGTTCACGGGTTTTTAGGGGGAGGAACTTAGAAGTGGGACGTAGCCTCAAAGTTGTGATCTGGATAACTTCCCTAAATTTGGAGCTTTTCAGTTAAAACTAACCTTGATTTAGGATGGCTGAATATCAAACTTAAAATATTATTAATAAATACTATTCACAAATCTCAAGGTGGTTGATCTTTGGGAAATACACTTAACGCGGTAGAGATATTTTGTATATGATGGAAGCAATTAAAATAACACCAGAGCTCAGCAATCTCCGTACTGACATACTTTAAGTTAGTCGCAGAAAACCCACATTTTTCAATTACAAGTTAAAAATGGATATACCTACTCAAGTGATCTATATGTTATTTAGCAATTATTTAAAAATCATCGGAGTCGACGTTTAAACATAGTATAAAATTTTGTTGAAATTACTGAAGATTATTGTGAAAGTATAAATTATCTTAGCCACCTAATAATGATTCCGTCTCCAAAATCTGTTATTCATTTTGGGTAACTTCTGATTTATATGTTTTTCTAGGAAGTATCGTTATTACTTGTATCTCCAAAATTATAATTCTTTGGAAAAATACTTAAAGTGTGCAAGAATAAAGCAAGTAAGAAAAACAACACACAATAGTTATAAAATTGTATTAAGGAAAAATATATCAACGTTTCAAGACCAACATACTAGTTCCTTTGTCAAGAGCAAGAATAATATAAATAATTTACAATATGAATTTAAACTATAACAATACATTCGGAGATTTGATAATATATACGAAAAATTTCTCTGCTATGCAGATAAATAACATAAAAATAAATAAATGAAGTAAATGATTTAACCAAATAATAAAAAAATTAATGTTCTTTTATTTAACTGGCAACAATAATATTAAAATATAGGATATGAAATACAAAATACAACTACTATAAAAACCATATTTACAAACAAAGCCTAAAATAAACATTTAATCAAAACAATAAAAAAATATTATTTAACGAAAAGAGGAAAGCAATATTACAGTATCATGATCATAGTTTAAGAAACAATACGCAACCTCACCCACAAGTAACGATGCATTGTAGCAACTAGTCATGGAGATCAAGACGCTTTCAATACACTCCCGTAATAATTATTATATACACCTCGAGCAAGTACGGGTTGCTGTAATCGAATTGATTGTTACACTTCAAAGAATGCGCAGCTGTAAGATAATGTTCAATATTCGCTGATTTAATCGCCTTTCGGCGCTCAACGATACGTGTTCGGTAAGATATTAGGTAAGACCGACCCATTAAATGGAGGAATGATTTCTACAACATTTTTTGTTGTTTTTGTTTTGATTAATTTGTTTATTTTGGGCTTTGTTTTAAAATACGGTTCTGATATTCTTCATATCCTATGTACTTCATATCCTATGTTTTAGTATTGTTGTTCTTTTATTTGTTATATTAATTCATTAACTTCATTTATTTCTTATTGTTTCTCTGCTTAGCATTGTTGACTGCATGTTTTTCATGTATATTATCAAATTTCTCATGTATTGTTTTAATTTAAATTCATATTTTAAATTATTTACAGTACTCTTGACATAGGAACCAGTGTATTGGTTTTTAAAATGTTGATATTTTTTCTTAATACAACTTTATACTTATAATTCATTGATTTCTTTATTTATTGAAAATAAACAAATTGGAACAAAATCAGTTATCAGAAACATTTTATTTAAAAATTTGAAAACAATTGATTTATTTCTCTAAATTTGTTATTCAAGATAATTCTTCACAAGTTTTATGTTTAATGACTGATAATTTCTTAGAATTCAACACAGCCATTACAAAATATTTATTATTTATAAAAATAATTAACCTGCTGAATTATTTAAAGTATTTGAACAGTACAAATATGCTTTTTGGTTTTCATTAATGTTACTGTTATCTAAATATTTAGACAAAAAAATTAAAAATTATTATTAATATTATTATTATCTATTAATAGATCGGAAACATATCAACATACTTTCATTATAAATTAAAATTCTATCAATCTCCCTTGCCATAGCTATGCAGGAAAATACTGAAAAACAAACTCTGATCCATTCAAACTTCATATTAACAAACTGCAGATTTTTGGAAATTCTGTTGTAGCTTTCAGATTCCGTAAGATCAGTCAATTCTTGAATGCCGTGAGGAAAATCTCTATTAGTTTATGAGTTTCCTATGGGATCAATTTACAATTCCAAGTCTTGATGTCATAAAAATCTTTGAGTTAATCTGAATCATTCTTCTTCAGTTCTGAATATTGGAATTGTGGTACCACATCCCAAAGTATACAATATCGTAGACACAACTAGACAATTGTTATATTGCTACCATAGTTTCTTCTTTATTTCTGCCACCTCAATTTTATATTTCAAATAACTCAATGTTACGCTACATTATCGTAACCTTTCATTTAGAAAATATAACATCTTTAAATAAAACAGGAGTTACATTAAAATTTTTAATCTCTTTATATGATTCAAGTTAATATAAATAATTAAACATTACTAATCAAATTGTACGTTAATGTGAATTTTGGATTCATAACACTATCTGAAAAATCTGCATTAAAACTAGTTAAATACAAGATGAAGGTCTAAGTTTCCGAGAAATTAAGTTAAGAATTTTTAATTAACAAGAAAAATTGGAAACTTTGGTTAATATACAGTACAATGTGTTTCAGACCGGATATTTCTGAAATGTATGTTATTTTGTGTTTCAGAAACGGCGGAATTAACACTGAAGACAGATTAAGAATCACATAAATGCGAAGAAACATAATCATTTGAAGCATTTTTTAACAAAACTGTAAGGATAAACTGAACTATAATTGATCACAGTCGATATGAAGTGTAGAATATACCAAAGATTAGTAAATTTTAAAAAGAATGAAAAACCACAGTCGGATTTTTATGTAACAATGTAAAGATTAGCTTTTCTCGCCATCTTGACTAGAAGTTAGTTAAATTCCTTTTTTGATTCAGGTTACTATTCTGAAACAAGTTCTAAGCTTGATAAATAATAAAGAGACTAGTATTTAAAAGAAATACGCATACGTTTTTAAGTGTTTATTTTGCAGTCCTAAAGAAGGTATTCATTATAATCAGCAACCCTCGCCGAGCTGAAGTTTCGTAAAGCAGAGAAATTAGTGTATATCAAGGAAATTAGTTAATCACCATAGTCTAACTAAGGAACCTTTGGTTTTCCCAATCTTTTAGCTTTTTCCAAGTGTAAATAACTGATGTTTACCTTGGTGAACCAGTTACCTTGGTTCTTCGAATTTCCTTCGCCTTTTCGCTCATTGGATAAACATAGAATTAATGGAAAATGTTAATTAAACATTGTGATGATGTGAAGAATTCCATATACTGGCGTCACAGCCCTTTTTTGCACCGAAACAAACCAAGTCAAGTGCCGAGATTTGGCAAAAGACGTCACAGTAGGAGAACCGCTGATGGCGAGGGGTTACTGTATTACTTAAACACAGCAAATAAGAAGTTAAAATTGTCAGCTTTTATTTACCAAAACGAAATAAATTAAAACAAAATGGATGTAATTTCAGATTAATATTCAGAGATTTAAAATTATTATGAAGTGAAACGGAAATAAAAAAAAATCAGTCCAATAATTTTGT
Organism: Thereuonema tuberculata; assembly: GCA_023159025.1. Classification (NCBI taxonomy): domain Eukaryota; kingdom Metazoa; phylum Arthropoda; class Chilopoda; order Scutigeromorpha; family Scutigeridae; genus Thereuonema; species Thereuonema tuberculata. Next base: position 51,838,771 of record JAFIDM010012231.1, on the reverse strand, counting down.
AAAAAGATGATAATGGACTTGTATGTCATGTTATCTATATTTATCTTACTGATTGTTAGGTTAATAAACTCAGTGATAGCTTTTGTATGTAATGGTTTTCAATGGATTGAAAATCACAAAAAAGCAGCAAACTTAAAATCATTTAAAAAAAGAATTGAAACTTGTTAAAATGAGTAATTAAAGCAAGTAAGAATATGTAAATTTCAATCCGTAATAGCTTTTAACTAAATCTCTAAACCGTACTACTGGTATTTTGTGTTTCATTAAAAAATTAAGTAATATAATGGAAGATTGTCAAATTAGTTCTTAAATACAACCTCATATAATTCTAGAAAGATTTTAATAATTAATTCCGGAACTTAAGGCTAAGATATTACGAAATAATGTTGATATTGAAAAAATAATATTAATACCACTGAATACGTTTTTCACCTAATTTTTTACAAAGTCACATCTTGATTGCTGTTGATCCTGACTGTTATAAATATTTTATAAACTAGTACTTAACACTCAAAAACTATAAAACTACTTCCATTCTTTATTTCAGCCATTTCAATTATCTAAACAATTTATTCTAAAATTATCATTTAACTCGAAGAATCTTTTCTAAATAATTACTTTAAATTATCTATTTCCTCAGATAGCTTTTGTGTTGAAAACTCTTGTTACGATTTTTCAAAGAATAAGCTGAAAATAAATGAAATAATAATTAAATATGTTAAAGATATTTTGGCAATTGGGCCCGTTTCTAAGATGAGCAATTCTTTTGATTATATTTTAAACATATTCTTACCTATATAATACTTAAATGAAATACTTAAATACGAGAATAAGGATATAAAATAAATTTTAATTGAACTTAACTTTATAATTTGATTAAATTTTAGATCTCTTTCATCAGTAATTTTTTTTCCTTTACAGGATATTTAAATGGAAATAAAACTTTAAAATGATAAATGTTTACGATTAATAAAGTTTTTAATTCTATTAATTAAAAATATTAATTAATTACTAATTATTTAAATAATATTTTTGTTAAAACCTTAAATCTTCTAAATGGAAACATTAAATAAATGTAAATTATATAATCTCTTTTAGAGAAAATGAGATTCAAAATATTAATTACCTCAAACTTATTTCTAATGAACTTATCAAAAACTAACTTTAAAATTGATTTTAGATTTCGTCATTTCAATTAACGAGATGAAACTTTCACAATATTTATTTAAAGCTGATCAAATATAGTCTAATCAGTCAGCTTCGAAATCTTAAATTCTTTATGAGTATTTTGCCAAATATTCTTCAGATTGGCATTACTTCCAAATGTGAATTCGCTGCTATTTCATTACATTCTTTTTCTTTGTAAAATCATGGAAAGTAAATGAATACAATACCATTGACTGTTTTTTTACGAAAGATGTAGAAATTGAATAAAGAAGAAGCATTCTAATTTTCTAATGTTCGAAAAAGGGGATTTCCAAGTCACTTCTAAAGAAAAGAAAATTAAATCACGAAATGTATCTGTCCTTAAAACAACCACATGTTTTTATAGCATCACATGACCAGTGCTGTATAGATTTCCTCTATTGTTTTTGAGGCTCTTTTTATTACGTCTTTTGGGCGACTTCTTCTCCCAATGTCAGTAGCATTTTCTGGAAGAGTCCGGATACTTGTCTTTGAGTTCTGTCTTGAATTGGCGAAACAACAGACGATTCCTCTCTTGGTCCTGGTCTTTTTTCTTGTGGAAGGAGTTCATCGTTTTCAGACCATGATGCACCAGGAAGGCATTGTTTAAGATCGAGAACTTGTAGCCTGCGATGTGTAGTTCGCAAACCTGAAACACACAGAACAAAAAATGGCATTAGATAAAGTTAACAATTACAAATAATTCACAAATATTGAAAGAACGAAAAGAATTACGACAACTCAATACAAGATAATTCCGGCCATAAACAATATATGGCCAACAAAAGGACGAATACTTGCGTAAATTCTTCGAGTCAGTCATTATTAAAACCACCAATTGTTATAATAATGAACTATCTATCAAAGGGGTATTAGATTATAACTTGCGTTAATGTTAATTATTATGTAAATGATTGTTAATTACTTACGATATTCTGTATTGTAAGGCTGTTATAAGCCTATGTTTTTCCGTTTTATGTTTATTTACAGTCTGACGATGAATTTTGGAAACATGTCACTGTTATTATGTCTTGATTTATAAATTACATCTTTATTATTTGTGTGGATGGTCTTATATAATTAATTATATTATTACACACACTATGAATAAATAAATGAATAAACAATATATATTATTAGAAAAACCATTTTCTCTAAAAACCATTGAGATTTTTGTAAAAGATTCTAAATTTATTTATTTATTTTACTTAAAATTCGAAGAATAACTTAAGATAATATCACTGTTTACAAAAGAAATTAACTATTTTCTGAATCTTAATAATTTCAATGTAGTTGAATGCCTCTCAACAAACATCTTAATTTTAGGCATACAAACAATTTAATTAAAAATAACTTATATAAGGCATAAAATACACAAAATGTTTCTGGTCTATTGAGTACACAGCCCTTTTCAAAAATAACAATAACAAAATAATTTACAAATTAATATACACAAAAGTTTATTAAATTAACTTTGAAATTTCTAAATCATTGGTAGATCACTATCAAATCATAACAATGTCCCATCGATTACTAAATAACCAAATTTAGGCCTAAGGATGATGAAAATGTTTATAAATTTTTTTAAAAAAATTTGTTGATGTTAGGTCAAATTTTTTTAAACTTTTAATATAAATGTAAATAAAAAATAATGTAATATAAAAATAATATAAATATAAATATATAAATAAATTAAAGGTTGCAATATACAGGCATGAGAGTGGGGAAAATGTAAAAAAGAGGAAATTATGCGCGAGGTAAAATTTAAGACAAAATTTGTTTGCAAGTCGAGTAATATACATTTCATTTATACATAATATATTGCAAATGTTAATATACACATGACTCGCCCGCCAGTCAACGAGTTGAAAGTTCAGGAATTCAACGAGGAGGGGCATAAAAACGTTCGGAAACACGGTGTACCAAGAAACAAAAAAGGGAAAATAATAAAAATAAAAGGAAAGAAGCGGAAGTCCGCGAATCTGCAAAAAAGGAAAAAAGCGGAAATCCGCGTTTCCGCGGAAATTTGGCATGCCTGAATATATATACTATACATAGCCTACATACTGGCCACTAACGGCAGACCGCCGTCTAGACCGCTCGGCCAAGCCGGCACGTCTCTCTCTCTATTTATATATATATATATATATATATCCCAAAACCCGAAATGGCATCTTAATTATTGAATCCTTTAGTCCTTCTAATCCCTTTGCAACTTTAAAGATTCGGTGTTTTTAACAGACAATTGCCAGATGTTCCGTCGATTATGCCTACTGTAACTTACAGGTGACCACAGTTAATCTGAGATTTCTATAATCCACAGAATGTGATGTAGCTTTTCTTTCTATTACGTTTCTACAACAATGATTACGTAATGATTACAGTAAATGAAGTCACTATTACAGTAATTTAACAAAAAAAGCATACGTCAGAAAAACTACTGACCACAAGACAAGGGCTCACAGAAAGCTCAGGAATTTTCTGAATTATTAAACAATTATAATTATTGAATTGAATTAAATTGAATTAATTTAAACAATTATTTTCTGAATTTGTCTCATCAATCAAAGGAAAACAAACAATATCAATAACTTTCATTCAATTCCCTTACAACTCTTCTTGTTGGATGGAAAAAGTCTTTGTCGTGCCCAAATCCTTACAGTCCACCGTTTGGTGTTCGAGTATCCATACGCGGTGTATCCACTGTCTAATCAACTTTATGTTGTGCTTAGAATCCATGCACATGGATTATCGTTTTTAACTACCGAAGGTTCATTAAACTACTTTATCTTAACAAAAACGCATTTATCAGAATGACTTACGAATAAATTTAAAAGAATATTTGTATTGCAAACGAAGAAAGTACCAATGAAAAAAACCAATGAGGTACCAATGAAGTACCCATTCGTAAATCATTCTTATTAGAATTTTTCTATTAGTCATCATGGAAACGGATGCAATGACCACCAAAATAAAAATTCATGTTTTTTTTTTGTAAAAACTTATATAAATGTGTTTTCAGTGAGATTTCAACATACTGAGTTGTCTTGACAGCCGTAGTGGTATCCAAGTGTTTTCATCAAAATATCTCCCCAAGATTAGAAGATTGTTAATTTCAAAATATCCTTTCAGTCATGAAACACTCTGCTCTCTCCCCTCTCCACTAGATTCAAGCCGTAAATGCATTACTGAGATTAAGGACATCGACCATTCGGGATGTTTTTTTCTACCAGCCAGACACTTTTTGAGGGACTGATATATGTATACATAAAATAATGACTTATATTAAACATATAAGAAAAACATATACATGGTTATTCAGGAGGTTAATATTCTGTGAGATCATAGTATCGGTCATTCTAAAGGGCAAAAAATGCTTTATTTGTATTTGTTCTGAAAATTTTTCAACGTTTACAATTAACTTTACACAGATACCTTTTTATTCGATACCTTTATCTTTACTTTCATCTATTTTAAAATCCAATGTTCTGCAGAATTTACTGCTAATTCTATTAATAAATATCACATCACTTAATTTCCACCACTTTATCTTTCTTTCAGCTGTCTAATGTTCCTCAGAAATCCTTACCTTTTCTCATAATCTCTTGTCCTTTTCTTTTTGATGAAAGGTTGTGGTTAAATAAAGAATTGTACAAGAGTCATTAACAATAGAATGCCTAATTAGTACTTCCTCCCTCCTTTCATTTTGTGTTATTTACTTCCTTAAAAACTTACTTCCAAGTTTGTACTTGGAATTTTTTGAATGGACCACCGGAATGGTGTATATTAAGTCATTGTGGGTCAGGGAAGAAATTCTATTTATTATTTTAATTTTACAGCAAAACAATATTGTAAATAAAAAAACAATTTTACATGATTACACTCATGAAGTAAGATCGACAATTAAATATATGTACCAAGATTACCAAAAAACAGTCGAAAATTATTCCATTCAGCGTCAAATGCAGCTAAAATTTAGTTGTAAATAATGTGGAAAATGAATTTAAAAATAATAATAAAAAAAAGGAAGTACATTACTGTAAGGAAAAATTTTAAAAAAATTAGGAAAAAATAAAAAAAAAGTGAGGAAAATAAGAAAATCAATAAAAAAAAAATCCATGCGGACACTGAGGAAAAAAAAAAAAGCAAAAAAACAAAAACAAAAACAAACAGTAGATTTACGGATTTGAACCAACAACCTTCAGCATATGAGTCCCAGACTTCACCTATCAAGCTATAGCTGACAATAAAATACGATACATTTAAGCTAATAGCGGAAATACAATGAGAACAAAGCTAAATATCTCTAACATTGAAGGGGGGGGCGTTGCTCCGTAAAGTGTTGGGCCACTGAACAAGATGGTGAAATCCGTTTGCCGATCCAACCTTCCGTTCGGGAGATGTTAGGCGTGGACAGACACGGACGGACGGATAGGACAAACGCAGTAGCTCCCAAAATGGGTCGCTAAAAACATATCCTTTTCGATTTACTTTATCTAATAGTTTATTTGTTTTGGTTCAAGATCAAAATCATAAATCATAATTTGGATCATAAAATCATTGACAGACTTTAACTTCATAGCGTAATTGAAAGTGTTCTGACAATAAACAGCTGATTCTGGGAAAAAGATAGAAATAAGATTAAAAAAAAAATTCATGGTTTTAGTAATTTTTATCCAAACGAAGATGACGTCTGGAGGTATCAGCAATCCTTGTAGGAACTCATTATAAACGAAATAATGATGTCTAATTTTAAAGGATATCAATCTTCTTAGCAATCTACTAATTGGCGCGTTATTGCTTTGATAAGTTAAAATTAAATGTAATCAAATTAATTTGTTACTAATGCGGATTTAATATTTTTTTCAAAAAACGAACAATTTGTATGTTTATGTTCAGAGGATATTGCAATTTAAAAAGGACGATAACTAGGACACAATAACCAAAAAAAGGATTAAACAAATAAACAAAATCAGAGGAATGCAGGTATCAGAACCGCAGATCATCCTCAAAACTAGAGGAATCTTTAGTTAAACATGACCAACTATTAAAGATTTACGTTCTGCAGTTCCATTGACTAAAAGTTATATCTTAAAAATAAAAAGAGAAAAGGAAACTGAACAAGGAAACTACTAACTATTTTTTGTTCTACTTAAATGAACAAAATAATAAAAGGAAAAATTCAATTTTCTTTTCTAAGTTTGGAAATGTTTTGATTTGCCCTCTTTTCGTTTCCAGGGCTACGAGTATGAAATACAGAGGAAAAGTAATTTTCTACTTCATGTAATGGCTTACAAGTTTGTGCGCATTCAGGTCCCCACAGTTAATTAATGTAAATTGGAAAAGTTGTGCAATTCATGGCTGAAGCAAACAACCCAAGAAGAAGACGAATCTCTTCGTATCAGAGGGAAAAAAACTTGTTCATTTGCATCGAGTCTTTAGTAAAGCAGAAAGAGACGCGGCTGCAAAGTGTCACGAAGCCCAAACTCCGTTGCATATCAACAACTTCATTAGATTATTACAGTTTCTGCTGGGGATTTTTTTCTAGACTTCTTTTAATGAGCTTAAAGCAAATGGAGGAAAAGTGCAAATATCGATTTGTCACACCCTTTTCAACCAAACAAAGAAAACAATACTAATGTCTTCCTCGTGTATCGAATTAAGAAAGTCCAGCAGCTTTATTACCTGTAATTGAAAAGAAATTCTAAAAATTAAATTGGCTAAATGAAAACACTATGGATTTTTGGTAGCAAACGATTGTTTTTATTTAAAGCTTAGCAGAACAGGTCACAAGCATGGCTGAACTTTCGAAATATAATTAGATCATTGAAATAATTAAAAAAGTTCCTACAGTTCTTCTGTTGATAATAGGCATTTTTTTTTTTAATTATTTGATTGATCTAATGATATTTCATAGTAATCTTTTCAGGCTGTTTTTTTTTTTTTTTTTTGTTAGCCATTCTTTCAAGAAGTTTTTCTTTTTTGGATTCTATCTCTCTTCCAAAGATAATCCGTGCAATAATAGCTAAAATTTATATTTTTATTATATTCTAAATTATGACTATAGTGCAATAGAAAAAGGAGCTTCATAATATTCGCTTGAAGGCCTGTAAAGTATAAATCTTGGACAATAATTAGAATTAGCCCTTCATTTGTTTGAGAAAAGCCTATGGTGACCTCATGATACTGTAACTCCTGAGGCTAATAAAATAGCGGTATTTAATCAGGCAATTTGGAATTGGTTCAATGGAATGATTCTTACAGGGCATCACTTCATACCAATTTCGATAATAGGAACTAGACTTCTTCTAATGCAGCAAAGGCTGCATTTTGTTAAGGCTTAACAAAAAAGTGAGTCGAGGTTTTGAGTAAATTGTTTTGATTATATGTATCTGACTGGGTTTTCCCCCTATGTTTTGTATCTAATTTACGTTTTTTAAAGTGTTATTTATCTTACAACGAAGAAACTTAAATTTTCTCTACGAACAAACATTAAAAACAGAGTTATTTATTGATCCATTTAAAGAATTTGCTGTAGACTTAAAAAGCAGTGATCATTTTTAAGGATACTGGGATAAAGTAGAAAAGTGAGAACAGTACGATTAGCTTACGTTCTTAGGAAACTAAGACTCATACAGTTCGTCTAACATAGGAAGGCAGTCCCCTCAGGCGTTAGGACTGAGAACTTGAAAAAATATGGTTAACAGGGTATCAGAGTATTGTTGTGGAATTAAAATGAGGTCTTATGTCATCCTTTTTTTAGTATTTTGGAGAATTCAGCTCTTCGGAAATGTATTTACGTAGAGCCGATAATAACGAGGTCAAGTTCTGCATACACTGTTGTAATCTTTCCACCCCACCCCTTTTACCTTATATCCTTTCATCCCTATTTTTTCAAGTTCTCAGTCCCAACGCCTGAGGGGACTGCCTTCCTAAGTTAGACGAACTTTATGTGAATCTCTCTCTCTCTCTCTCTCTCTGTGAATTTCTATTCCGCCAACAACTTTTTTTTTTATGATAAAAAAATAGTTGGTAACGTTAATGTTTCATGCGCTTTCAATAAGCAGGATTTTTTTAAAGTAAACACAATTAATATAATTATTAATTAATCAATTTTATTGATTCAATAAAACTTGGGCTAAATTAATCAATAAGAGCTTAATTTAATTAGAGATTTACATCGTTTCAATCTGAATAAATTTCAGTGATAAAAAACAAATTATTCTTATTAATTTAAATAGATCTTTAATATCTTATTGAATTATGATTTATACAAGAGGTTTTCCTGTGGATCTTTTTGGTCACTGAATTGAGTCATTTTTAATTGCTCTGACTTTGATCGTAACATTCAAACAATCTAATTATTGAAAGAGTCATTTTTTTTTAAATAATCAATGACCAGGAATCAGTAGTGTCTTCAGCTAAATATTACAGGACAGATCTATATGGCTTTGGACGTCGCGAGAGGTAAAGCTACCGGCGCTTCCTAACTTAGGGAAGCTGAGACCGGATGGTCAGCCAGACGTCCGCCAGCTTTGGAAAGAAAGATACCCATTGTGCGGATGGCTAGGTAGACCCTAGAGCCTGTCTGGAGGAGAATTCAGAGTACAAAAATCCTGACTCTGCAGGGGACTGAACCCGGCTCCTCAGGCCGAAGTAAAGCGTCTTATCATTTGGCTACCATAACCACATTCTAATTTTCATAAGGAATAAAATTAGGTAAAGCAAAAAAATGCCACTCCCACTATATTAACGAGGTTTGTTACAAGAATTCTCCTCTATCTCATCAAATTTTCTTCTGTCTCATTTTGTAAGAAAACTTTGAATAAAAAACAACTGAAATGATTTACTTTGGAAAACTATAAAAGTACTTGAGATATTCTGCAACTTTGTATATTGACCTGAATCTAAGCGATGCAGCATCCAAAAAGACCTAAATGAAGAAAAGTTCAAAAAATAAAATGACAGGATGCAAAATTTTCAACTTCATAATACAGTATAACCATCCGTAAAGAAAGTAAAACATTTCTTATAATGAAAACTAATTTCCTTAACTTCCGAATCAGCATTTCGTTCATTTCAGAGAACCTCTTCTTAAATCCCATAGCAATAATTACATATTTTTGCAGGTGATTTGCATTGATTAAATTTTCCTCTCTGGGGATTCGTACAAGCACTGGGATTAAATGAACCTTAAAAGACTAATGACATCCCAAAATCAAACGGAATTTAAATGAAAGAAAATGAAAAACCTAAAAACGTTATTTACAATCGTCTCCTCTCGTAAACAATATCAAACAACTATTCCACAACGTGGATTCTCAATGGAAAATTGGTAGCATTAATTAAAATGTCACAGAAATAATTTGGTGTGAATTTACGATTAGCTGTAAATGAACAATTATTCATTAATGGCTTTCTGGTCAAATGCGCCATTAGACATCGAATTGTTGTTAATGCTTTGCTATTTCGTTACCAGAACTAATCAAACATATCAAGCCAGTGGATTTGTGATTAACTGCTCGTGTACTGATATTCCTACGAACTGAACAGTGACTTACTATAAATGATTAATGAACGAATTCCCAATTTAACACGTGCAATTCAGAATTAATTACTCAGATCATAAGTGATTAACGCGAATAATGTGATAGCCATTCTTTTCCCTTAATGGATACTGCCAAAGGGTGAAGAGTCAGGTATGGTAACTGATCACAGTGAAATTATACAGTTTAAAGTGATAACGAAGTAACAAAGGAAAAGTGCAGATATAGTTAATAGTCATACATACCAAAGGTCAAATGATTAAAAAAAAAAGGAAAAAAGTTGTTCAATATTATTCTGGTTTCTTTTTATCTTTCAAATTTAAAAAACTGAAATTCAAAATAGAGGAATGTAACATACGAAACAGATCGAACAGGTGGATAGATCTCATCATCATCATTATCATGTGTTAACTTCGTAGTCGAAGGTATGCGGTCTACGGAACCCTAGTGACCCCCGAAGGGCGAACTCCTATAAGGGAACAGATACAGGAGTGGTTTCCCGTTGCCTTCTCCAGGACGCCATTACGGAATGACGTCAGACCGAAGAGAAAGTGAAGAAGAGACTGACAAACACATGAAAGGAAATTGAAACATCCATGCTCTCGACCGGGTAACGGCCTCACGACAGACCGCCGCCTTAGACCGCACGACCACGCCGGCACGGCATAGATCTCATAGAAATGGAAAATTAATAAATATTTTTTTTTAATTTTTTTAATGATATATTTTATTGGTAATCTTTACTTCATGCTGCAATTTACCAATATTTGGTTGTTTCTTGAACTTTTTTTTTTCTAGAAGACACATTTCATGTAACTGTCTAATATCTATCTTTATGTTTATAGGTTAACCAGTGCAATCTTGTATAACTCGACTTGATATTTCTCAGTTCTCCACCAGGTCAATTTACTCTGCCTGCCGCTACGTTTTCTGTGGTGCTACCAGAGCATTAGTCATTAGAGCATGGTTTCTCCATTTAATTCAGTTTAGCGTTTATTGAGTTAGGCCTTCAGTTTCATTTTCATTGGACAAAGAAGTGCTAATGCCCAAATCACACCAGCATATTTTTCAACATTGTTTTCATCATTGACGGTCTATGATCGTGTGATCTGCCTCTGTTGACCGTTTTCATCATTGATTCCAACGTTGAAAAAATTTAGGAATTGCGCTATTCGCAATGTTGTTTTCAATGATGATCATTAGTGAGCTCCAATCAGAACCGACCTGCTTCGAGACCTAAGAAGTCGACCAGCGCCATTTTGGCCACCGTTTCGATTTAATCCGTAGGCTATTAGGAATTAAATATCACAGTGAGGAGATTATTTTTTCGAAAATAAACAATATTTTTACTAAAATAAATTAATTCTATGCGTCAGAATGAGCAGATGTCAACTTTTTAAAGAGAGATTTCATTTCCTATTGAATCTTCATCACGTTCGCAGGGGATTGTGGGATTGTTGCTGTTGTGAATCGAAATTCACTCCGCTTCCGCTTAAATAGTAGAGATGCTTGAGTACAATATAAGGTATATGGGCCAAATAGGGCCCATCCTTCGTTTTATTAATAGAATGTTGAAAATTTACCAAGATTAGTTATGTTTCAGACAGGTCCTGGCTTCTAGAGGCTACACCAAAAATTAGGTCCGTTGAAGTGGATAATTTCACCATGTTTGTTTCAGTTGAACAGTAAAAGTCGTCCGAAGCTTTTTGTCATTACTATTTCAACTTAATTTGATAAATCGTCTGCATTTTTTGGCAACTTAATGTATACAAACATGTTTTATGTCATATTCAGTAATGAGTAGAATAAGATACTGTATTTGATATTTTCCAGTTAACCTGCATTTTAAATACTTTTTAGTAAAACAATGCATGAAAGCGTGGGTTAACAGGAGGCTCCAAATAAGGTCCTCCACTGATGAACCAAATAAGGCCCATCAATTATCGTATATGTTTTCTTATTATGAGCTTATCATAAGCACATTCTATAACATAAAGTAATTATATATAATGAGAAAAAATATTTAAAAAAATCATCATTTAAAACATCAAGCTAGTTTTAAATTCACAATTTTATAAATTAATTACTAATTAATTATTAATTTGTAGCTCAATATTTAGTCAGAACTAAATGTTGGAAATTGGCTCTTTTCACTGCCAAGCTGTTGTCCATATGGGCGAGTTTGCCTGTGAGCTACAGACCTTAGGAATCCCGGAGAGAATGCTGAAACACCCTGTATTTTATTTTATTTAAATTTAATTATATAATTATTTTGGTTTAAATATAATTATTCTAATTTAATTGTTTTCTGCTTTTTTTCCTTATTTATTATTTATTTATACATGGGTCTTATTTGGAACAGGGGCTCCAAATAAGGCCCTTCAGTTATATTTTCAAAACTGTGTTATTACAGAAAGAATTTCAAATACCACTAATTCTAAATTCACTTTTTCATAACAGCACACCTTAAACTAACTTTCAAGACAGTTTTCAGAATTTCCACTCTTGCAGTAGAAATATAAAAAAATCTTTAAACGTTAGGTGGGCTTTATTTGGTGCAGTTACCTTACAATTGTTTCGAACAGATTGACAGCTTGCTAAATGTCATTTCTAATTCTACCGAAATTGCGTTACCGAAACACGATTTTAACCTCTAAACACCGTCTTTTCGTAACTGAGGAACATTCGCCAGAACTTTCGAGCTCAACTCTGATTGGCTAGCGCTCTGCCAATCATACGCATTGTTTCATCATATTTCGTCGATACGGTGGAATGCAAGGACGGGGAACACTTCACTGAAAACAATGATCATTTCAGTGAAGCAAATCAATGTTGAAAAAATATGCTGGTGTGATTTGGGCATAACGAGTGTAAAGTGACGGCACTAGACTTTTCTTTTATGGAAAAATTTTAAGTCTTCACATCGCAGTATCTGTCTAAAGCTTAAAAGAGATTAAGCAAACCGTTACCAACGTGGTAAAATCATAATTCTGAAACCCTATTGAAGCCCGATTAGTGATTAAAAAAATGTTGGAATTCCTTCCAGCTATCATTGAGTAGGAACACATGTCAGTTAGAAATAAAGTATTTGTATAAATTCATCTAATTATTTCAGCTGATTATTCTCTAAATTTACCTAAGCAAAGATAATGGAGCCTGCATTCCCTTTAAAAGGCATTCTCATATTTTTCGTCAAAAATTTACACAATGATTCAGAAAAATCTTCATTGGACAAATCGGTTTCGGAGGCCAAGAATATAATTACGCTTTTTCTTTAAATTTTTAGAAGAACTATTAATATGAAGAGTATTTTATATTAAAAGAAACTAATAATAGTCTTGACATTTTTTTTTTTTTTTTTTTGAGAAATAGAAAAGAGCTATTTTTAGTAATTCTATGGAATAATGAACAGTTGTTTTATTAAGGTTTTCAGAATTTTTAAAAACTCTATACATTTACTTAGGCAAATGAAAAATTCCTAGGATGTTCTTGATAGAATTCTGGAAATTCTTTATTAAAGTAAACAAACGAGATCTGACCAGTTTTTATTTTTTTCAGAAATATCTAACTTGAAAGAAATCGAGACAATTTAGAACCAAATTGAAGAATTGAATTGGTAATTACAGGTCACAGTTCAGATATTTGTTGTAGTCAATTCACTGTAAATCTGAAGACACGTGATCATTAGTTACTCCGCATACTTCCGTTTTGGACATGGCGACTGCTAAACATACACGTTGTTCGTTTTGCCAACAAAACTTTGAAGAGTTAATCGAGAGGAATCATTTGGAATATTATTTTTTATTTCGTCTATCTCCATCTATCTCAAAACGGCTGCAGCAACAGGTATTTCATCTCATTCAGTATATTGTTATGGAAACCGAAGCCTCGCCCATTGTATGAAACACCGGGCAAGAAAAGAGAGCAGTCGACATCGATAACAGAAATGGACTACTAAAAACAAACTTTTTATGAAATTGAAAATAAATAAATAAAATAATAATAAATAAATATATTCTTAATATTGAAAAACAAAAATAATAAAAATTAAGCATTGTAGCGCGATGACGAATTTCATGTAAACACCGAAAGTAACTTACAATGATATTTCAGACGCGACCAAGCAATAACTCGAGTGAAGAAAGGAAATGATAATGATTGGTTAACTGAGATCACGTGTCTTCAGATTTACAGTAAATGAACTACAGATGTCTTTATAGAATATGGGGTAATTGTAGCAATTTCAAATGTTCTTCATTTCTGATTTGTTGATAAGTTGAGGTAATAAGCACAAGGGATTCGGAACAAAGTTTATTACAGTGAAACCTCCGAATAGCGGACACATGTGGGCCGGCATACTTTGTCCGCTATTGGGAAGTGTCCGCTATTAGGGAGAGCCACCTCCAGAGACGCCGTTAGGGGCCCAATTTTAATTTGGGGCCCGGGGCAAAATCGCGTTCTCTATCGAACTCAACGCAGTTTTATTATTCATTATAGGTTCATACTATGAATTTGGGGGCCCCATAAATTTGCGGGACCCGGGGCAGTCGCCCCACTTGCCCTAGCCAAACGGCGCCCCTGGCCACCTCATGAAATTTTGAAATTTTAGGGAAAATACAGCTTTAAAAAGGATAATAGTACATGTATATAATAAGCAAACAAAAAATAATAAACGTATGTATCTAAGTTAATGGTTAAATTTTATTTGAAAAATTCTTACAACAATGTTTGATGTTTTTTTTTCCATCGTAAGCTTGTTTCTCAACATGAATTTTTACACTTATAATTAATTTTAATCCCTCGGAATCGCCTTTATTTACAAAATTTTTTTGCAACTGTTCAGCATATCTAATTGCACTAGTACAATTTCACACGACTCGTTGTTCGTTTCGGTGCAATCCTCCTCATCTTCATTAAGTTCCATTTCCTCTCTGTGTAGAGAAATATAATCCTTCATCACCAGTTGTTTCCGTGTAGAGTTCCTCATCAATCGTGATGAAATCGTCTGGGCTTGCAGTGCTTTCAATTTCTTTAATTAATTCAATAATTTCAGTATCTTATACAGACTCATCAGTCTGATTAGTACCGCTCTGAGGTGTGACTTTTGTAGCGAAATCGAAACCAGCCTTACGAAAGCGTTTCTGAACAAAAGATCTCACATTGAGCTTTTCTGTATCAACAACTCCTACGATGTTCACTTTTTCATTTAAAGATAATGCTTTTCTTTTCGACGCAATTTTCTTTTCTCAAAGCAACGACACTGACCACCGAACAGGAAGTGACCGGAGGTTGGGAGATGAAGCGGGAGGGAGGGATGGGATTGGTTAATGAGCCAATGAGGGAAAGTCACAAAAAGAGACAGTAAAGCTTAAGAATGTGGTTTGACGGGTTACTTCCCCTGGACGCTACATATTACTGTAGCCTGATTCTATTGCTTTTGAAAAACAACCCAAGATCGTTCATTTTCTGTAGAATGTTGTCCGTTATTGGGTGTGTCCGCTAATCGGAGGTCAATACATGGAAACGTCTATATTAAGGGACTGGGGATTGCTAAATTGTCCGCTATTGGGGGGTGTCCGCTTTTTGGGGTGTCCGTTAGTGGAGGTTTCACTGTATTAGTAAAAATATCTGGTAGTTTGAACAATACAAGCTATCTTGAGAATTGAAAAAGATTTAAAATTTCACTTTATATTTTTGTATGCTTAGTAGAACTTTTGAAAATGTAATATTTCGCAAACATTTTTCTTTATATATTTTTTAATTAGTTTGATTATTATATTTATAACCCTCATACTGGATTTCTTCATGATCAGAAGAATTTTTTTTAAGGAAATAGATGAAGAGGGTTCTTCAATAGCCAGCACTGATGACACAAGGAGAAATTATTTTACAATAAAAGTTTTTGAATAACAGCCATTGGAAATCGAAGTGAACATATTAGATTTTCTTTTATATACGGGAAACATAGTTATTAATACCATTCTATTATTATCAAAGACCTAATTAGACAAGGAAGAAATAGCACGTGGAAAAATAGGATAAAAAGAGAACTTCAAGGAAATATATCGAAAAGAATTCGTAGGGATAGGACAGGAAATTGAATGAAAATAGAAATCCTTTAGACCAGCGGTTCCCAACCGGTGGGTCGCGGAAGGGTAACAGGTGGGTCGCGACTTGATCCTAAAACTATCAGAAACCATCGAATAAACCATCAGAAAAGATCAGAAAAATCGAAAATCGATCATATATAACGAAGGGATACGATACAAATATGGTCTTATTCTATATTCTTCTATTCCTATATATTTGGAGGTATTCCGATAAGGAAACGTGGGTCGCCAGCTGAAAAAGGTTGGGAACCGCTGCTTTAGACATTCAGTGGACGGTTTAAGATACACTTCCGACAATTACAGAGCAAAATTATAGCTTGCGACCTTCAAAGAACTTTCGGGGGATAGTAAGACAAATGTATCTAACGACTGCATAAATCTATAGTTATTTTTTGAAAAAAGAAAAATACACACAAAAAAAAAATCTTATATTTATTTCCTGTAAGTAAGAAATTATGAGTCATTGGAAGACTATAAACCGGGTCACTGCATGCAGGATGTTCCGATATTGAGCTTAAGCAAATCAACAGCAAATCCCGAACACCTATGCTTTTTTTTATCTTGCAGTTACTTATATACATTTATGACTCTTTCTAAAGAATTTAATAGTACTCTTTCTTTTATCGAATTGTGATTGTTAAATAGCTTATCAAGACGCTGTCTGGCAAGGATAACTCAGGAAAAAATGTTGATTAAGTCTAGAGAAAGAATCGCAATCGATAACTCTTTTTGTAGATTTATTCAACATTCTTTTCCTAGTTCTTTTTCGAAGCGATTAATGGTAATTATGTATTAACAGTCCAGCAAGATGGACAGTCGAGATCTGTACGATTTGCACTTGTCATAATATTCTCCTGTGGCTAAGCATCAACGAAATCTTGCGATATTCTAATAGCCTTCCATCCACTCATTTCATGAATAGTGAAATCATTCTCAAGTAACGAGACAATGGTTTAAAACTTTGAAATTTTTTTGCTTTATATCTTTCTGCCGGATTAGGCTTGCTAGTTTGCAACTTACATTCCTAAAGCAATGATCAGATTCCTAAAGACAGACCTACTTTGAAGAACAGTTATTTCAAACCGTTTTATCAGTTTGCTTTGAAACCTAAATAGACTCAACTCTTCATTTAACTTTATTTCTAAAACACCTACAGCACATTATCTTTGATTCTCCATCAGAGTGTATGTGGCTGTCTAATATTTACACTGCAATTTTACTCATCGGTACAGGGGTTTACTTTATCGGTTACATGGTAGTTACACCAGGTAAGATGAGAAAATGACCTATATAACATGTGCACCGAGTGGTGTCGAATAACTAAGATTTTAATTATTATTAATCTGTATTGTTATTACAGATTATTCAATATTCAATCGACAACTTCTAACACTAAAACAATTTCAATAATTTTTCCTAACAGGAAACGAGGGAGATCATATCCCAGTCTTTTTCTCTAAACATAGATCCATTTCTTTACCCGAATCTGATAGCAGAAACTCAAACGGTTCTGGCAATGCCTTTAAATTTTCAGGCTTTCAGAGTTTTAAGAAAGGAACATAAGGAGGAACAGGTAAATCATTGAAATCTGAAATGAAAAAAGAAATTCCAGCACACATATTTTAAGATTTCGTAGACTGAGCCATCATCGATGGGAAACCGGAACAGCTGTTTCATCCTTTTTAGGAATCATCAGCCGGATATAACCTGGGTGATAAGTTCAGAACAGCTCGATAGGTTATTACCCTTTTTTTGTAATTCACTATTATCTACTTAAATAATATTATATTAACCTTACGTATCCATTAAGTATGGAATATTTAGTTTAATAGTCATTTTGAATAGTAATGAAGAAACGTGATATTATTCTTAGAATCTAAAAAGAAGCAAAGATGTTAAACTATTTCTATTCTATTTGTTTCGTGATTCTCTATTAGTTTTGCTCAATTTTGCTCCACAGTGAAAAAAATTAATTGTAATTCTGAAAAAAAGGGGGCTTGTCTGCAGAATTTCTTGTCATACAAGAAAACATATCAAATGTTTTATTTAAGAAATTAAGAAACTGAGATTCTTTTGGATTCAAATCAGTTATTTAATTAGGTTTTCAAATTACAAAGAAATATCAGCAAATTAGAATATCTACAGCTTTCAAAGCTTTCAAACCATCGGAATAACATATAAGTTATTTGCAACACTTAAAATTAATTTAATATTCTATTTGATTTCTCCAGTAAACGGGAACCGCCAAACACGGGGAAAGTTATATTCTACAATTTCGTTTAATTTGTACAGCTAAAGTACAGAGCCTTTCAAAGGTCTTGAAAGAAATTATTAATAACATTGAAAATTATAAATGTCAATGTAATCTTTATAGAATAAATAATGAAATAATAATAACTTAAAAGTTCGCATTACAGTAACGAGCATCATTTTTAATACGAAGATATTTTAAAGTTATTTTAATTTTAATTATATTTTACATTATATAAATAATATATAAATAAATAAACTATATATAATAAGCATATTTTTTAAAGTAGAATAAGCTTCTACGTCTACACTGAAATTCGAGCTCTATTATTTTATTTTTCAATTTTAGTTGTCTTTTGTTGCCCATTACATTTCAAAATTGTTCAATAGTTATCGAAGATTCTTGCAAGCTCAAAACAATGTGTTAATAGCATTTAATATTTAAACTTTAAACAGAAGAAAAGGTTTCAGTTTTCTTACATTAAGAACTTTTCCTTAAGACTTATTTTCAATAAGTAATATTCAATAAGCAATTTCAATATTCGCTAGCCTGAGCTTCATCTTGTTGTCTAGTCACAAAGCTCTGAATTGCAAGGTATTGACTTTCCATCCCACATAAGATATCACAATTCACAGCCTATAACTAAGACTGTAGAGACACCTAGTTCTCCATCTTTCTCTTCTTATTCCACCTGTAATTTGTTAACGTGGCTTCAGATACGCCAAAATATTAGTAAATAAAAGAAAACAAGAGAATGTACAAGGTGGACAATAATAATAAAAAATAATTAATTTATCACGGACCGTTTCAATCTCCTATGGTAGACTAACTTCAAGATGAGGACATGACACAAGAAAACATGACGATATAAGAAATTACACGAATTTGGAGAATATAAGACTGTTTTCTTGTGTCATGTCCTCACCTTGAAGATGGGCTCCCGTGGGAGACTGAAACCGTCGGTGGTAACTTCATTAATTTTAATGTACAATAATAATAAAGACATATATATGTACGGACAATAGAAACGGACAGTCATTACGGAAACGATCTTGGCATGGTAAACGGACAGTGAATTTTGGATGCTGGAATGTACAGGGAATCTCTACTAAAATAGATCTGTTGCCAGAAGAATTGAAGAGATATAACATGGACTTGGTGGTGTTAACTGAAACTAAGAAAAAGGGGAAAGGAGAAGAGCAGATGGGTGACTTTCTACATATTTGGGGTGTATCGAAGAGTTCAAGAGCGAAGGCGGGAGTCTCATTTGCTGTAAATAAAAAACTCAAGAACAAGATAACTGGATGGGAATGTATAAATGAGAGATTGATAGTATTACATACAATAATGTTCGCTAGGGAAATATCATTTGTTGGAACATACGCCCCAACAAACGATGCAAATGAAACAATGAAAGACCAGTATTGGGATTTATTGAAAGAGACAATAGAAAAATACCACATAGAAAAGAACTACTTATTTTAGGAGACTTAAATGCCAGAATAGGGAATGGAAAAATTCAAAATGTCATGGATATGTATGGCGAAAATGAAAAGAATGGAAATGGTGAAAGACTTATAGAGATGTGCCAACAAATGAACTTAAGGATTGGAAATTCATTCTTCTAGCACAAGGAGATACATAAATATACATGGAGACAGGAGACCAGAAATCTAAGATCAATTATTGATTATATCATTGGAAGACACAAACGTACAATACAAATACAAAGGCATATAGAGGGGCAGAATGTGGAACGGACCATTACTTGGTCAGAGCAAAATGTATCTTTCCATGGAAGAAGAAGAAACAGTTAAAAGAAGAACTACAAAATAGTGGGGACTCATTACAACAAGAAAATTACAATATTGATCTGCTACAGGATGAAAGCATTAGAACATTTTATCAACATATAATGGATAGAGAATTGGATGGAGATTTTGGACAAACAGCAGAGGAGATATATAACTATATAAAAAAAAAAAAAAAAAAAAATCGCTTATGAAGCTTTGGGTAACAGGGAGAAAAATAACAAAATGAGCTGGTTACCAATAAAGACCAAAAAGAAAGCTGAAAGAAAAAGAGAAGGGTATTTAAAATGGCTACAGTCTAAGACAGAAGAACATCACAGGGAGTATAGGGAAATAAAAAATAATTTGAAATATGAAATAAGGAAAATTAAGAATG
>JAFIDM010012231.1:51797880-51808492 GCA_023159025.1 Thereuonema tuberculata | reverse complement strand
CAATTCATAATTTTCTGACTGGAATATTTCCCGACGAAAGGATAAAAATAAGAAAACTGGCTAAAAATCATTTATCTTCAACATTCTCTTTTTTTTTTAAATAGTTTAAGAAGAACTACCCTAGTTTTTTGAGGAGAAATTTCCGTAGATTTTTTGACCATTACTACATCGCTATCACTGCTTTTGATGGATGCTTTCTTTTGTACTAACTCATAATATTAACTAAAATTCACGGTATATGTTGATGCCATTGTAAAGCATGTATCATTGTTAGTCACCTAACAAAGGCCCATGGATATGAGATGGCTACACAAAATACAGGTAATCTCAATAGATTTATACTTAAATAATAAATATGATTGTGTTAACAGTAGAATAAAAAATCAAGGTTTTTTTCAAATTCAATATTGAATTCAGTATTCTGCTTTTCAGAATCCTTAATCAGATAAAAAGAAATAACCAATTATAAAATGATGATTAAAATAAATACAAATTCAAAGATTCAAAATATATGAGTGAAAAATCACAAAGAATGAATACAACATTGTTAAAAGCCATTTTTATTTTTTTTTCCCATATTAGTGTCATTGATTTTTGGAATCTTAGAATTTTTATTTTATCGACTGATGGTTTGAAGAAAATACAATTGTGGAAAAAAACCTTCGAACTTTGCTTTCTAAAGTATCTCAAGAAGTAAATGTTTAGAGACTGTAATTTTTAGGAGAGGAATAAGGTATGTTTTCGACAAGAAATATCCTAAATTTAATTGAGTCTCATCAACGTGTAAAAAAAAAAAAAAAAAATTAGAAGATCAAATATTGACTCAAGAAACAGATCTTGCGCGTTCCTGTGTTATCTTTTCGAAGATGGAGACAGCCTCCAATTCACCTTGGCACTCTGTTTTCTTCTCTCTGCGCTTATCTAAATTTGCAGAGACCTGTTGGAGTTCGCGTCTTCTCCATTTGTTGATCTGTAGCTTCGTTTACGAAGAGGATTAGCTGCTCGTGTGTCCTAATCGTGATGCAGCAGACAGTGGGAGGTAAAAGGGTGAAATGGATTAACTGCGGGGGTGCAATCGAAGGGGCCGAGGTTACTAATGAACTCTGTGCCAAATGGAGGGTGAAAAGGATAACACGAATTAAGGACTCGTTCTCAAGATTGCCAGCCTGGTAACGCGATTAAAAGGTCCGGAAACAGTCAATTAAAATATAAAAGATATAAGAATGAGAAAGTTTACCTTTGTAGTGCAAGACTTGTAAACGAACAGGATTATAGTTGCGAAATATTTTGACAGAACAATTAATTGTTGGAGTTACAAGTGTACAGTTTATTTGAACTAAATAAAAGTAAGATTGTACTGGTAGCCATTGGTAATATGTTTGACTGCGACCTGGAGGAGCTGATTCATTCTCCGAATCAGGGGAGGTCGAGGATTTTTTCTATGGTAAAGTCTCCTCTAGACAATCCTAGGGTAGCGCTCTCATGAACTGGTTCAGGGTTTCTTTTCTGGGGATTATAGGCGGACGGGCGTTGGGCTGACCACCTACCTCAACTTAGTCCCGTTGGTCACGAAACGCCGGAAGTCCAGCTATCCCCAAGGACCTTAAATACGATACATTAACTTTAACATAAAATTAGATGATCTGTTAACATGCTAAACTAAAGTGGTCGATGAAAATAAAAATAGTTTAACATGCTTACACGATATACATTTCTTATGATAGCTAGGCTTATTTTACTAGACAAAAGACTGAAAATATCAAAATTCTCTGTCTAAATATGCGTATCAAGCCAAAAGAAAATAGCATCAAAACAGGATAAGGCCGGATATTCGGAAAGCCATTTTGCCTGAAATAAAAACAGGACTCCACAAAAATAATCTGGTTTACTGTATATAAAATGTGTAACATCCGACTACTCTCGGATAGCCTTCTCAACACTACATAATCCATACTTTATTGTATATTACTTGTACTTTTTCTGCGTCAACAATGATCACATCTTTCATAAATATTAGACCATATTAACAATTAAAGTGAAGGTAAAGGTGTTCCACTACAGGTCATGCAGGTTCTTGGGTGAGCGGGAGGTTTAGGCTCCAGCGATCCTCGACTAACGGGATTGGTTAAGTTCAGAGGATCATTCTTACTCCAGTCCGCCTTTAACCCGAATAAGAAGCTCAGTACTCTTTTCACCCTAAGAGGAAAAAAACAACCGTGCAAAAATCCCTGACCGTGGAAAAATCCCTGAAATGAAATCGACTCTTCCAGTCCACAGTCCAGCCCTAAACTATGCTATCGGACCCACTACGTTAACAATTATCTTATGAAAGTAGGTTTCTTCTTCCCGTACAAAAAATATACTGTATGAAAAATCTAATTCCGTAAGAGTATTATGAATTAATTTATGAATATTTATGAGTATTCATGAGTTTGAGTATTATGATGAAAATTAAACCGTGTTTCTATCTATCCATAATCAGGATGACTCAAAAACTATTTATCCTTGGATTTAAAGGTAGGTTCAGGCAATGCAATTTTAGATAATATTTACTTAATGGATAAAGAAACATTGGACTCGAAGCTTTGGGTGAAATCCAAACATGTTTGTAAACTGGCGATAATGTTAAAGCATATGTTCAGACTAACATCATAATTCACAGTTAACATGAAAAGCAATGGTAAGGTATTGAAAATTAAAGTAATCATTTCTACTGAACTATAAGTTAAAAAAATACCATTGAATATGGGAATTTGGAATTATAGTGATAACCGTTACATTACTTCATAACTCATTTGCATCAACTGAAATACATTATTTTGGCAGTTTTTCTGAAAACTAGTTACATTTAACATTTTATTTTTATGCGTAGTGATTTTAAAAATTTCTTGATTAAATTATTATTTATTATTAGCCGGTACTTAAGCAGGGGTTACCTGTACTTAAAAATAAAAATTCCATGAAACTGGATTTTTCATAGTTGATTAATTCATTTCTTTTATTTCTTGTATAAATTCAATTTTAGGATTAATACATTATCTATCAAAATCACTGCTCTGTAATCATCATAATCACGATAACAAATATTTCATCACGAGAACCTGAATTTATTACCAGTACATTTATCTTCAGGAGCTTTCTACTGATTAGGAATAACGGCGAAGGTAGAATCAGGTAAAGTGGTAAGAAAGTCACTATTAAGTACCATAATTAAACCATCTTTCATCCTAACATTAAATTCTAATAGCAAATGTAGGCTACGAAATTACAATATAAATGAGGCTGAGAAAAAAAAAAGTTGCATTGAAAAATTTCGGATATGCTCAAAATTTCAGACGAATTATATAACAAAATAGACTTGCAAAATTGCACAACATCTTCCCAAAAACAATAGTAGATGTGAATATTTACAGCTTTCATTTTAATTATTCTTAAAGAAATATTTCCGAGCTGTTGTAACAGGGTAACATGAATCAAAAAGTTAGCATAAATTTTTAATTTCTTTCACAGACAAAGAATTTGATATGGCTTCTGATAGATCTAATCAAAAGCCTTCTGATAAGAGATATCGGATTTCTTAGATTACCGTATATGCTCCAATAGAGGCCCCCGGCGTTTATTTGCAAAACTAGTCTCGGTTGCCGGCGCTTAATAGAGACCGGCTGCTATTAGAGGCCGGCCAATATTAACAAAAACCTTCAGAACGCAATATTTTTCCACATAAATACTGGCTGATATTACGAACAGCTCATTTATTTGAATTTCACATGCTACGTAAGACTGTTAAAGATAAATGGCAATGTCTTTCTGTACCTTTCGCTGCTATTCGTCGTCCGAATCCGCAATGACGGGCGGCCGCCTCACCGGAAGTTTCTTTCGTGTATTCCACCGCGCGAATCTTAAAGGCAATGTCAAATGACCGTTTCGGCGGCATTTTGTAAGGCAATGTACCGTAAGGTATTACGCACGACTATAAAGATACGGACGCTTACACTAGTTCCGGTAGGCAAATATCAAAGACCCGGCTACTGTTAGAGACCGGCGACAATAAGAGCCTCGGCGTTTATTGGAGCATATACGGTAATCTCTAAATTTACTTGTAGTAATTAAAATGCATTAAAGTGAATCTTTATAATAAAATAACAAAGAACTCATTTTCCTTTGTTTAATTCAAATACAAGACAACTTAACTTCGTAAAGCAAAGCAAAGGTATTGAAAAGGGAATCTGTTTTAAGTATAATTCATATTTTCGAAGCTACATTTCAGCAATCTGCGGAAATTTTTGCAGTAAGTTGTTCATCTAAAATCTGTTTCTACAGGTCTGGAAATAAACGTTGTCAGTCTGACGTATGTAGATACTTTTGGCGCAAAGAAAATGATTAAAATGCCTCTCTTCCAACCAAATAAAAAAATACGGTACACCCTAATTTCGGCAACCGACGTTGGCCCTCCCCATCCATGCTACTGTTGTTAATAGATCCCGAAATTACAATTCAAGTTTTATTGTAAAAAATGTACATCCCTTCTAAGGCTTGGGTGTTGATCAATCCTCGAAATGCTCATTACTTATTTCGGAAGATGTCTGACTAATTTTCAATTCCCTTCTTGGCATCTTGTGATTTTTTAATTTTTTGCATTAAAATAATTCACGAGAATTCCAGATCTGTTGAATACTCAAGTCTACATCTAAATCATTACTAACTAATCTAGTCTTCATCTAAATAATTACTAACTAATCTAAGTCATTACTAACTAGGTAATAAGTTTATATAAAAAATATTTCAACAATGTACACAATATTCCAATTTACTTCATCTACTTAAATTAATGTTTAAATAAAAACATATATTTTTTAGTATACCTGATTCATAGCAATCACACTTGCTATATATACAATCAGAACGAATAAATTCAACAAAAGCAAATAAATATCACGAAAGGAAAAAAATCAACATTCTGAAATAGTTTTGATTCATTAAAAGGTTAAGAATAAAAAGAAACAGGTAAAAATAGAACTCAATACTTCTCAACAAAATTCAGAGTATAAATAAAGCTTATAAATAATCTCAGGTTAGTCTCTGTTTAATGATCATAAAGTTGTTTTTTATTTCTTTATTTTAACTGAAACTGTATTCATTGTAACTGTACATATTTCAATTATATTCACTGCTATGCTTTATGATCATGGAATAGCAGATTTTTAATTATTTTTCATAAATTACATCTTGCTTCGCTACCATAATCCATTATATTCAATTTTATTATTTTAAAGTTTTGTTTTATTATTTTATTTTTTAGGACAATTATAAAAAATGTATAATATATATAAATGTTTATATAATATAAAATAGTTTAGTTTGGTTAATATATTCTTTTATAGGTTTTGACAGGAATAGTTTTCCATTATTATTTGAATAATTAACGATGCGGGTAACTAATTAATTCCGGTAGCTCAAGATCAAATGTTATCCGACTTAATTAATTAACCCGAATCGGATAATTTATCAGATATTAATTCGAAATGGTTATTATCAAAAACTAATCAATTAATCATGCTAATAATGATACTCGTATAGACCAGTGCTCCCAAAGTTTTTAGAAAAGTAAACCAATTTTTTAAATACAACTTTGGCTATCACCTTGTTTTAAATGACATAAGGGAGGGGGATTTTTGTTTATTTTAATTTATTTATTTTTTAGTGGATCATAATATTGTTGCATTATTAAAAAAATAACGTGGACAGAGCCAGGTTAACAGGTAAATACTGACTTTACTGACTAAATTTATTCACAGCAGCAAAGGTATGTATAATAAGAGTTTTGGATTCCCAGAGCCAAACACCAATCTCACCTCGGTCCGCCTGTACTAAGGACCAATCAGGTGAGACCTTCATTTCAGCAACAGTCTTAATCCCTACGACACTAGAGAATCCCTTAATCCCTTGACCTTGGGAACCCCGCATCAATATTATCTATTGTAATATCCCCTTTCCACAGTATAGACTCACAAGCAGCGCCGCGGTTCAATTTTGAGAAACAAGGAGTGATGAGGATTTAAATATTGAGCTCATATTTTGGCCATAATTAACGAACGTGCTAAAATTCTTTGAAAATCGGTCTAGCCGTTCTAACGTGATGGTCTACAAACAGACAAATATAAAAGATCAGGTGGAACATTAAAATTTCGCATGCGCAGTTTAATTTTGCCTGTCACCCGTAAAACTGCCGATCATCGATTAATTTCAGTTTAATTTTTATTAATCTTTCAAATAATATTTAATATTATACTTTCGAGAGTGTGGAAGATAGAATGGAATATTAGGGTTCTATTAATAGCAAAGAGATGAAAAGTACAGGTACTTGGCAGAAGCAAGTAACTAAGACGTAATTTTTTTTTATTTTAAGGAAAGATATAACGACCAACCAAAAGTGACGGAAGCAAAATTCGTGCTAATCACTCAAGGCTAAAGGCAGAAAATGAATAATTAGTCTTTATAATCTTGTTACTATTAGCAGTTAATTAAATTCATTTTTTTAGATATAAACTAAGTAATCCTCAGCTAGCCACGGCACTACGGTGAGGGTGGAGACTAAACAAACAACCCTGTGGTGGAGGGGTCCCATTCTGAGGTACTTTAAGGTTTGTAATAAAAATTGTACCAAATTTTGAAGAAATCAGGCATTTTACCGAAGAGTTTTTAAGGGACTTGATGGCTTGATATATTTTAAAATGTTTAAGTTAGAATAAGTCTTGTGGAATTCCGTCCAATCGTTTTAACATGATCATCTAGAAACAGGCTAATAGTCAAATGGACAAACACAGAAGAAAAACGAAGGGGAGTAGTAAGACTGCGGATGCTCAGTGAATTATTATTATTTATTATTTATTTATTATTAATAACAAGCCGTTCCGGCATAGCCGAGCGGTCTAGACAGCGTTCTGCCGTATGGCCGTTGTGTCGGAATCTGCGTTCGAATCCCTGCCTTGGCATGGCTGTTTCTTTCTTCTTTTGTGGTTTGTCCGTTTCTCCCCTGGGACTTACTCTCTCAGGGTTATTCTGGACGGGAGGTGATTCTCGTCCCCATTCTTGACTTTCACTAGCTTCTCCCTGACGTTGTCAGGTTGGGCTAGTACCGTAGTCCATAGTTGGCCAAATTTGATGAAAGGAAGGAATATTAATAACAAACATGTAATCATTGAAAATTTTCTTATAACTTACAAAGTTTGTATTTTCATATTCAAATTTAATTGTTATATAACAATAGTAACATTTACACAGCATATATAAATGTATTTATTTACAAAGACTACTTACAGAAATCTTATTTCTTTCTTGAAACTAACATTCTGTTAAATTATGACATGATCGGTTTGATCTAATGAGCATCAGTAAAGGTTAGAAGACAAATACAACTTAAGATTAAATTGGAAGTACTCATCAGACTGTGAAGAAGGTAAAATTAAACCTTTTTATCGCATAGTAGGAAGATTCCTATTGACTTTGGAATATATTAGACCAATAGCTAAATTACAGACAAAAAAAAACCATCCAATTCTAATATCACGATTTATGAAAAAAAAAATCAAAGTTTTTGTTTTATTTCCTTTCATTCCTGTTTTTATGCTTTGCACATACAGGTATTCGGAAGTTCTAAGGGTACCTATACTTCGTTGACTGAGGATGCGATGTTTTGCTATTTAACTTGACCATTTCTCTTTGCTGTTTTTTCCATTCTCTGTCTGTAAAAGCATAAAGTAAAACGAGAAGCATAAAGTATCTCCATACAATTTGGTAAATAGTTTCTTTATGACCCACCTTAAAACACTTGTTTTAGTTTCCATCCCCCTCGTATTTCAAAAATCACCCCAGAAATCACTCTCAAAAAAAGGGCTGGACTGACTTCTTTAAAATGCATTCTTCTGTAGAAAGCACTGACAATTTCCAGACATTTAAGTAATGACAATGACTGCAAAATATTTTTTATCGTACAAGAAGAAAACTTTCTAATTTTTAAGCAATTGCTTATCCGTGTGATTGTTATATTCATTCAGAAGCCATTTTGAAATATAAGTTAGGAAATTGCATTAAAATAATTTCAATATTAAGAAATAAAATTTCATACAGTATAGGGTGTACCTGAAATGTGCTGCCAAACTTGTATTCAATCTTGCAAAACAACGAATAAATGTCATATAAACATGAGTCTGGAAATGCGTTATTTCCAAGATGTGAACGATGAAACGATACAGAGGTGTTCGCCTTTGGATTGGAAGAGGGGGACCAACAGCATGGCTTGCTCATTCCCCTGATTTAAACCCTTTGGACTTTTTCGTTTGGGGTTATCTTAAAGCATTAGTGTATACCATACCGGTTCCTGACGCCAACGCACTGCATGATTGCATAGTGGATGGGTGCAACACAATTGCACCTGGAATTTTCGACCGTGTTCGGCAGTCGATGGAACGACGTTGTGTTGCGTGCTTTGTGGCCGGTGGAGGACATTTCGAGCATTTTCTGTGAAACTGAGCGACTGTACGGCCAACACTTCAGTATTGTTGCATCGTTCTTACCTTAGAAATAAAGCATTTCCTGACCCAGTTTATATGATATCTATTCGTTGTTTTGCATGATTGAATATAATCTTTAAGTTTGGCAGCACATTTCAGGTACACCCTGTATAAGGGAAAAATCACCAAATGGACATGGATACCTAGACTACGAGGAAGCGCACTGGGACGTTGGATTGTCAAAGGAGAAACAGGAAGAGGATGATAACGGATGGAAAGGCTGATTGGAAGATTACGGAAAAAGATTACCGAAAGAGATGACTTTGATAGAGCAAAAGAGCGGAAATAGAGAAGAACTAGTCTATTCTTAATAACATACGAAAAGAGCAACGAATACATGGAACTAAAAAAAAAAAAATCTTTATCAAGATATTAATAGTTTTGAAGGCCTTACTTTAGGTATTGTTGAATTTATTTTTATTATGAAGCTAAACTTTTAAAAACTTTCAATTGTTGTTGAATAAATAATTTTAATGGAATTAGAAATAAAATAAGTAAAATTAATGATCCACACATGACTAAATTTGTCTTTTAGAAATTGTAGACATATGGTCAAAAAGGAGATAGACTGACAAAAAATATTAAGATTCTCTTTGATGTAATTAGTAGGGAGTCAGCAAACTTTTTCAGTTCAGCTTCTAAATTAATAAAGTTTCACACGAATAACATTTCAACCATCATTTTCCCGGTAAATAACGAAACTTTTTGAAATTAGTAATGTAATTCAAAGAAAACTGCATTGGGCAGATTAAAGAGCTAAGAAAAAGATTGATTTCGTAGTGGCGATTAAATAAGCCGCTATACTTTACTAAAATTTACCGAATTTGTCTGTTTCTCTGAACGATTCAGTAATAAAATCAACATATGCGATTCAATTGATGCAATTTTCCACAGTTTTTCTGTAAAAATGAAATTTGAAAAATTTATCTTTTTACATAAATTGAACTAATATTTCCATAACTTTTCTATTTGCGAATATATATCTATTTTTTATTGAATATAATGAAAGATAACTTTCTATTCAAAATAATACAAGAAAGTAATTGATTTATCAGGAATGTTTCGTACTTACAGAAATTTTTTAAGCGTTTTTTTGAAGGGGTTTCTATTTACTTACAAGATATTAATATTTATATCATTAATGATTAATCTTGAATCATGCTCAAAAATGCCTGAAGATTTTTGAAGAATAATTAGTTTCAGAACTTAAATAAATAAAGTAAGTTATTTAACAATAATTAGCAAATTATTTACTGAATATTTATGTTATTTTAAATATATAGATAGATAGACAGATACAGATATAATTATGAAAAAAGTTGATTTCTTTAATGTAAATTTTAAATCATTGCTATATTAGTGTTCCAAGTGAATTTTAATTACATCCAATATTTCATTAATTTTCTATCCATTTAAACCACTAGGACAATTTTGTTTTTTCAATCCCTGGAAACCTAAATACAGAACTCACTTAAAATCTTTATCACTTTTCAATTACCATGAACTCCTATAATCTTAATCCAGATTTCTAAACCAACTATCCTCGAAACCTTTGTTACCTGCTGTACTCATTTCTGTTTGTATGTAATTAGCCACTGTATATAATTACCCACTACTATTAATTATCTACTGATACTAAAGCTGATTACTTCCTTAACTGCTGTTCGTGGCATTTCATTAAAGGGAGGCGTAACTTGTTCCTGGAAATGCCTTTACTGTAACAGCACTGTTAGATTCGAACAATAAAAGAAAAGGCAGCAGAGGTTGAAAGCTTTGGAAAGAAGGACCAAAGTTGATTCATGTTTCATTGACATAGTAAAGAAATTTTTGAAACACAATAAGGAAGTAAATGTTTCCAAAAGCATTTCAGATTTTCCACATTGTCAAGTAACTTTCTTCAATGTCCAGTGATTTTTTTTTCTCGTTCTTTCATCAATTTGCACTTTTACATTTGCACTTTTTTTTTGATGAATGAGTAATGATTTGAAGAACGACTGATGATTTCTAGTATTTGATGAACGAGTGATGATTTCTAGTATTTG
>JAFIDM010012231.1:51752095-51797870 GCA_023159025.1 Thereuonema tuberculata | reverse complement strand
GATGAACGAGTGATGATTTCTAGTATTTGATGAACGAGTGATGATTTTGCAGTATTTGAAGAACGACTGATGATTTCTAGTATTTGATGAACGAGTGATAAAACTTTTATCAAATACTAGAAATTATCAAGGAATAATTATTTCAAGTTTTCGATAAGCATCGGCGATCTTTCATTCAATATTAAACAACTTTGTCACAATGATCATTTCAGATTTGTATATTCAGATATGCTTATTACAAAAGTATTGTGTTGGTGTAAGTGATACAGTGCTCCTTTTCAGTGTTTCCTCTTCGACATTGCTTACATCCATTTGAGATTTACGGTCAAAAATTAGACAGTACGAATAGTATAATTATCTAGAAAACAAATTAAATCAATGCCAAACGAATTCACCGACTCCAACAACACGACGGCAAGGTTAGAGCTCCGAATCAGCACCGAGCTTCTTTGTTTTATTTTGTACTATGCGATTATCTTAAAATAACAAATTCTTCGCGAAAATTAAAATAAAACATACCTAGTAGTCCTTCAGAAGCTGCCAGAGATCCTTGTTTTGCCAATTACCGGTATATTTATGTTTTTCACCTTTATGGTTCGAGTTCTATGTAGATACCGAAGCTCTCTCGAATAAAGAGAAATCACATTTATTAGAAATAGAAAAAAAACAGATGTAATTCCTCTAAGGGGTGCATTGATTTTTAATAATATATCATTATAAAAAAACCAAAGATTCTCAAGCAATTTCGGTATACAAACCAAGAAGTGTTAATTAATATTTTGATCATTCTGACAAGATCTGAAGAATATTATACACCTTCTACTTTAAAAAATAAATATTAGGAT
The DNA here is from genome assembly GCA_023159025.1 of Thereuonema tuberculata. Lineage (NCBI taxonomy): Eukaryota > Metazoa > Arthropoda > Chilopoda > Scutigeromorpha > Scutigeridae > Thereuonema > Thereuonema tuberculata. Next base: position 51,797,025 of record JAFIDM010012231.1, on the reverse strand, counting down.
TTATACCGACTTCGGTGGCTGACCGGGTTTCGTTCCGATGGTACATGTTTCTTTTTTCTTATCCTTAAAGTATATGGAATCACTTGAAGCATAATACAATTTCTCTTCACTTCTTTTAACTTTTGTTAGCTAAGCTGCGATAGGAGATATGTCTGGAGTAAACAGATGGACTCATCTTTAATATTACCATTTAAATATTCAGTGAAATAAAGGACACTATAAGCGCCATCTATGAAATATATGACCTACATTGGATTTTTTTTAACACTCTCACAGATATTAATATTATTAATAATAACATTTTGTATAAGTTGTAAGTGAAATCTAATCAGCTGACCTTTAAATTTTACTCCTTTAAATTTTACAGTAATTAAAGTTGCTTGCAGAAAATTTTCTTTCTTTTTTTTTGTTTGGAAATTCGACGGCGATTTGTATTGCAATTGAAAATCAAAAGTAATTATTTTGAGATTAATTACTAATATTAATTAATATTTTGATAGATTTAAATTACTAAGATAAAATTTGAGATTGCGAACTTCATAAATGTTATTAAGTCTTTCTTAAATATAATCATTATAGGAGACAGTCAACCCATGGAATGGGACACACAATTTTTTTGCTAAAATACGGGACACATCCGTAGCAACCCTAGTGGTCTTTGTCCTTCAGACAGAAAGGATAACCAGTTAACGTCCAAGAATTTAAAGAAGATATAACCTTAGATTTTACATTGCTTTATTTGTGACTTATTCTTTTATTATATTAAATTGTATTATAAATTTCAGTAATTATTATTTCAGCGAAACTTATACGGGTGCTTTTGTGATTCAACCTACAGACTGTTTCATTTCTTTTTGAAGACGAGATATTTAAAAGCCGTTCTTCCATATTCTTAATTTTTCTGTCTTAAAATTTCCTCTCTTATGATTGGCGGAAAACAAATTCAAAATTTTATAGCATGACTAAAAAACCAAGACAAAATTGCAACAAAACATCAGGTGCTATTGTTTCAGCTTTTTTAAAACTTGAATAGGGTCAAATTGAATTACTTCCTGAAAATTTTTACTCCTTCACAGTTTTTACCATTTTTTTTATTCCAAAAAGGCTTAAATAATATGCAAATGATAACGACGATCCGAATAGAATCTCTCTTACACAAAATATATGTAATTCTAAAAGCCTTTGGTCGAAATTGATTTAAAAGCTGAAATCAATTAAATGAAATTTCAAATGTTTAAATTAGATTTTTTTGTTTTTTGTTGTAGGAGTGAAAAACTGTTTTCTTTTAGTTTTAAATTTACATAATTGTAAGTGACGTGATGAGTTTTTAAATCTCTTTAAGGTTGTTTACCCTCAGTTGAAAACTTCTTCCCCTTCCCACTATTTCAGAAAATATGAGAATGTAATATTTGCAATCAAATTTTGGGCAGAGGTCCTTCAGATATTCAATATTTATCTTTAATTTTTCTCTAATATTCCTACAATGTTTATCTAAGTCCTCCAATCTTCAGTTTAACATTAATTTAGATAATATACGGAAAACAAATGTTTATTTTAGAATGAACAAGGGAAACATTTCTAATTTTCAGCGGAAATTTTAAAATTTAAATTTAAGAGTACATACTTTGAAAAAACAAAAAAGATCCTAACCGAAACTAAGACTCCTTCCTTAAAACCCTGCAGTTGTGTTTTTTTTTTCTTATTGTTCTTTGTTTTTAGTTTCTCCAAACGATAATAATGGAAAAGTTTTTAGCAATATTTTTTTCCCTGACATATCTAATCAGTTCAGTTTCTCAAAACTGAAATATAAAGCAATAAAATTATGTAAATTAAACGATATTAAGATGCTTAGTACGATTACGTCCTGTTTTACATTTAAGTCCCAATTTTAACGGGACTGTTTTACATTTAGAACACACTGTTTTACACCTCCTAGAATAAATTTAGATTTTCTTTTGTGAATGAGGGCTGTGTGCAAGGCTATCTGCTGTTGAGAATCTTATTAGTACGATAACTCAGACAATAATTAGCTAACCTTTATCAAGCTTTATAAATAAGAATTTAGTGTAAATATTTAAATCTGTTACATTTTGGAATAAGTAGACTCATTTCAAAGGCTACTTTACATAAGAGTCAAATACTGAAACATAGAATCTAAGTAAAATGCATTGATCAACATCAAGTGAAAAATTACGAGTTAAATGATTTGTTTGTCCAGCTGTGATTTGTTTGTTGTGTTTGCTACCCCTTCAAAAAAAAGGCAAAAACTGTTCTCTTAAATAATCCAAAGAATAATCATTAGTTTTTAATAAACCTTTTAGTTCACACTTCAACTTATTTACACATGCGATTACACTTTGGTATTAGATTAAGGACTTACCCCATCTTAAGGGCCATTATCAAACATGGGGTCATATTTTTTTTTTTTTTTTACTTATTCAAAAAATTCAAAGAATAATGCACTGAATAATATCAAACTTTATATTTGAGAGTTGCATATTGTCTTAATTATTTTTTGGGTGTTTGTAAGTCCTGATTACGGACCTCTAAGCACTGGGTGCCAGATACAGTAGAGCCCGATTATCCGCGAGTGGCGTGAAACATTTTTTAATTAGGAACCTAAAAAAAAAATTAATCCAAGCCAACAACAGGGAAAATACAATAGGCCCTAGAGTGCGAAGGTCGAAAATTACTGACAGGTTTATAGTGCATCGTGATCCTTTAGGCCTTCTCGGAATGTGTGTATGCAAACGTAGAGCAAAGGTTTCTGCTTTACTGTACATATTTTAAAAGTTTTACATATTATGTTTTTTGTACAATAAAACGTAGTTTTTAATGGTGAAATATTTTTTTTTGTTTACATCTCATTTTTAGTCTTTCTTCGGGTCATCCGCGATTTTCGTTATCCGCGAAGCCTTTGCCACCCAATTCCGCGGATAATCGGGGCTCTACTGTACTGTGATCGAAACAAATAAATACATTGAATATTCAGACTCTCATACAAATCTACAGGGTAGCCGATATGTATACATATGATGTATATTTACGAATCTATGACCATGGAATAAAGAGTATAGAGTGACTTGGAGTCTCGAGCAGCATCTGTGTACAGCGTACAAAGTTTTCCACAGTTGGCAACAGTTCCCCAAAATGGGGGCATATCGACTAACCTTAAGAGAGAAAGTGCAATGTAAACGGATGTACTCTGTCATAAATAATTCTACGAAGGTAAAAACCGTATTATCATCGAGTAAGGGAACCCTGAACCTTCTTTGATAACAATTAAGAGCATGAACAAAGAGTTTGATGCAACAGGCAAAGTATAACACGCCAAAGAAGCAGCCTAAAGTGTCTTTACTTTAGGATAATAATACAGCGCCGTTCAGACTGAGCTAGCCAGATCGCCCGTCACGCACAAATCGCAAAGGCGTTTGTCTGCACATTGGACATTTCTCGAATAAGCCTGCTGAGAATTATTCAAACTGAGACCCATACCAGTAGAGTTTGGTCAATGCACTGAATGAAGATGATCACTTCAGGCATGATAGTTTGCTGAGACTTAGCTTACGAAGCTTGAAGAAGATCCTAAGCTAGCGCGTACGAGGTGTGCACTGATGAAGCAAAAGTTCATGTATCAAGTAGCTGAAACCGTCACAATTGCACGTTCCGGAGATTCGCATGAGGAAATCGAGATGAACAGTCTGAGACCTGAACATGTCGAATGTTGTCAGTCGGTGAGTAATCGATCCATTTATCTTTGACAAGACGAACACAGAAAACAGTTATCTGGAATTCCTAATAGACACTGTTCACCCACTACTGCTTCAACAGTACGACTTGGACACAATTGCAACAGGATGTGTCCAAGTCGTACCGTTGAAGCAGTAGTAGGTGAACAGTGTCCATTAGGTCCGCCTCACTAGGCTCGCAGAGTGGTTGGCAGACGAGGACCTGTGGAGTGTCTTTATATGGAGGCATCTAAAAGACAAAGTAACCTATTATAGGATCCACAACATTCCAGAACTTCGTGCTGCAATAATCGAGGAATTCAACAATAGTTCGGCGGACATGTGCCAATGGGCTTGTGAAACGTGAAGTTGCATCAGAAGATGTGCACTGGACCTCAATTTCTAACACTGTATATTTTCATGAAATAAATTTACTAATTACAGAATACTACGAATATATAAGAATGCCATCTTGTTCAATCATATATATATATATATAAATATATAAATTTGGGCCACCCTGCATACATGAGATTAGATGTCGGTGTTCATAAATCCATCCTAAAGGTAGATTTGAGAATTTACAGGGGCAGTAGGTACACCCCATTAGAACTAAGGTCGTTGTTGGGCATAAAATACAGACCCTAATGCTTTTAAAGATAGCGAAGCATACTTCGAAGTGACAAAGAAACCTCCAAGCCCAAGCAAGGATTCGAACCCTAGGGCAGATGTATCGGTCAGCATGAAGATACTGTGAATTAGGGACGAAAATTTAGAAAAAAAAAACCGCACAGATTTACATCAAATTTCATATTTAAAAGTCAATTTATGTAATCGATTGTTCTGAAGATTTTGGTGTTTAAAGAATATGTAGCTTTTATGGCGCAGATAGTGTATCCTACTTAATTGAAAGAGTATCGCGAATGAATATAAAAGAAAAGAATATTGAAAGAGTGAATATTTTTTATTTTTAAATTACAATGTATGTAAATTGCAAATTTTCTGCATTCAATAGAAAGTTTCTGTGTTTTTGAAAAATAAATATTTATTTTAATTATTTTAATTAAGAATTAATTACCCGAATTAATTTTAATCACATCAAACTATCCAAGAATTAAGGATTAATATCCACTGCTGAAAGTGCATTTCACATGAATCCGAAAATCGGACGGCGGATCTAAAACTCGGACGTATTCTATTTCACATGCCCAAGAAATTCTGTCTGACGTCGTCGACACGAGCGATTTGAATGTTAAAATATTGTTATTGGAACGACCGAATGGAATGGTCGTCCATGTGACGTAGTACGAACGACGGTTTTGTGAACCAATCAGCGACGAGATTTCCTGTAGTCCCGTGATTCTCTGGGAAAGCAAGCTGCGGGAATTATTCATTGAAAACATGGCGTCGAGCGAGCGTTCCTCCTTGCCGGTCGAACCCAACATCTCCTTTCAATCCTTAGTCTCTTCCTTTCATATTCAAGAAATCGGTGCTGATGCAGCAGTATACACTCAGTATTTGTAAAAGTGCCACTATTGTTGAACATTTAGAAAACAAGAACGCGAAATTGGAGCTTCCATTTTCAATTGTTTCTTCACTTCGAGCCAAAGAAAATAATCTACGCCTCCGTTTCAGACCTGATATTAATATCATTTTTTGTGAAAAATTATCTACGATTTCGGAGTCATGTGAAATGGCCTCCGAAATCCACTTTGAGGACAATCCGTACGAAGAATGTATAGTCCGAATTTCTGTCTTACGAAATTCCATTGAAATGCGTTAAGGCATCAGTAGACATCCATTAAGTTTTTTTACAGGACATTTTATTATCTTCAAATAGCAATTTCTTGGCAAGAACCGTCAATGAAACTGAAAGTCAAAAGTTAGATCGTCTGTAATCCCTAAATATGTATACCAAATTTAAAGAAGAACCGTCGAGCAGTTTAATAGATTTAAGAGGAGAATAAACATAAACATAGACCGACTGACTTGGTGAGCTCCTAGAACAGTGGGTACAAAACAAAAATATACGTCATTAATGAGCAATTTTATATCTCGCATTCAGTTTATACTGTAATCATACATCTTTAATCAAGATAATATTATGATACAGATTTGTTTCTTTACAATAAACAAGACACAAATGTAAATAACTATAACTACTTTAGTAAACAGAATATAGTAAAACTTCAGCAATTTCTTATTTTACAAGTTTAAGTACAAAATATTTCTGAGGCATTTGTAGGTTTTACTTGAAGTATTTACAGCAAATTACAAATAATGTCAAGTTCCGGAAGGATGAAAATCTTGTTTAAATTAAATAGAAATCCTTTATACAGCATTCATAATGAATCATTTTATGGGTGTTCTTCTTGCTATTTGTGTTTCTCTAATTAATGTTGAAGTTTGAGATGAGTAATGATAGCAATATGTGTTTTGCGTGCAACAATATTAAGAAAAATGCAATGCAACAATACAACAACTTCGTACGAAGCACTGTTCTTTTATAACAATGGCACAACAGTAATATACCAAAAAGTTGAAATTAAGTAACACTACTTGCACTCTAAAACACCTGTCAAGCAGTTATTATTGATGAAATACCAATGAATAACACTTTCAAATACAACCTTCATTCCTGCTACTGAGGTTAAAGTCTAGTTTTTGCGGATCAAAATTGATGTCAATGAACCTGATTACCCAATTAAAATCAATTTTTATTAATAGCATACAGTAATTTCTTATTTATCTATCTTTTTTTAATTAAGGGACAATGGCTGCCAAATTTAAGATTTAGCTAAACTATTATCAAATTTAAATGCTTAATATTATTATCTAAAATCATAAATAATTCATTTATATTAATTGTAAGTGTTACCTGACTAATGCGGTTGAATCCGTACTGCTTGAAGCGCTCGTCGTAGAATGGAACCGAGTTCCTTGCAATGTAGAATGGTTCCCAAGGATCCTTCCATAGCACTTCAAAGAGCACATTGAGCTGTGGCGAATACGGTTCCTTCTGCCACGCGTCGTAATCCGTGTGCTTCTGGCATTTCCAACACAGCTCAGAGTAGAACGGTCGCACCAGCATGTGGTCGATCAGTTGCAGAAGGCCCGCCTTGTCTCGTGGGATCTCCGTCCCTTCGCGGGCTTCGAAAGCCGGGACTACGTACACGGTCTTGTCGTCGCGCTTACCGTCATGAAATAGGCGGTTGGTCTCGGCGAATTCGACAAAGTCTCGGTGAAGATTAGAACTTGGCACCATGTCTACGTCCACCACGAACACAAACTCAGTCTGGGCATTACGACGACCTACGTTTCGTAAAAGATTATTTGGGTAAGGGACTTCATCGTAAGCGTAATTAGATGCCTCTGGCGAGGTGTAGTAAATCTGAGCCCCGGAGCCAGTAGTCGTCTCGATAAGGGACTCACATTCGCACCTATCGGTAGTGTCTCGGTCAATTAAATTGGTCACTTGATGAATAAGTGGGAACACTAGATGGAAAGAGGCATTTTGGCGCAGAGCTGGCAGACACTGTCGGAGTGTAGCAATGATCTTCGCCGCTGCAGAGATTTCTTTACGGGTGGCAAACACAGCGACAGACAAAGGCCCGTCCCATCGCTGGCTGAGAGCGGCTAAATACCCTAAGTGGTGGTGAGAGCACTGAGTCACTAGAGTGACGTCGTGGCGAGCAAATCGCGGCTCTGATGGAGAATACTCGCTATGAACAAAGAAATTCACCACTTTAAATTCGCCGCTAGAGTCTAGAACACTACTTGCCCTCAAAGCAGCGTCCATGTTGTCCAAGTCGCGTAGCCAGGCTTCTTGAAGACCGGAAGAATGAATAGAGTCCTCGGAACGGCGCACTGAGCTATTGCGCAGCTCCAGGCGACTCAGTAAAAGCATATGGATTACCTGAAAAAGAAAATAAACATCGTTTAAAAAAAATCCTAAGAAGGAAGTAGATAAAAAAACTCATTTGATATTAATAGATTATTAAAATTTAAAGAAAATGATTTTTAGTTCATCATAAAACTGCAATCGAAATCTCAATTAATCATACTGAAATCAGTAATGATTCAACCCACAGAAATTTAGAATGACTCTGACTTTATAATTGGTATGAAGAAATTTAACAAAGTTGGTTGTACTTTAATTATTAATGTCTAAAACTACTATTTCATTATTTAAAGCAAAATACGATTGTATTTAATGAAAACAACTTAATGATTAACAGCTTTTCTGTTAAGTGTTCTGTAAAATCCTCATGATTCTGATGTAACAGAGGTGGAAGGTAAAGCAAATGGCAATAACTTAACCTATATTATCTAATTTCATCAAACTTGAAAGTCGCAGTTTTTTACAATATGCAATATTAGGAAAATAAGAAAGGATTCATCCTTAGAAAAGGATTCAATGTACGGAATCTTCTTGACAGGTACTGCTCTGCTGTGGTTTTGGTATATTCAACTTGGTCCTTTCGGTGGTCCCTATCTGATATCTTTTTATCTTCACTTTTAAAGGCAACAAACTTTTAATTCAATAGACAATCGTAACATCAAGTATACCTCTAGCAACATCTACGATTCGGTCATTGTAGTTCAGAAGTCCATGCTAGATTACAAAACAGGCACCTTATCTATGATTGTTGAACTGATAATTTTAGCTGATTTCCTACATTATTCCGTACAAATATCACATTGCAGAGAAAATCGCGTCTAACAGTTTGCGTAAGCGAATCTTATACTTCTTTTATCAATGGGTATTTTATTATTCTGTCAATCGATGTACATTGTTTAAACTTATTTGCTATCCAGAGGAGATAGGGAAGATGCCTTACAATACCAAAAAATAGTTTATCTTTATGTATATAAATTGGCCTGAGATGATATTCTTTAATATATTTTTGACTTACCATTGATATAATGCTATTGTAATCTCTTGCCAATTCATCAACTTCTTTTTCTACTTATTTATGTCGCAGATAATTTGTATTTGTTTACGTCACGAATAATTTGAATGACTAATCTCATCCTCATTGCAAGCTTTTTTTGTAGGTTCTCCATTCTCGAATTTTCCAATCAGCTGCTACTTTTGTTTAATAGGAGAATAATTTTTACATTTTCAGGCATTCCTACATCTTCAATCAGTAAAATTACAAAATTATATCCTCTATCATCAATAGTTATATGTAGATACTAAATAAATGCAATTAATTGAGTCATTCATATGTATGTAAATAGGGTATCGATTATCAGTGCATAATAATGTACAATCCTGATTAAAAACTTCATATAATGTCATCTGCGATACTACCAGCAGTAGAATTGTAATCAAATTTTATTATACTGTATATGTCGATTACCAAACAAAACGATAAGTTATAAAAAAAATATACCAGTGCATTCGCACTGTGGGTCAGAACAGAGAAAACAGCTCCTTGGAGCTAAGTAGCATTACTCATCTCAAACATATCAGTATCATTTACCAAATAGAATGATGACGATGATGCAGAAAATGTTCAAAATGCTGTATGATGACCACATTGGCGTATGCAGTACAGCGTATTTATATTCTCAGCACATTCGAATATCTATCTATTTTTGTGGAATGGAGCTCCCACACTTGAACCAGACGGTGGACGAAGTCTGCAGCCGTCTCCGGAGTGTATAGGCGTGAGTGCATATAATCATCTGTACACAGTATACTTGAAAGCGGTGGTCTTTGTTGCTAAAAGGTTCGTGGCAAGATCCCCCCTGCTGTACTCTGTCGGCATCATCAGGAACTCAACAACAAACATCGGTGTAGTTCTGCGGTTGAATCTTGGACTTAGAATTGTGGTCTACGCGGTGGCTTCCCAAGAATCTGGTTCGAATCCCTACGCTGACATGGATATTTATTTCCTTCTTTCCTGCTTCTTCACTTTATTCCGGTTTGAAGCCATTCTATAATGATTTCCCGAGGAAGCCTGGAAAACCTCTCAATATGTGTTCAAAAATACCTGGCAGTAGAGATAAAATGTATCTCCCAATCCACCCCGTCAGTTTGGGAAATTATACTAATACAACCCCGACGGAGAAGGCCAATAGTGAGCAACAGCTATAAAAAGGCTGAAAAAGACGAAGAAATAGAAGAATTTTGGGCATCCTTGACTGAAGCATCGACTGATATTTTCGTCCTTTTGGAACTTCTGCCAGACTTCTGTCACTTTATGCAGCTCCTGAGACAATGCCATGCGGGTTTGATGTACCTCCAACAGCCTTCTATCTGCTGCATATAGCAACATCAATGTAAGTTCGTTGAGCCATATCCATGTGATAAAAAGCGCTATCGCATCAAAGAACAGCATAACACATGCTTTATTCTGCAGTTTTGTAGCATCTCATTACGATCTCTCTAGTGCTGAGTGACGGTTATAGTATGGACGGTGGCACATATATCTACTGGGAAAATAACTTCCTTTGATCGTTGCGACAGAAGTATAGAGGAGTTTTATGATACTTCGCTTCGCGTACTGCAACATATCCCTACGATTCATACTTGATATTGAGCAAGCGTGTAAAATAAAAGCAGCAAGAATATCATATCAGATATAAAAAAATAATAATCATGAACTGAAAATCCGCATCCAGATAATTCCAAATATACAATAGATTAAAAAATACACAAAAAAAAACAAACAGAAAACTTTCAAAAAGACAATAGGAAGACTAATAATCTACGGCTGAGGGATGTTTTAGTCGTAACATCCAAAGTAGTTACATACAAATTATTCATGGTAATCAGATTTCCATCAGCAAATGACATTACTGAAGAATATTAACAAAATGAAAACATCTATAATCTTACGACATTTTGTGTATTTTTGTATTGAAATTAATTTCCTTATCAATCGTAGTCGTAGCTTCGAACACTTGTAATTAGTCCTTCTCATCTAAAGAAAAACGCGGGAAATCAATTATCAAACTGAGCAACATTAATTTAGAGACTGACTATCTATTCACCTGGAGGACTGCGACGGCGATCACCAGCAGAATGATCACCTTTCCCCAGGCACACCTCATTGTCATGGCTAAGAAACTCCCATCTTGCTTTCTCCTGCTTCTTCAAAGTACTCTCTCCTAAGAAATAGAAAAGACATATTCAAGTGACAATATACAGCAAACAATGCTTAAAAAGATTTAATTGCAATTTAATTTCTTAATTAATTCCTTTAATTGCAATTTAATTACTTCATGGAATATCGAGACATACTGTATACTTTAGAAAAGAAATGACAATGAAATATATTCTTATTTCAAATAGTGGAATAATGATTACTTAAAGATCAGACTATTATATTCTTCTTTAATAAGAGAGAAGTATCTAATCACTAGCTGTATTTTATTAATAACTTTAATGGTAACTATTTGTTTATCAAGGGCACATATAAGAATGTCACAACATGGCAAATAATAAAAAAAGATTTTAAAACACCACAAAAATTATAAAAACATTTAAATTACAAACTTGAAAACAAATTATTATAAACAAATTATAATCATATTGTCTTTATTTCATTTAGAAATAGAAAGTTATTGTTAATTTTTCAAGCGAAAGACAGAGAAAAAACGAATGGTATTATTTGAAATCGAGAAAGCCAACTTTAATCAATACAATGAAAACTATTTCGTTAAGATGGCAGAGTCAGTAAGTACTGTTAGAACTTTTAGTTTATACTGTGTATTCGAAAATCTCCAGGAAAATCATGAAATTTTATTGAAGTTACTTTTTCGGAAATGCATAGAAATGTTGGTATCGCACTTTTGGAATCATAAAGCATTTCTTTTTATGGAGACTATATGTTACGTAACACCCTGAAAATGGGGGTGGATGTAAGTTTAAGGCTCCCCACAATCCGAACCCACTCTTCCTTTGATCTCATTAAAGTTTAGACAAATAGTGGATCCTCTTAACTATTGAAATTCTCATGAAACTTAAATGGGGTTGGAGGGGGGGAAAATCTCCATGCGAAATCTAATCCTCTAGAAAAGGCCTAGGAATTGTATCCCAACGTTTGACATGAGAGATTACGCTCGACATTAAAATCCAATACTAATATAAAATAATTAAAATATTAAAGGAAGAAGATCTTTAAAGAACTTAAAACTACTTTCCTTAAAATGTTATTTCTTAAAATTTCTTCATTACTTTAGCTTATTTTTTTTTGTTAAATCGTGAAAACAACACAAACGAAAAGCCTATGTCTATTATTAAATTATTATATCCAGTAAAATAAAAAAAAAGAAACTATTTTCTGAAAAAACATGAATTTAATTCACTTTATTTACTTACAATGCCTACATGTCCATGAATTTTTAACCAAAATTTAATCAGTGTTTGATCAAAACAAATACTAATTATCAGATAAGATAAAACTATTAATACCCAATGTTAAACGAAATCTGTAAAATCTTTGTTCAATTTCTAATGCTTTTCTATGGGAAATGCTTAATGTCCTCAATAAACAATGATAATACCATTAATGGGGATTTATCTATACTGTCATTATTATTATTATTGTTTTACATGCCACCTGTAGATTTCTACATCAGATGGCTTGAGATGAATACTTCCGCCTAACTCCGCCAGACTGTCTGAGATATTATTATTATTATTATTATTGTTAATGAGATTTATCATTCTTTCATCTCATTTTTAATTTTTTAATTTTTTTAACAGCTTTTTGATTCATTTATATTCACCATACATATACAAACGTATTTTAATTGTAAATAGGAAATTTCAACATTTAGATATTCAGATTTTGACATTTCAAATCAATAAAGAGAATAGAGTTTCAAGAAATTACAGTAAACTAGTTTATTTGTCCTAAGTTCAGTTACTGAGGCACGGCCTCTTATGTAAAGTGTTAAATAAGACTGATTACTATCAGTTTTGAAAATACCTAATTACTAGAAAACTCCTATTTCGACTTACAATACATTCTGTTTTTTGATCCTTTTTCTTTACGATGGAAAAGAAATCCAAATCTTTATTGCAGGTGCAATAATGTAATACTTAACTTAAAAAATCGTTTGATATTTTAGATCATTGAAAAAGATTATTCTTGTATTTAACCATCATAGGATTAATCTTAAATCTTATTTAATTTTTATTAAGCAATAAATAATCATGTAGGTACGTAAGCTGCGCGATAATAATTTCTTATTAGAACAACGATAGAGATGTGGATATCCCTTTCTTTCATTACTTATCCCTTGAAATTTAAGCAAACACTTTGTGATTTCCTCTTGTAATCTTATTCTGCATTCCAACTGATATTGATCATAAATTTATTTCTGTAGGGCATTAAGATAAGTTAAACCTTTTATCAAAAAAAGAATGTTAAGAAGACAATCAAAAGACGTAGTACAGTGGAACGAGGTTCCACGCAGAACTTTTGGATTCGGAATGTTTCTTTTATAATAATAAACATTTCTGCGAAACCGTGTGGTGAGATTTTCTGAGCAATGAAACAAGATCTTTACACACATTTCCTTTTTCATCTAATTAGAAGAGTGGTCCTTCAAAGTCCAATAAGATTTCGTGAATGGACCACAATAACGAAGGGAAATGATTTTAGTTTATTTTTAATGGAGTACTAGTGAAAATTTAAAAAATGTAATTTTAATATGAAGTATTTTTTTATGCTATCAATTTTAAAACACTTGAAATCAGTAATTTTTTAAAGCAAACAATTTGAACTGCAAATAAATATATGAGAAATAGAAATTAAGTTAAGAACTGAATGCAATGCATCGGATGATACAATTTTGTCTGCAATTTTCTTTATTAAGCTTTTTAATATATTGTGAACATCTTTCCTGAAATCAGCGGTAGTTTAATCTTATAACTCCTTTATTTTTAATAATGCAGATGTAATAGAAATATTATACAGTATTTGTTAATCTAAGATAATTTGTAAATCCTAAGACAATATGTAAATACAGAATAGGATTGCATAATTCAAAGACTGTATAATTCAAAATAATAATAAACTGACAAATTTTGGCAGTTTCAAAATTCAATGCTTTATACCTATGCCAATTTGAAAAAAATTAATCAAAACGCTTTTTAATATTAACAAAATAAATTTAGTATTTAATTAAAAGCCGTGCAGTAAAATAGCAAAGGCAATGTCAAATACAACGGAAGTACACTGGATTTCTTTTCCAGGAGCTTCCTGTATCTAGTAAATCTCCAACAATCGTCGAATTATTGCTTTTGCAGCAGTGAAAGCTCCCAGACTATTCGGGTGCAGTTGTCGTTGGCGTATTTATGACAAGTCATTTCATTACCAATCGAATTGCTATTATTAATATCTGAGATGCGTGACGAAAAGCAGGGTGCGTGGCTATGGAAACTTACTCCACAATCAATAGCAAAGGAAGGACTACAGAGGAAAAGTAAACAAACCTCACCCTACTTATCTAGTCACTGGATAGATAGGCACGCATTTTAGGGCGTCAACCTTTACTGGGGAAAGAATTCAAATTAGCACAAAATCAATCAGAAGTCAGAAGAGGACGTACCAATAAAACTTTTGAATACTAAATGGTAGTTCGGAAACTACTGATTATCTCGAGAGAAAAAAAATACGATTACATATAAAGTAAATTGCTATAAATGATTGCTACAAGAAACGTTACAGTTATTACGTAACAAACATTAAATCAACTTGCTGTTTTTAGTTGCCTTTCTAAAGAAAGTGAGGCTTACCACATCACTCACTCTGTATGTATGTGAGTGTTCCCTAATAACTTTTGAACGGATGGCTTGAATGGATTGTCTTGAATGGATTAGAGATGATCCAACGTTTTAAATCTTTTAAAAATGGGTCCTTGTCTAGAAATTATCGGGAGAGACAACAAAAAAATCCTCATAGAAAAGCATTGGAGTTTAAATAATCCTATTTCTGTTGAAACTTCATTGTTTTCAACAATGAATTTTAATCCGTTAATTAGCGATCGATTTAATGTGACTAAAGTTAATCCAATTTCGACAACGGTGAGTAAGTAATACAGATTTCATTTGTGGTTTCATAACATGCAAAAGTTTACGGTTACGGGACCTAACACAATGAAAAAAAACCCAATTTTAAAAAAATCTGCACGACATGTTGCGGGATCCAAGTTCGGACCAACTTCGTCAGGTGACCAAAAACAAAAAAAAAAATGTAGTGCAGCTTTTTTTTAAATATACATAGGTTTTTTTTTTTAATTATGTTACGTCCCAATTGTAAATATTGAATTACCATATGAATTTAATGGAAAATTTTATGGTTTGTATTCTGCAGATATTAGAATTCAAAATAAACATCGACATTTCATTTTTGTAGGTTTTTGGGGAAAGAAAGTAAAGAAATTTAAGAAAATATCTTTTAAGAACAGTAGATTTTCAGTTTTTCCGAACTGTTTGATAAGCTACAAATATCATTGTTTAAATATTTAAAGAAAAAAAGAATTATCTGCAGAATTTTTGACACGAATCTTTTAAGAGAGATAGAGAAAAAAGGATAGAAAATTATTCTCCAGAAAATTTACATACTGATTTATTAATAAACTGGATCGTTATTAATACAAATTTGGCTTATGAATTAATTAATATTTTAGTAGCACTGATTTTAAAAATTAATATTGTTTTCAACTATTATTTCATTTTAATATTCTCTTACCAAAATCAGTTGCAAAAGGTAAAAAGATATGAACAACGGTTTTTTTTTTTTTGTATAATCATTCAGAAAATAGTTTAATATAAAATACTAACTGTGGGAGTTAATGAAATATTTTAACAATCACAATAGAATATAGTAGAATACTTGCCAGGTCTTAGGAGAAACTTGAAAAACTCTCGCTGTAAAATCTTACACCATATAAATCTCTTTTTTAATGTCTTGGAAAATATTTTGAAACTCGTTAAGCCAATTTGTATCTCTTTAAGATGCTGAGTATTTTCTAAACTCACTTCTTTTGAAGAATTTTACAGATTTTTCTGTAAAAATACTCCAGTGGGATACTCCACTGAATTTTTAAATTATGACAATCTAAGTACCAAGCTAAATTAACTCGAAAAGTTTATTAAAAACTCGAACATTAATTACCTTTAACATTAATTAAATTCTGATACGCATATCAGTCTGTCGGTGATCAAAATAACTGATAATCTATTTGTTCTACAAAAACAATTTCTGATTTTATGAAATCAGAAACTTATTGATTCTGAACTACGTGAGGAAGAGTTATAGTCTTCAAATTTGTCAAACTATATATTCGCATTTAATTCCAATATCTTGATACTTCAAAGCTCTAGTTTTTCAAGTAGGGGAAAGTTGTCCAAAATGGGGACGCATCTTGTTTAACTTTAATTTAACGAAATCTAGCAAATAAAACAGTATTATAAACCATTGGTCAATTACTTAGGTCCTTTAGCTATAATAAAATGGTGCAGAAAAGTAAACAAATTCCTTTTTTACATGTGTATTTTAATTCTAAGTGTTTTATTGCATAATACCCCATTTTGGACAACCGGTTCAAAATAATGACATTATATATATAATAATATAATGACATTATATAACATTAGGAATATTGTAATTGATCATTAAGCTGGCCTAAGCACAGTAATCACAAATGAAAGTTTGATCATCTTCCTCAGCGTTCCAACATTCAATTTTCGTCCCCGTTTGACCCGACTGTGAACAACATTACCAAAAATCGCTTTTCTCGTCACATAAACGACTCAGCAGATTAAAGGACATGCCAAAACACTGACTAATAGATAAGGAAATGAAATATGTACTCGCCCAATACTTATAATCAGTTATATGCGAAACTAACACATCAAAAAAGTTTGCAAAAATTGAAAACTTTTCACTTCAAAACTAAAAATCACACTAAAACTCAAGCAAGCGTCATCCAACCTTCACTGCTCAACTCAAACTATTACTATGGCATTCAGTAACAGTAGCACTATGGTTTTTCGCCGATAGCAGCACTAATCAAGGAGAACTTGAATGTCCCCGTTTGACCCGCCGTCCCCATTTTGTACAACTTTCCTTTACCCATAAATTGTTTACGTTTTTCTTCCTTTTAGTTGTTTAGGGATCCATTTTCTACATGGATCGCTAAACATGTTTTTAACATTTGTGTCATACTTGTTAAAGGGATTGCATTTCAATATTTAAATTCCTTTGTTGTCATTTTCAAAATAATAAAAGCATTTTTGAAAAATTATAAAACTTATTTAACAGGATATATATACTACTTCTACTGTATATTCATGAAGTCTTATTTGCATTTCAATCTATATATACCTGGATTATATACCGGTATATACATGGACTTTATCCAGGGTAAGACAATAAGCTCTCATAATCAGCTAATAACCCAAAGAAATCAGATTTTTGTAATGAAGACAGACATACAGCGATAAGACTATACTACAGTCTACATATCTGCGAACTACTATTAGATAGCTGATAATGATATTGATACATATTTTCTTTCTATTAGTTACTATAGCAGTTTAAGCAAATTTTGTTACAAAAAGAAAAACATGCATCAATCGTATTGTTAACTGCCTAACATCAGTCAACAGATAAAGCGGATTTACATTTGCTTTTGATAGAAATTTTTCTGATTTTTTTCGCTTAAGAACTCTTTGGACTGCCTTTGGTTATTTTTCTTGCACGAATCTGAAGCATTGCAGAGAAGCATCCATATTGTAACGGATTATTTTGAACCAGAATTAACTTGAATTGGGAAATTAGTTTCAGAGAATCATCCCCCTCCTCCCTCTCCCATATAAATAAATAAATAAATAAATAAATAAATAAATAAATAAATAAATAACTGTCAAAACTGAACTACAAACAGAAAAAGTTGGAATTTATTAGCAAAGTTTCATACATTTTTCAACATATGACGGAGAAATATAATCGACAATTTTCATCAATGTAGAATCAACTTCTGTGCCCACTTTTCATAGAAGTTCCTTTATAAAGTATTTGCTTTTGAATATTGCCCTAAAAACCCGACCTCAGAAGGAGAGGTCTCATGAATTATTAGATGATATGAATACATTATCACAAATCAGAAAGGAATAAAACAATCTTTGAAATAATACTTTGAAAAGAATTTAGAATGAATGCCATTCGGAGGAAATTTTCTGTGAATAGTCATTAATCCAACGCTAGCAAAAATGATCTGGCAAAAATGTAAATACAGATGCTCCTTGACTTACGATGGGGGTTACAGTACGATAAACCAATCTTAAATCGAAAAAGCCATTTAATACATTTAATGTAACATCATAGCCTAAATTAAACGTGCTCAAAACATTAGCTGTCCAGTATCACGAAAGAGTATTGTATCGCATAAAGCAAGCCGGGAAAAGATCTAAATTCAAAATATGGTAAAAATATGGTACACTTCAATTTCTACTGAATGCGTAACGCTTCCGCACTATATTAAAGTCGAAAAATAATAAGTGAAGACCGTTTGTATTTCTTCTGCTAATTTGACATCTCATTTTATAGATTTGCCATCTAAAGTTTTTGGGTTAGCTTTCATTTAAATGTCCTTTTCTTATCTCTTGTTTTACTGCCCTAGTTTTACATTAATCATAATATAATTACATCCGAACTTTCAAAGTTAAAGAATTATTTTGCTATATGATTCTAAGAAGCTTTTAAAAAAATAATTCATTAAATTATCTATGCGGAATGGTTATCCTTCGCAAACGACTGAATATGAAGCGATTGAGAATTGCTTTTGAGGAAGGGAGAGGAGGTGGAGATTAAAATAACCGTGCTCGTATCTTCAGTTGGACCAATTAACATCATATCAAATTTTCGGAAAATTTCTGCAACTGTTTTTAGCGTCATATGCCTATAGACAAGTAAAGAGACAAAGAAGAAATTGAATAGTAAAACTTAGCATGCTCCGTCAATCATAGAAAAATTAAAAATTAATTTGCAAATAAAAGTTTTTCCTTTATTTTCAACCAATTTGCATTTTTTTCTATCATTGGAATTAGTTTTATTTCTTTATCATGTGTAAGAAGAAACGTTAAAAACCCCAACTGCTACTATGACAACGGTTGAAATTCATTTCAAACTAACTTTTTGAGATAAATCTGAACTTTTTTTTCAGAAAGAGAAAAAAAATGCTTGCAAGACAAGTGTCGAGATTTGTTCATTAAAAGAAGGCGAAGATAAACCCGAGCTTCACAAGTTGGTGAATATCTCACAACTTTCCTCCTGAGGATTTCACACGGATTAATTACACGAAAATAAAAATGAATGAGTGTGGGGAAGAGGAGGGGGAGTTCACAGCTGTTTCTTGGTGATTCAACTACTAATTGACGCGAGATCCTCGAGTTGGGGCCCTCGTTAACCGAGCTCCAGGCGAAGTGATCTGCACAGGAGTTGATCTTGGATTATTAAGAACATGAAGGGGGGATGGGGCTGTGTACACACACGAGCACGGATGTCGTGGCCTCTAATTGGTCCCCTGCCCGAGTGAAATGAGAAAGAAGAAAAAAAATCGCAGGTCGCGCGTGAGAGAAGGTAAACTTCTAACCAACGTGTTGACACAGAACTTACACCAGAAAAAAAGATAATTCTAAAATATAGACCTAAGTTTAACTAAAAAGAAAGGAGACGCAGAAAAGTACATCCTCAGTGTCACTCGCCGATTTTAATTGGTATCTGTACAGATTTAAGGTGAGCGAATGTCAACAAGATCAACCCACGTAAAAGAAGCTTGAGCATATTGTAAATCCTGACCGAAGGAATCTTGAGAAGGAATATTTCCATTCTAATTAAAGAAACACTATAGGTAAATTCTTGTCTAATTCATGCGCCAATAGTGATAATGATATAAAAAAGTCATGTTAAGACTGCAAATGGTTAATTTTGCAAGCTACTCTGATAATTGCTGCAAGCCGACTTTGACCTTTCAGTCCAACGGCTGATGTTGTATAATTTGACAGAGTTGAAAGTTGCATTCGTCGACGGTCCTACCAAGAACTGAATATAACTGAGACATAAAATATATTACATTTTCAGTCGTGCAGGTATAGTAGAGCTGTTATGCTGGCATCTATCTTTAATTCTAGGAACTGTGTTTATTTTCTTTCTTCTATGTTTCTCGCTTTCCAGGACCTCGTATGCTATACTCAGATGAAAAGTAGTGTAAAGGAATACCTCTTAATTAAGGTGAAATCACAGGATTAGAAAACAGCGCTAAGAGCGTATCGACAATGGATTACATCTTTTTTGTTGTCCATTATCATCTTTCACGATGCTTTTGGCGTTGCGTTTATTAGCGATAAGCAACGAAATTCACACGATTTCGCTGTAATCCACAATGAATTGATGGAAAGCTTAAACATTTTTTTTTTTGCGGTATAGCCTTTAGAAACTGTGTATTACTGGAATAAATACAAAATTGCTCTAAAGAAGAAATATCGTAATAACACTTTAGTATTTTTTTATTCCAATCAAGTTAAATAACTGTTCTGAAATTTGCTCATATTTGCTCATTAACCTAAGATACAATTGGCTATTTAAAATTTCACTTTGCACTTACGAGAACTTTTGCAACGTACATATTTTAAGACAATAACCACTGCCTTAGATATCAAGCTGCTCTTAATTCTTGGAAATTAAATTCGCCCAGGATCTGCCATCTTTTGCAAATTTGATAAATTGCTGCCAAAATATTCATAAAGATAGGTTTCCTTCTATGAATATAGTATAATTCTTACAAATACACTAAGGAAGATTTTAGCTCGTAAATCTTTAAAAAGCACATAGCGTAACCCGAATGGTAACCTTTTGATTTGCGAAACGCTGCTAAGCACCAGTAACCCGAAGGAGTATTTAGTAATTCAATAGTTGCTTTGCCTTGCAAACACTTGATGCAACTGGAAATAACGCGTAAAATATTTCACTCAGATGTTACTTTCTATAACTTTCCTAAAAACAATTTGTTAAAAATGACACATTTTACAGATTCACAGTATTTCTATTACTATAAGAGTCGAATTTATTTCTGTTTTGTCTTATTATTCTGTTTCTTAATAGTTTTATTAAGAAACAGAATAAATGCTATAATTAATGGTTCCTTAGGCTATGAAGTCCCACTGTTCGTGGGAGGTAAAACTCTGAGAATTCTACTATCTGCGCAACTAAGTTAAGACTGGTTGGTTGGAAAGAAATCTGATATTATTTAGTAAAGAGCTAGGTGAGCCCTCGAATCCTGTCCGGAAGTCACGCAGCTCGTCTGTCCGGTAATCACGCACCTTCAGTTCCTGGGACGTCTATACCGAAAAAATAGATCGAATAGATCTATATGACAGAAAGATAGTTATCGTTTTATCTGTCTAAAAGTAAAAGCAATTCAAAATGCAATCAAAACTAATCTTCTAATAGTTAAAAGTCAGTATTCCGCATGTTTCAACCTGTAGTTGCTGAGTTGTAATTGCGTCTATCAAGCAAGACGAAGACAGATAGATAAGCCAAGGAAAGAAACGGCAAATTCTGGGTTTGTTATTAAGATATCCGACATTACACAGATCAGAATAGTTCGAATTCAAAAATGAGTTATCAGATCTGATAGTTTGTAATGTCTCAAATCACGAAACACAATAGATACATTTATAAAAAGCTTTCTGAAATTTAGGAAAAATTTTAATAAAATAAATCTAAATTTACCTATCACCAGGCTGAAAAGAAGAATTTAAATACGAAAGTTAAATTCTACATGGCTTAAGAAAAATATACTCCAAGAGTATATGAGGAAATTTTGTTACCACAGTTCCCGTTACTCAAAAGTTCTGATTAGTATCTTTAACCTGAAAGTTCGTGCCTTTTGAACTGATAATGCGTAGGTTTCAAAATCATTGATCCAAATCATCTTATGATTGTTGAAACAGGATTTACAAACAAATACAAAATTCGACTTTTCAGTCGACAATCTACTAAAATTTTCAATTTCGGCTATTCCGGTAAAAAAAAAACAATCCACTTTATCTACATATGGGAAACAGCTGAGAAATATCTTATATTCAGGCAAATAAGTCCAATTTAATTTTTGGAATTTTGAAATTGACGTCTAAACGTATATTCGCCATTTTGGTTTTAAAATAGTTTCTATATTTTTTTTGTTCGTATTATATGATTTCAATTAATCATAAGTTTCCGCACGTTAAATGGTTAATTTTAATGGATAATTTTAAAAACATTTTCATTCTTGAAAGATATCAATTGCAAGGCACAAAGCTAAAGTTAGGATTCGCTTTCTTCAATCAGGGAGCTTCTAGTTTGACCGCTAGATGTCAGCAGCTTATCATTGCAATGAAAATTCTGCATTAAACAAATTGTAACATTTTAATTTCAGCTGTTGCGAAAAATTATTTTAAATCTTTTAAAATTTCCGAAAATAAAGACTGAAAAGTAATAGCAATCATTCAAGTATATCAATTTTCTGTGTTTCCATCTAAGCTTTGATCTGTTTTTAAGTTTTACTTTTCTGAGTACGAAAGGCCGACATATAGGTCAAAATATATTGTAAAAATACATTAAATATATAAATATATATAGATTTGTTTTAATGGTTTTTTTTTTTCATATCCCATGTAATATTTAGCAAAGGATATTTTCGATTAGCTCAAGTGTTTATAATGTTCTTATTAAGCAGAAAAAAAGGGGTTAAAGGGGTTAAATAAATCATAAATAAACACACATATATACAGTAAACTCCCGCTTATCCGCGGAATTGGGTGGCGAATAATCGGATAAGCGAATTCCGCAGATAATCCGAAACAGGATGAAAAAGGACGAAAATCAACACAAAAATGCTTTTAACATGTTTTATTTATATTAAAATGGCAATACATACAGTTATAGTACATACATTATATACAATTATTTTATTTTAAATGATTTATTATTATGGGAAGGCTCTCCTATAATTTAGTGTAACCTAAGCTCCATCCACAAGGTCGTTCTTTAAATTGTTTGCCTATAATTGTCTTCACTTACTTTGTTAGCCTCTTTTATTGTTTACCTTATTCTAGATTTAATTTTTTTTTTTTAATTCCGTAATTTATTGTATAGTAAAAAAAAATGGAAACAGGAGAGGTCCGTGAATAATCCTCAAAGCGGATAATCGGGAGTTTACTGTATATAAACATTTAATTTTTAAGTCGAAACATGCAATTCCGTCGTCCGTTTATCTATGAATAAGATAACTCAAAAACTATATATCTTACAAAGGTAATTTTACATATGATTACAAGGAAGATTTCGTTTCAATAAGTGGTAAAAGATAGGAAAACTGCCAAACTACGCAGAGTTAAAACATAGTAATAATCTTAACTCAAATTATCTACTAGATTAAATTTTTATCCGGAATTGTTAAGCCCAGATAAATTTTTTTCAATGTGACCTCCGTTTTTATTTGATAGAAATTGGGCAAAAAAACTATTAAAACACAAGTCTGCATAAAATATCATTAATAAATCATTTACATTTTTTCTTAAAAACTTAAGATCAAACTGAAGAAAAAAAAATAAAAATAAAGAGCTAAGTATAGAATTTTGAGTATCGAAGAAAAATTTATATATAATATCATTTTAAAGAATTTTTATAAATATAAAAAGGTTAAAGAGAATTGTAACTCTAACACAGATACTAGATTATGTTGGCTGAGAAGTTTTTTAATTTCGAAGATGAAAAATATTTTTGGCTTTAGAATAGATGAAAATATTTATGTTTTTAGTCAGATAAATTGGGAAAGCTACACTAGCAATAGTTTTAAGATAATAAGACTCACTAAGAACACAATTGACACGCACAATTTATTAATTATTGTTTTGTATTTCTTTGGTGAGAGGTCCCGCTCTTGGGAGCAAGAGCCGGGATAGCTAGTAGTTTCGCACCTCCTGAGCATGTTATCGGTGGAGTTTGGCTGGCTGATGAGCACTAATAAGTGCGAAACGGTCCGTCCCAGTCTCTTCACGATGACAGCTCGGGGTGCGAATCCTTTGCGTAAATTGTGCGTGTCAATTGTGTTCTTAGTTAGTTCACTCCGCACGTTAAAGAAAGATTAATAATAAGACTCAATTAATATATAATATATTAAACAAAAATATTATAAAAAAATTACTAAATTACTCATATGAGTATTATGTAGTACTTTTTGGTATAAATGTTTCAATTTAACTGAATTTAACTAACCATAATGACACACATTAAATATTCCAGCACCTAAAATACAGGAGTAATTTTGTAAGTACACCTAATAAGACTGGCAAACATTAAAAAAAATCATTTTTTTATCAAAAACCATTTCATAATGGTAACGAAATGATGTTATTTGAAAACGTCTGTCATTCTTAGTTAAGAACTTCGTTATCAGACACCTAGTAATCTATATCTATTTCGAATGTACATTTCATAAATCTATTTTAATCAGAATTTAAAAAAAAATCCTTATGGATAAGCTTAAAATTAAAACCAACACTCTTTTGCTTTTGCTGATTTTCGGGATTCCATGTCAGTCTCAGAACTTTCGTACTCGAAAAATAAACAAGACCAGCTTTAGACCAAGAGATCATGCAAATTAGGAAGCCCAGAATCCTGATGGAAGTTGAATTGACAGGCTACAGGGAACGCTGAGGACGGCGCAGATTGCTTTGGTTGTCACCGTTCAAGATTTCCATTGATCAGATCAGAATGGAGGCTTCCACGACGCTCCAACATTTCCGTCACAATTTTTTTTTTTTCTCTCCTTCTTCCTCCAGTAAAGGAAGAGGCGTTCGATCCAACGCTCGCTTTAAAAGAAAAAAAAAATCAAATTTTCCCAGATTGTTTTCTCATTTACTTCAGTCGTCCAAGAAATAACATTTCACTTAATACCTCTCAAAAAAGACGAGAAACTTACAGGAAAAAGAAGAATTTCTAAAGAATATCATTCTGAAGATAGGGAAAAAAAGTAATAAAAATTTTGGGGGGAAAATTTGCTTTTGTATAGGGAATTTCGATTTTCCATAAGCCTCTGTCGCACTTATTGGTTCGGAGGCTGAAAAATGAATAGGAATGGTATTTTTTTTTAAAAAAAGATTACTGTATTGGTCGTAGAAAGAATACTAGTTTTTACTTATTTAAATGTCAAAATGCGTGAGAAGATTGGTTTTAAAAAAGACAAAGAGTTGTGAAAAATCCCTTAGTATAAATCAGAGATTTTTCATTGAGTCAAAATACAAAATGGGAGATTAAAATTGATAACATATCAAATTTCATCAAAATTCAGGGCCATAATGTACAGAGTGTACTTGAAATGTCCTGTCAAACTTAAAGGTTGTATTCAATCATGCAAAACAACAAATAAATGTCATAAACATGGGTCTGGAAATGCGTTATTTCCAAGATACGAACGACGAAACGATACAGCCCGACGACTTCTGAGTCAACGGTTATCCTGACGGTTGGATTGGAAGAGGGGGAGCAACAGCACGACCTGCTCGTTCCCCTGATTTAAGTCCTCTGGACTTTTTCGTATGGGGTTATCTTAAAGCATTAGTGTACACCATACCGGTTCCTGACGCCCACGCACTGCATGATCGCACAGTGGAATGGTGCAACACAATTCGACGTGCACCTGGAATTTTCGACAGTGTTCGGCAGTCGATGGAACGACGTTGTGTTGCGTGCATTGCCATCGGTAGAGGACAATTTCAAGCACTTTCTACGAAACTGAGCGACTGTACGGCCAACACCTCTGTGTTGTTGCATCGTTCATATCTTGGAAATAAAGCATTTCCAGGCCCATGTTTATATGACATTTATTCGTTATTTTGCATGATTGAATACAACCTTTAAGTTTGGCAGCACATTTTAGGTGCACCCTGTAAACAAATTCGTCCAAACTAATCTATAGTTGCTATCAGGAAAGAAAGTTGTCCTTTCACAGAAATGGCAACTCTTAATTACGATCGGAAGTCCAATTAACAGTAGTTCTTCAAAATATGAACAATTATTTAATAAGTAAAATTGTTAATGAAAATAATTAAGTTGATATTTAAATTTACAGTAATGAAAAACCTTGAAATTTTTTTTTTTTACATTCATTCAGGAAATGTCTGCAACAATTCAGTTTTCAATAGATGTCGCTAAACTATCCCGGAGTGATTAATACATTATTAATTGCAATCTATCATGATTACAAACTGTAATTCATTTGAATCATAATAAATAAAGATTTTATAATACTGTCTGCTTTGATGAAACGGTCTGCTTTGTAGTACAGAAAAAAAGGAAGGAAGGAAAATATCCAAACCAATTCCGGAAATCGATCCAGCGTAGCAGCCGGGTTGTCCAATCAGATATCTAGATTATTCAACTACGCCAGACAATGTGGATCGTAATGAGTTTTGAAACATTTGGTAACTGAATAAAATATGTTCTAAAATTCGACTAATGACTGATACTAAACTTAAAGCATTAAAACTTATGATATATACAATAATTAGGGACAGAAAAGACATAACATTGAAATAACGTAAAAAGAGAAAAATTTCAATTACAGAAATGAAATATGAAGGATTTTGCATATTGCTACTGAAAGCGGAATAATAAAATAAACGAAGAGAAGTGTAGCAGTGTTTGAAATGTTTTCTGATCTTTTGAGGATCTGAAATAAAAGTCATTATGGAAGATTTAACCATAAATTTAGCATAATTTTGGAGCGATTTATGCACGAAATCGATTTTACTTTTGGAGAAACTTTCTAGAAACAACTTATAGTAGATATTATACACACAATGCTTACTTTGTAAAGTAAAAAAGTTAAAATACGAGAGTCGATTCATAAGTCATGCCAACTATTTTTTTATCTCTCGAAAACGTGCTACCAATGGATCATTACTGCATTATAAATATAGTTTTGCTGTGGCTGTTAACAATCTAATAACTTTCTTGGACTTACAGTCGTCTGTCCATTTAGTAAATAAATATAAAATGAATAGCAGATTGCTTGACCAGCATTTTTGAATCGATATTAAAGTTGGATATCCAAAATATTTCCACATACATCATAAATCGCTCCGATAATCTTACTGATTCTCAATGGTATAATTCAATACATTACAGACTCATAATAAGTTTGTTATTGAATTTTTAAAGTTATCATTGTCTAGATCGATTTATATTTCAGTTTACAAATTTTTTATAGTTTAAACTCCTTCAAAATGCCATTTTTGAGCTGCATGTAGTAACACAGCATGAAATAAGAGCTTATAATATTATCTTTGACAATTCACATTATTCAAAATGTATGTTTAAAACCCCTAAAAGTCAGAGAAAGTGAAGCATATCAAATACATATCAGTGTTTATCAGAATTGATTTTATAGATTACATTGGAAGCCATCCACATATCACAGCTTACAGAATAAATCCGAGTATTTTACGGCTAGAAATATAGTGCTGTATTCAGTAATTTAATCTGTTACGTAATAAACAACTGCTGTATAGGCAATATCACATCATTATTATGCAGATCTCTCCGATAATTTTCTGAATAACCATTCAATTTCTGTTTAAATTGAATCACGAATTATTTCATATATTAAATTCGAATCCATCACTGTTTAACAATATTGCAACAGAAACATAGCAATTATGATCTTATCCCCGCAATGAAGTTAGCATTTTTTTTTATCGGCATCAGTAAATGATAATCCAAAGTTAAATTCATCGAAATGTCGTTGCAAACTCATAATTCATCGTGAAATGAATGCGTCAATTAAGGCTGGTGTTCAGAGAGAGTATTCACACTGGACTAATTCACAATAAATCTTGTTCTATCAAAGTATGTCCTGTAATGTCTCTCTGCTACTGAGTTGAATATTTATGGCAGAGAGATGGAGAGTTGTGATAAGCCAGCTCCGTTCGACCGTTTCAGAGCTGGTATCAGTGAAAGGCGATAAAACATCATTCAATATCAATATTCACGAACGCAAATGAAGGCCCAAAACCATCTTTTCACAGGTGGAAATTCCCATATTTTCATTTGCATAACATTACTTTGATGTTTGAATGTTTTATAATTCGAACAAATACGTCAAATGCAATAAAACTGAAGTTTTAGAAAATAAGAAAGATAATGTTCGAAAATTTTATTTTGGAAGACATTATTTTACAATTCGAGCTATCAATTTTAGAGCAAAGATATATTTAACATTGTCAGTTATTTGAATAGTCAAGCTTGTTTCATTAAAATGAAAAGTCATTAAAACACTGAAATAAAAAAGCCTTAATTCTGTAGCTGTTGTTTGCATAAAGAACTGCTTTTTCAGTATGTTTCTAGACCATCGCCAAAGGTTGTATAAAGCTAGTAGTCAATTACGATGCTTGAATTTCTAACAGTAAGTACATTAGAACAACGGGATAAAGATGTAAGTAAATATATACAATTTTCCCGCCAACAGGACTTTAAACAAGACTGCACTGTATATGAGGTGATGATAAGTTAAGAAATCACAAAGAATTCAGCCGTGTTTTGGCAGTCTAATTTTTCAGTGACACAGCAAGTATTGTCAGAGACAGATACTCATTGTGCTGTTATTCCTATAGGGGAAGATTAGATCAAGAACGAAAGAAGTTCACAATAGATACAATCCAATTTAAGTGGCCAGAACTATATCAACTGAAGTTCATGCTGTCTTCACTATATGAAAACATTTTATCGTCAGATTGAATTGACAGATTTACTTTTTTAAAATGATTCAAATTGAGTGCTTGTTAAACATTAGAGAGATTCAAGGAAAAACAATAAAAGTGTCCATTTTCTTTCTTTAAATTACATTTTCTTCAATTTCATTATGGATTCTAAAATTTTTAAGTTTTACTTAAAATTTAGATATAACAATGTCTGTAAACAATATAACAATGTCTGTAAACGATGCTCAAAAAAAAACAAAACAAAAAAAAAACACCCGAGGATTCGCAGAAGTCTGGACAGCTGAAATCCACTGTAATTGATTTTTTTTTTCGTCCAGTGGTATAGAAAACTTTTTTTTTTCACTTGCATTACATTGGAAAAAAAAAAAGTGTGATACTCATTTCCAAGAAACTAAGAAGCTCTTTCTAAACCAAGAAGTTCATTAATGCATATTAATGAAGCCTAGTTTTCGTAAAATGTTATGTTTACAACTATCAAAACATTAGATAAAATATTAATTCACGAACATTAAAGAGTATTAACTGAAAATAAACCGAATCAGAGACAGGGTGATATTTTATCATCTGCTACAGAACAGTTCTTATAGGAAAAATCTTTATTCTCTACCCAATATTCTCTATTGAATTTATTAAAGGAAACAGTTTTTACATTCAAGGGAGGATATTCTCTTGTTCATAAATATGCATCCTAGGTTTCAAGTAGAGTCGATTCAATAGTTTTTAGAGACGGGATATATATATATATACACACACATTGATCTCAAAATTCCTTTTTTTTTGGCTAGAACATCGACGAGAATTACTATTAGAAAATTAATCATTACAATATTTAAAAAAAATGTGTTTCTTTTATACATGAATTATCTTTGTATTAATTAGGTGACTTCTCAAATTGAACTGTATTTCCTAGAATAACCTTATTTAATATTCTATATTGACGAAAGCTAAGCGCAAATTTTGTTTCTGAGACAATAAAGATTAACAACGTTAAAAATTCATCGTGAAAAATAACGATGCAAGTGTAGCCAGTGTGAAAATCGGTTTTCTGCACCGAAATTCGCACTCGAAGTGCACTTTTCCAATAAGAGCTAATGACGGTTGAAGGGCCTGACCACGGAAGCACAGTCCGTACACATCATCAAAGCAGAACCACTAGATTTCGGCGTTTTCAAGTTTCTCTCTCTCTGTGTCGAGTGCCGAATTCAAGTTTAAACGTTGACCCCTAGCCTCGAATTTGATACAAAGGTCAAAACAGGTCAACTCTCCTCCATTAAAAGTTTCAACGAGGTCCACAGGCGGCGCTTAACGATCGTTTGAGCGAAGGAGTGGGTTTTGTTCACAGTGCATTAATTCCAACGCATAACAATCATTGCCTGACGCTAAACTTAATGGAGTCCTTGCAGAGACGGAATTAAATGTATGCTACCGCCATTTTGTCAGAGGATTTTAAACAAGAACTGCACTTTACAAGACAAGGCGAAATATCACGAAGTGACAAAGAATAGAAAATGAAAAGAAAAATACTTAGTCTTTCCTTTAAAAGAATATTCAGACTCCTTTAGTTAATTTATTAATGACTGGAAAGTCATTAAAGGACATGATTGATTTGCCGTCGTTCAAAGGTAGCCTAACATTAAAGCAAGACATTCTGAAAGAACATAAAGCCTACTATCCTTAAAGTGTTCTTCCTTATTCCTTTTTAAAGTCATGAAAATGACACAAATGAAAAACTTACTTTTTTCAAATTATAATATTACATATTTTATATTTTTAGAAAATGTAATTTAATCCGCATTGATTTAAATTTAATCATATTAAACTATACGCAAATTAGTGGATTAGCTAAAAGGATTAAAAACCAACATTTTAGGCAACGATAATCCATTGGTTCGTTTCAGCCAGTTTTCAAGAAATTTATGTCGCCTATTTGCGCTATTTTATCGACAAGAACCCACTTGAAAAATAGTTGAGATAAAAAAATAAATTCATCTCTAGTCCTTAAAAAAACATACCAAATTTCAAGAAGATTAATCGAGCGGTTGAAATATTAATAGGGGAAGACACAGACTGAATGATTATAAAAAGCAGGTGATGATATGAATTTCTAATTCAAAACATTTCAAAATCAAAACAAAAGCTATCAAGTAATCATGAGCCAAATCCAATAATTCTCTAAGAATTTAATTTTATAAGATTTTCAATCTTAGCATTCCATAATTCCTTTAGAAACTTAGATCAAACGTCGTTGCAATTCAGAATAAAATTTCAAAACCTATTTTTATTTACATCGGTGTTTTTAAACCATCGTTCGTCAACTTTATCTCAGAATAAAAACGAAGAAAACTGCATTAAACTGTTATTTGTATTGATTAATAGACAGGGTGTCTACAAAATCTGAATAAAAAAATTCCCTGATTTTTCCCTGATTTCATGAACAATTTCTTTTAAAATTCCCTGATAATTCCCTGATCTGTTCAACCAAAAAAAAAAAAAACCAATCTGTTCAACCAAAAAAAAACGATCTGTTCAACCAAAAAATTTCATGATTTTAAGTAATAATTGCAAAATTCCCTGATAATTTCCTGATTTTTTCCAGAATAACAAAATTTCCTGATAATTCCCGGTTTCCCTGATTTCCCTGATTCTGTGGACACCCTGATAGATCTCTTATTTCCATTTGTCGATCGTCTCTGATAACGCAATCATTAGATACGTGTTACATTTAGAGAACTCTTTGAGATAGTTCTGTAAAATAATAGTTCAATTTTACCAATCATTCTAACTAATGCTTTTATCGTCTGTCGTGTTAAAAACTTATATACAAGATGGCGGCCACTGAAATAAAAAAATAAACATTTCGAAAAGAGTCGTAAAACCAGATTGTTTTCAACATAAAATGCATCTTCCTAAGAGCAATCTAGAATCTAAAAACAAGTCAGTATTCTAGGAACAGAAATTAAGTTATTGAAAATTTCTGGAATTATCTACCATTAAACTAGCTTTTGCCCGCGACTTCGGACGCGTAGATAAGAAACTGGTTGGAATTTCGGGATAATAGGTAGCCTATGTATTGCTCGGGGACTATATCTACCTATCTACAAAACTTATCGCGATTTGAAACATGCGCTCATGAACAGGTTTAGGAAATTTTTCATTGAGATCTGTGGCGCGTTTTCAAACAGCCCTAGCGACATCTATAGACAGGTTTAGGAATTGTTTCATTCAGATTTGTGGTGCCTATCCGATGGGAACTATTTGATCGTCTTACATGCAAAATTTAAATTCAGATCCATTGCGAAGTGCTTGAATGACAGACAAACTGTTTGAAAACTTACAAGATTTTCCCTTTATAATTATTAAGGATTACTAAACAAAATAAAATTATGAAAACACCAATTTTTGAAAGGTAAGGGAGAAAGTAGGAACATTGATATATTTTAAAGTCTTCATAAAAATGACGAATAAAATATAAGAATTAAATGTCTCTCAACAAAATTCAAGCTAAATTTGTTTCATCAAAAGACTTTAAAAAGAATATCTGTTCATCTCGAATACGAAGTATAGAACTTATAAGGGAATCCTGAGGCAGCGTTCGACAACTGGTTTTTCATTTGACCAAATAACATTGCGAGGAATGTTGAAAGGTTCTAATCTTTTAACTTATAGTTTCTAAAATTAGAATTTTCTTTTTTTTCTTTTACTGAGTTAAACTGAAATTTTCAATCAATGAGTGCTATGAAGTCTTTCTGTATATTAATTATTCTGTATAAATCGTTAATAGACTTCGTCTTTGAATTACCCTGGCGTTACTTAGGTACCACAATACCAAAAATTATATCTAACCTAACAGACATCAATATCAAAGATCTTTAGCCATTGACAATACTTCCTTCATGAGCCCGAAGAAATGGAAATCACTTGATACACATTGCCAAATCGGAACACCCAACCGAACAGTTGGTTCAGCTAGAACAGTGCTTAAATACCTTCGGTGTCCATCTATCAAAGTATCTCGCAATATAACTTTTATTACCCTGCTTTTGAAAGGCTAGAATGGTTGACTTCGTAAGAGAAAAGTTAACAGTCAACTCCGCCTTTAGTTTCCAATTTTTCCTTTATCAAGTACAATATAGAAACATTAAAAACTACTTATCAAAACATTGTTTTTCAGTTAATGCGGACAAAAAAGTAATGGCTTCATATTATTATTAATGACAATTCACAATAGAAGCAGTGTCTTTTATTCCTTAACAGAACATTACGTGACAATGCTTAGATATTATATTTATGCAATAAACTAAGGAAATAACAATTGCCAGAGTTGATTCTTTCTGGAATTTTTTTTATGACTGCCCATTGCAAAGAAGACAGTCATGTTGACGCCATACCATTCATAAACCTAATATGAAAAGAGAAAAGGTCAAAGAGAATAAAACAATTTTAATAATGCAATTATGCTTTACAATAGACATTCGTTACATTAAAAGACCTCGTTAAATCTGTCAACAAAGCGATCAATGGCACAAGTGTTTACAGCCAACTGGTCTCTAAGATATAAAAGACGTTAATGTCGTTCAGAAGAAATGATTAAATAAATAGGTATTCGACCAATAAAACATATCTTCCAGACTGAAAAGGAGTTATAAGCTGTATAGACTAAAGTTCATCGTAATCAAGAGAATGTTTTGTTCTTCGAGCTTTTTTTCAAAGGCTACTGTATCACTTAGTTAAATGAGAATTGGCAGGATAGGAATTGAAGTTCAAAGAACTCAGTTGAATTCAGTTAGTGAGTTTACCCCATTCACCCTTCTTTCCGAGAAATCCTGCAGCCATTCGATAGACGGTTTGGTAAACCCTTGGACCCAACTGAGAGAATAATCAGGGAAAAACAATCTCCGTTATTCCCGGGAATTGATTTCAGCTGGAATTGGTTTCAGTGAATTAATATATGTTCTCCTTTATTTGATTGGTTAATGCAATGCAAAGGTAGACTGTAATATTCTTTTAATGCAATAAGACCAAATCCGAAGGAAATTGTAATTAACTTCAATGTTAGAACACTACTTTGTTAATTTCCAAAAAACAGATTAAACAAACAAAACAATAGATAGTTTTAACCTAATCTTAAACTCAATAATTATCATCTATGGCGAAGTTGTACAAAATCAAAAGGGAATTACAGTAGTATTTTTTTTTCTAATAATTTTTGAAGTACTTTGATTATGGCGCTCTAATGGAAAGGCAGCTTTTGGCTCCTATCTCCCTATACAACGTACAAGAAAACATTTTTTATTTCAATACTTTAGGATTAACATTGAATTTAAGCTCCTTAGTTAAAATAATACATATATATTTTTCGTTGCAAATGGACGTACGTTTTTATCCTTAAAATATTATAAATCTTATTACTAATAGAAGTCACTCGAACCGAAATCGTGGTAAAGCTATGAAATTATCCGTATAATACTGAGGATACAGTATTCCGAATGGCAAAATTATTTGCCTTTGACGTTGACGTTTCTATTATTTCAATTACAATTTATAAAAATATAATACTGTAAAGTCACACTTATACGAAACATTCATTATACGAAGAATTTCTCATTCTCCGGCGAAATCCCCATAGTCTTATATGTAATTCACTTATACGAAATATTCAGTTGTACGAATAATTTTTGGTTCCCCCTCAAATTCGTATAAGTGAGACTTCACTGTAATAAAGAACAGAAGAATAAATTAACTAAAGTAATGTAATATAATAAAGATAGAAACTTGGATTTGTAAGTTTCCATTCAAAATCTCTATTTCTATTTCTACAATGCAATAGGATTGTATATTATGTTAATCTACTATTGCATCATCCAAAATTACTTACAACAGTTTATAATTTAAATCTCTTCTGAATTAAGGAAACTTTGAAGTTGATATGATATCTGCTTTCAAAAAAAAAAATAGCATAATTGAAATATCTTTAAAAAAAATAAAATTTTTCAAGATATTTCAACTAAGCTACTTCCTGAACGACTGTGTGAATGAGTGTTTAAATAAATTTTTAAATGTAATTAGTTTTGTTTGTGTTGGTAAATTTCAAAATGAGCAATACTTAAATAAGGCGTTTTAATCTAAATTACTGAAATTTAAAAATCAGTACAAAATTAAAATTGATGACGAAACGATAGAACAACTTAGAATCATACACTTTCTATAAATAGAATTGTAAGGCTTGAAGAAAATAATTTTTGGCTAGAATTTGAAAGCTTGCAGGTTTGGATACAAGTCATACATTTTGTTCTAAGTTTGCTGAATTATGACAGTGCCTCTCAATCTGTTCACCTCAACTCTCCCCTTTCGATGAAAGAAAAGTGATCTCTTTTTATTCCAACTTGTAATATGGTCACAGATGTGAACGTAATAACTCATTTTACCTATCTCTTAGGCATTGTTACGGTCTTTTATTTTTCCTTATTTTATTTTTCTTCTACTTTTCATTGACGCAATTTTGTGTCATTATGTCACTTAGTTAAGGCAAAGTGATCTTTGCCTTGTTTACTTTCTCGCATTATCCGCCATTTTTTTTTATCTCTCCTCTCTGTTTTTCAACTAAACTTGTAATGGAAAGTTTTCTACATTTGAAACTTTATTTATTTATCATTTTTTTTTTATTTATATTCTTACTTCCTACCATCGTATGTTAACTTTATAATTGTTATCTGTAAATGATTATATAGATTATTAAATGTAACTTTGTTTTTATTTGGAGCAATTTTTATGCTGGTGAGAAGGTGTATTCATTTTATATCTGGAGTTAAGCTCTGGTGATCATTGGTAAAACGTTGTTTACGTCACCATACCTATGAAATGCATTCTTGAAACTCCTGAGTCAGTCTTGCCGTGGAGTATCGGGGGGTACAGGGCGAGTTACCTTTAGTCGGAGAGGAGTGACGAATTTGGGAGACGAAATTCAGCTTTGTCTTATTTCCCTATGCACAGTTAATGGCGAGACTGGTGTTTCATCCTGTGGAGCGCACATCTCTGGATACATTGAGATTCGTTCTTCTTAACATAGCATCGGCTTCTTGAATATCTGTCAGGTAATAAGAAAGGCCGTATATCCTCAAGATGGTTCAGATACATTGGGCAGCCACTGTTATCAAGAAACGTTCGCGAAGTTAAAAAGAATGTGTTGTGCTCCATCGTGTTTACGCGAATACTTTGACATGAACAGTTTAGTGAATTTTGTCGGAGCTATCCTATATTTTGTGCCAGTGTAAACAGGACAGATTGCCGAAACTGTGAGTAAAATTTCGTTTGGAGGGTTCAATCAGGGAGTGAATTTTTCATATATACTGTACAGTCAGAAAGTCTGTTTCATAAACAATTTTCGATCAGACTCTTCTTATAAAAGTGACACAAACTATTTGTGAGAATATATCTTCAGTTTATATTATTGTTAAATTGTATTGATAAGGTTATTGTGAATTACTGTTTATTAATTACCAACTTTTGAATAATTTTTTCCTTAATTTGTAATCTGTTGGAGTTACCGAAGTTATCAACAAAGCTTTGTGTGTATAATATATATATTTTTTTTATTATTGATATGTAATTTCTATTGTTTTGGTCTTGATTCGTTGTGTGCTATTGTATAACATTAAGCTTATGTATAAATACATTTTGTTGTTTGATATTCCTGAGTTGTTTATCTTTTCTTTATTTCTCCTTTGGTATAATATTTATCTGGGTTTGGCTGTGGAATTTTTTTGGGCCCAGCGGTTCCATCAGCTACGTTTTATTTTCATCCCCTATCTTTATGGGTGTAGGCTTCCGATTGCATTAAAAGAAATACTCTGTTTTGTACATCCTCTCTGAGATCTGTAACAGCATATATTATTGTTACAATGATAGTTAACCTAAATAAATTTAAAAAATCACCAAAATTAATAAGTGATTTTTTTTTACAAGTAATAAAATAAAGTAAAAGGTAATACATTTGTTAAAATTATATAGAAATACGTAAGATGTAAGAGAAATTAAATTAAGAATTATTGAGTTACTTTAGAATTTTTAAATCGATTGTTGAATTAAAGGACTGTTTTCAGTTTTCTAAAATATAGTACATCACGGGTGCCCACGCAAGGGAGTCACGTGATTAAAATTGGGGGGGGGGGGGGGGGGCAAAAAAAAAAAACTTTTTTTAAATTAGTGTTTTTTTTTTTTTGTTTTATTTTTGAGTTTTGGGGGGGGTTCAAAAAAATTAAAAAGTGTGTAAAAGTCGTTTTTTTTTCCCTAATGCAAATATGGGCCAAGCCCCCCTCCCCCCCACCGTCAGATCTTTGAGGGGGGGGGAGCCATAAGGTCTAGGGGGGGGGCACCTCTGAGTACATAATTTATTATCCAAAAGTAAAGAAGAACATTTTATCTTATATAAAAAACGTAATACTTCTGTCACATTTCTTTTTCACATAGTTTGAGAACGACTAAGGATTCTCAAATTAATGAATATTTTGATAATAGAATGTATTCCCTAAAAAATTATTAAGTGAAGATTTATTTAAAGTTAAGAATAAATTTTTAGTATTTCATAACATTTTTCTCAATTATGTCATTGATCTAATTTGGAGGATAAAAAAATTACAGTAGCAAAGAAGCAAATAGCAGAAAAGGGGTTTTTTTTATTACTATTTTTTCATAGTGGATCATTTTTTATTGCCAAAAAGTCCGGCAATAAATTCATTCTTTAATTCATTAAAAAATAATACAACAACATCACGATAATAATACAACAATATTAAACAAGCTATAAAGTTATTTTTGCAATTTATAACTTTACAATTTTACAACTTATAGCGTAACTCGATATTGTTTTATTATTTTTTTTTAAGGAAGGAAATGAATACTGCACAATCTCTAATCTAGGAAGAGTATCTCTAAAACAACGTATAAAAAGTACCCCATTATGGGCCTGAGTAGGGCCATCCGATCGCGGGAGGTAAGGTTTTCGGCGTTTCGTGACCAACGGGACTAGATTGAGCTTAGGTGGTTACTCCGACGCCCGCCCGCCTTTCACCGGAAAAAAACCCGGTATCCATTCTCAGAGAGCTGGTTCTCCTAAGATTAGTCTAGAAGAAAATTCAACTTGGAAAATTCCTCCAGGCCGCAGTCAAGAACATTACCACTTGGCTACCGGACAAACCTAAATGTAAAATATATTTCTTAAATCTCCCTCAAAGAACGGCCGGTTGCTGACTCTAAAGCCACGCTTTAAATTGTTTCCATAGTAAATAAATACAAAAATGCAGATTTATATGTACACAAGTTGTAGTTGAAGATCGTTGTAGATGCGGATTTAAGAAGGCAAACTGGATGGCCGTCAGTTGATGGCCAAGGGATTACCTCCGCTACTCTAATGTAGAATAAAATAGCGAATCCGACGCACTTTGTCATAGGTTAAAAATGAAAATTTAAAAAATTCATTAAAAATGCAACTAGTTTCGGCCCCTAAGTAATTACGGCCTTCTTCCGGTAAAAGCAAATTAAAAGAATATAACACGTTGTATAGTAGGCAGTTAATAGGTGAAATCGAAAGGTTCGATGGGGGAATGAATTTGCTCTAATATAGAATAGGTTATATTTTCAAAACATCAAGAACATTACCACATCTAATGTCGAATTACTGAACTTGATATTCAATCGCATTTGTGTCTGTTTAATCGAAATTACTGATTATAGAAATGTTTGTCACGAACAGAGGTCATCTTTTCCCTATGTTTTTATGGATACTTCAATGTTAATCATTACAAAATTCCGGATTGAATTTTCGAAAACATATCGTAGCTGATCGTGATTTCACGAAAAATGTCGATGGCCAAAGTGTTAAATACATTTTTCAATCATGCCATAGAGCCGGAACCATGGGCGGATTTACAGGGGTGCTAGGGCGTGCACCGCACCAACCGATTTTTGGGATGATAATTTTTTTTACAGATAAATAAAAATGTTTTCTGTTATAATAATTTTATTAATTATTAATTTAAGTCTAAAAACGGAACATTTAAATTGGGTTTTGGTGTTTGAATAAACAAATACCTCATACCTTCCGGTGAGCTCGCATTCAATCAAGATATCAAGACCTAAATCCGCCTATGGCCGGAACTGAACCGAAAACCAGAACCGGAAAAAAAAAAAACGATGTTTTTCGTCGGAGTGAAACTGAACCCGAACCCAAATTCTGTGTTTTGAGTGAACCGGAACGAAAACCGGAACGAAAAGTATTACTGTTCGATGCCCTTGTTTCAATTAACTAAAAGTATTCTCTCGCCTATTCGATGCTCTGAATAAATGATTTTTATATAAATTTATTTTCTTAAGTAAAATGTAGGTATGGCGACAAGTTTAAATTTTTCCGTCTGACGGAAGTCGCAATGGAAAAGTGTAAGATTGAGTTTTAAAGTTTTTATTCAGTGGCAAGCTAACCTCGCATTGCCATTGTTATTGCTTACTTACAGCGTATAAAAGGGCCTTTAGAGAGAGGTCATTTGATCATTTGTTCTAGGAATATTTTTCTGAAAATGCTGTGGTAATCATGACTTTTTTAATCACAATCTGTCATAATCTGTGTTGTTTTCCGTAAATATCATTACAGAAAAATACAAGGAATATAAAAAAAAAAAAAAAAATTTCCTGCGCCTATGTAATTATCAAATTATAATTATAGTAGAGTAATATGTGTGTGGTCGGTTCGCACCGAAGTGCGAGCTTCGTTGCCGAAGCATCCGTGCTCCAGGGAGCGCTAGTGTTCCCAAGACGGCGAACCCCTAGCAGACTCCCTAGAATTACAAGGGAAAGATACTGGGGTGGTTTCCCGTGGCCTTCCCCAGGACGCCATTAAGGAATGACGTCAGACCGAAGAGAAAGTGAAGAAGAGGCTACAACACAGGAAAGGAAATTTTTGAAACATCCATGCTCGCTACCGGGATTTGAACCCGGGCGCTGGCACATTGATCTCACGACAGACCGACGCCTGAGACCGCTCGACCAATAATACGGAAAGTAAAAATTATTCTATAACTGGAAACTTGACAATATTTTCTTCAACGAAATTCTTTTTTTCTTAATTTACTTTTTATTAATTCTAGGAAAGGACGTTTTTGTTCAGCTGATCCAGAATGAAAATTCCACATGATATACTATATACACGGTGAAGAGTTAATAACGGAAAATGTAAAAGCAAGACTTTAACAATGCTTAAGTCACTAAAAATCTATTTATTCAAAACTATCCTATGATTAAAGTTGATTTTATTTTAACTACCCAGAAAGAAAATCTATTAATTTCTGCAAAAGCATTCTCAGGGAGTAAATTATTTTCTAATAACTCTTTATTTATAACTAAAGTGAAAAGGAAAGCCCAGAATATTTGATAAATGACACTTTTAGAACCTTTCTTCTTATGTTTAATATCTATAGGATAGAAAAGAATTTGTTTTCCAATTGTATGGCTTAAGCATAAGGACACGATGTTCTAACAGTTCAGATTTCGCCGATGCCTAAACAGCCAATACGTGAATAATGTCTAACAGATTTATGTTGACGATCCCGTATTTTCGTGATTTCACGTAATTTACGCGAGAATAGTCTCTATCCATGTCTTCTCACAAAATATTGAAACATTTATATGAATTTTAATACGGAGAAATGCATGAGACTTTTACTACATTTTAATATAGTTTTA
This sequence comes from Thereuonema tuberculata, assembly GCA_023159025.1. Taxonomy (NCBI): domain Eukaryota; kingdom Metazoa; phylum Arthropoda; class Chilopoda; order Scutigeromorpha; family Scutigeridae; genus Thereuonema; species Thereuonema tuberculata. The sequence goes on along the minus strand of JAFIDM010012231.1, from coordinate 51,756,774 downwards.
ATAAATTGAAATCAGTCAATAAACAAACAATAAATTCATTATGTAGCATTTTCCTAGTGACAGACATTAAAAATACTAAATTCCTTGAGACCTGCTGAAGAGGCTAATGGCGAGATCTCGTGTTTTTCGTAATTCTCGCGCAAACGTGATCGTCAAAATAAATCTGTTAGACATTATGCTTTGTTATCATCCTATTAATAGGCGAAAGTTGTACGGACTTTATTTGTAAATTTGTATGTTGTAATTTGAAATAACCAATCACAGTGCAGCGTTGGAACACGTCAGGTATGACGTCACGCCCATGTTGAAAGATGGCGTCTCTACTATTTTCTCCACTTCACAACAACGAATCGCGATTACACAATTATTATCAGCATATTGAGATTTTCTTTCCCACATAAATGAAGTTTATACTGAAATGCATGCAGTTCATGCGTCAAAATTTATCAGAGAGTTTGTAAAACCTCGGTTTTTACATAATTTCGGCTGTGTCGCTGCTCTCTCAATACTCAACAAAGTAAGGGACAATGACGATGCACGTGTCCTCATTGTTGCCCAGACAGGATTATTGGTATTGGCTGTTGGACATTCATTATTGTTATTGTTGAAACTGGTAAATCAATTTTTTATTTTCTTTTACATTTATTTTAACAACATTTGGTTTAGTCATTCAAATTACATGTGGGCTGTTGCGGAAGTCATGGCTTTTAAAAAAGTGAGCTTAGAACATCTTTTTCAATCTTGTGTTTTCCAAAAATTTCAGGATATTTCAAAAATGTGGCATGTGTTTTATTTCCGTTAATATTGCCTCAAATTCGACGAACCTATTCTTTTAAGGCAGAAGGTTGCCATTATGTTTCATAATGAGAAACCGCTACTACGAAAGTGGTAAATCAATTTTTATTTTTATTTTAACAATATTATAATATTATTTTAACAAATAAGCCGATATTCAAATTACATATGAGCTGTTGTGGAAGTCATGGCTTCTAAAAAAATTAGCTTAGAACATCTTTTTCAATCTTGTGTTTTTCAAAAATGTGGAATTTGTTTTATTTCCGTGAATATTTCACGGGTCGCAACTAGTGTATTTTAAATATATATTTTTTTATTTGGCGCCTAATCTTTTTTTATTAAAAATAAATTATTCACTGTGTTACAACATTCAATATTAAAAGATGGATAAGAAAACTACGATCATGCGAAATTAGATGCAAAGTTCCTTATTAAAATGTGATCGATTTAGGTTAGGCCATAGAATAAATAAATAAATTTCAATTATGGGAGATCACAATGAAATCAATCCATTTTCAACTCACAATCTTTTGTATGATTATAATTAATTACTATTAAATTTTCAAGAAGATAGTGATGGTTAATAAATATCCTGGAATGTACATATTACTTTTTATTTTCTTTAAATTTCGTGTAATAGTATGTTATTTTAAAGCTCTGGTTGACTAGGATTTCCCATAATTAGTCAGCAATTAGAAAAAAGGATCTTTTGATGCCGTAGAAATAATTTCCCGTTTTGTTTTGTTTAAAGATGAGATAAAATTTAAATTAAATAAAACAAGAAATGAATTTTCAGCACAAATCTAACCAAATTGCCTTTCTGGTTCGATTATCGGGAAGGAATCGGGAACGGCCGTTTCGTCCTACTTGGGACTCATCAGCCCAATCTCCGCCTTCCCCGATAAAAGACCCAAGTCCCAAATAGGACGAAACGGCCGTTCCGATTCCTTCCCAATAATCGAACCAGAAAGGCAATTTGGTTAGATTTACGCTGAAAATTCATTTCTTGTTTTATTTAATTTAAACTATTTTACAGCACGTTAAACTCTTAACTTATGAGATAAAATTCTTAAGATAAATTCTGAAGATGGAAATTGTTAAAATGAAAAATTCAGCAATGACCTTACATTGAGGTAAATTGAGGTTCGATCTCAGTAATCTGTAACAGGCAGCGTACAACAAAGCACTTCACTATTAGTTCTAATGTAATTTAATATTAAAGTACATCTGTCCAATTCATCTATATTATTTATTCCAGTAAAGTACAATTGCAACGGAGGATTGAGATTATAAAATATGCGCTAATTATCCTTTTAATTCATATGAGAAACTGATGTAAAACAAACCGCTTTTAAATTAAAGATGAGAGTGGACTGAAAGTTCTTAAGAACTTGTTAATTTTTTCTTTACTTCAAGATTTCATGAAATGTTGACAAATAAACGCTAATTTTAGAAAATACATAACCACAAACGAATACTTACATTTGACTTCATCTTTGAATATGCCAAATTACAAAAATGATATCCTTTCAGAATTCATTTCGATAAATATTTTTCGCGAAACTTGAATTCGAGGTTATAGAACAAAAACTACAATAAAATGTCGATTATCCATCAATTATCACAAAGAGGGGAGGGCATCGCCCGACAAAATTACAGAATCTACTTTTAGTATAGTGGTGATTTTGAAGAAATATTAATCGTAACACTTAAAATGCTTAAACAGATGCTTTGTTTCTGATTCTTTCTTGGAATTTGTATGTAGTATAGCATAGAAAAAGTCTTAATTTGTCATTATGAGAATAAAAAAATTATTTAGGATAAAAAATCATATCCTAAATCAATTATTTTTTTTTGCAATAGTCATATTGTAACAGCTTATATGTAAATATTTTTAGAAATCATTTAGTATTTTAGTAGAAATTACTTATCTGTATTTTATTCATTTTAATTGTAAACCGTTATTTATTTTAAAATATTTCTTGTCTACTAGACGGGTACCGTCGCTTCGCTCCGTCGTACCCTTGCATATATAGCATTAAAAAAAAAATGTATTTATTTAGAAAATTAATATTGAGATCGGAGAATACACGACTTCCCTGCCCGTTGTGGCCTTCTCCGCTTAACTCAGATGTATTGCCGGTTGGCGCCTCAGACCTGGGGTTGCACCACACACATTTTTGCATGTATCTTGCAAACGCAGAAACATTTGTGAATGAGTGATATATCGTTCGATAGAACTTTCAAATACCAACATTATTAATACCAACATTAATTACGTGAGGTGTTTTTTAAAAAATTTTAAACCCCCCTCCCCCTTGGTGAGATTTAAAAAATTTTAACAACCAAAAAAAAAAAACCGGAAATCTTGCTGTAATATATATTTTCTCTGAATGAAAAAGTTTACGTGAGATTTTCGTTGCCCCCCCCCCCCTCCCCCTTGGTGAGATTAGTAGAGATTTTGCCGGACCCCCCCCCTCCCCCTTTTGACCTCACGTAATTAATGGACGACCCCTAATGTTCTCTTCGAACTTTTATACTATTCTTTTAAATTGAGAAAAAGTCAAAATTTGACCCTTTAAAAGGCGACATCTTGGAAACCAAAAACTTTTTTCGAAAGATTTTTGTAGCATTTTATTTGTCTTAAAAAGATCTACATTTTATTCATTTGCATGACAAATCTATCTCTTATAGTTTGGTCACAAAATAGGAAAAACGTAAAGTCTTATGACAATGACAGACAGAATAACGCTTTTATAATATAAGATTTACTAATTACTGATGTTCTGTTTATTTTTAAATTCTTTTCCGTTGCAGCCGTTAAACCAGTTAATTAATAAAATTCATTGTTCTTGTCCAATCATTATGTATAGTTTTAATTACTTAACCAATCAACTTCAGTTCCAGAATTTGACTCGTTGTCTTTCGATCCCAAAGACTCTCCCACAAATACCATTATAATATTTCAAATATAGTAGAACCTCATCATAATGAACTAATAGGGGCTGAAAGTTTTCCATTTTAATGAAAGTTCGGTTTATAACAAATAATTCTTATAGCGGTGTAAAGCAGCAGGGTGTGCATCAATGAAAGTACAATAGTTAGCTATAAAAAGTGTTTATTATATATCAAATGAAAAACAGCCTTTAACATAGTAGGTTGAATTGAAAAAGATATGTATGTGTACAGTGTATTAATCTTTAGAACAAGAAGGTCCTGGTTCATGTTGATTGCTTACATTCATTGATTTGAAAAAATAATTTATTTTCTGCTGCTTATTTCTTCAGTTAATAACTGACGGAGGAACCGTAAGTGCACATAATATGCAAACACATTTTCATTTGCCGATTGTTCAACGTATTGAATAACAAAATTTAAATGGTCTTTCACTTCGCTCACCTTAATTGTAGGCTGAGTAGTGTCTCCTACCTCTTCTTCCTTGTCCTCCGAAGATTCTGCTTCTTCAGTCATGCAGCGCATCCATGTTTACGCAAAACAACACAACGATTGATGTTTAATCGCTTCCTTGGAAATGTATAACTCGTCAGATAAAAATAAACATCATTTATTATTATTATATATTTTTTTAAAACTGTCCGTTATAAGCGACGTCCGTTATAATGAGGTTCTACTGTACTTTAATTGTAACCCTGTGTGTAGTAGTTTTATTGTTCACATTGTTTCATATAAACTCTGCATTGTAATGCAAGTTTGAATATCCGTGCCAATCTTCGTCGCAATTAGAATCTACTGTATTTTAAATTAGTAAAACAATAAATAAAATAAATCAGAAAACTAATCTAACGAAAGTCTGAAACTCCGCAAACAATCTTCTTCCTACTCCAAATGGTGAAGCATCTCTTTAGTCAACCAATTCAACTATC
>JAFIDM010012231.1:51705395-51742095 GCA_023159025.1 Thereuonema tuberculata | reverse complement strand
TTAATACGTAAAAATTACCAATAATAAATCCTGGGAATTAAAAAAAACCCTCCTCTTTTAAGTTATTTATGAGAACGATTTTATTAAATCTGCAGAAATGATCGAATGAATCTTTCAGTAGTCAAAAGTTTTGATGAATATATTTTCGAAGCATAATATGATCTTCGATAAATGAAAAACTGAAAATAGAAAGTAGTTGAAAAGGCATCGAAGTCTTTAGGATTCCGAGGAAATGGAGCGTAAATGGGAAAGATTCATCAATGTCTCCGTCGGTTTTAAAGATACAATGAGACAGATTGGTATCTGCCTTTCTAAGAAAGCAGCTGCGCAGCAGAATTCTGCAGAAATAATAAGCCTTTTTTAAAAAAAGGACTTCCAAATAAAGTTAAATGTATTTCAGAATTTTCGTCAACTTTTTAATTTTTTGGAAAGATGGAGACTCATTTTGTAGAATAGATTTATTGTCATTTTATGTTTGCTTTGAAATTAGATTGATTCCTATTTTCCACTGAGCCATTGCTTTAAAGAAAACATTAAAATTGAACTGTAATTTTAGATTGGCTCAATACCTCAAGGGATTTTCTACGGACCGGAGAAGGCGGGTTCGATATCCAGCGGAGAGAAATAGAGAGCCGAGAGGAAAGACAAGACCATCCGCTTCATCCTGTACGGCTTGACATCGTAGGAGCCTCTCGTCCTGCTCTTCCCCGCAGATGCTTCACCTTTATCCTTAACCTTTATTTTAGATATTTTATTACCGTATATGCTCCAATAAACGCCGAGGCTCTTATTGTCGCCGGTCTCTAATAAGCGCCGGGCTGCAGAGGGGACACGGCCAAATAGTAGCCGGTCTCTAACAGTAGCCGGGTCTTTGATATTTGCCTACCGGTAGACTACTAGTGTAAGCGTCCGTATCTTTATAGTCGTGCGTAATACCTTACGGTACATTGTCTTACAAAATGCCGCCGAAACGGTCATTTGACATTGCTTTTAAGATATTCGCAAATACGGTGGAATACGCAAAAGAAACTTCCGGTGAAGAGGCCGCCGTCAACAACGAAGCCGTCATTGCGGATACGGACGAGTAATAGCAGCGAAAGGTACAGAAAGACATTGCCATTTATCTTTAACAGTCTTATGTAGCATGTGAAATTCAAATAAAGTAGTTGTTTGTAATATTAGCCGGTATTTATGTGTAAAAATATTACGTTCTGAAGGTTTTTGTTAATAATGGCCGGCCTCTAATGGCAGCCGGTCTCTATTAAGCGCCGGGAGTCGAGGCTAATTTTACAAATAAACGCCGGGGGCCTCTAATGGAGTATATACGGTATATGATAGACCGATCAAAGATAGCAATTAATTCTGAAATGAGGATATTACATTTCATTTATTTTATTTTTTTTAATTTAATTTAAGTTAATGTTTAGTTCCACTACTAAAGATTTTTGAGTTGCTTCAATTCCTCAAATGCATTTCGAAGACTGAATACAATATAGATTAAAAATATTTTGTTTAGGCCGACACACTAGACTAGAATAAAAATGTTAACAATTTTAAAAAATTACATTAATAAACAACCGGTTTCGCCTTTGGTTATATCCGAATGTGCTAGAAGATCCACTAATGTTCAGAAATAGAAGACAACAGGTAAGGTTTGTTAGCCCTATGTTTACAACATGATAGTAAGGTATATACTTACAAGTTCACATTAGGTGCTCAAAGTTTCACACAATCTCTGGTGCAAACACACAAACATTTGCTGATCACTTTATAATCGTATAGCGGCCAGTTCGTTTCGGTTCGCTCCCCATAGGCTATAGGTGCATATCTACCCTCCCACCATTAGTGAAGCGATACATCCTACTCGTATAAAGTCAACGTCTCAAATGACGATGACTCACACTGCCCAACTAATGTGCTGTAAAACTCTAGCATATTCGGGTGGCGTTTGCGGATATACGTTTCACGATCAATACGGTTTGTTTTTGTATTCCTGGCCTAGCTTTAAAGTTTTTACAAGGAATTTTTGAATCAATCTGTGTATGAGATTATTTATATGTATAAATTTTCAGTTTTTTTTCCGAAAGCTCCAAATTATTTCCAAATTACTTACTTTCAATTAACTGAAAAGTTACTGTTGTTAGAATTGCGAATAATATTCCAAAGATGCGTGCAATAAGAATATCGAAATCTTATCACTGCCATTGGTTGCAAAGTTCATAAGCAGCTCCAGGAGAAATCAAATCATGTTCACTGAGTCAGTGGCGTGAACTGAAGCATAACAACCAGCTGGAAAAGCTGCGAACCGGACTTCTCACCGGATTAATAACCGGAAACTTCGGTTCTTAGAAATAAGCAACAAGAAAATCGATGTCTCTTTTACAAATAAACAAGCCTTCAATAAATCTTATATATATCAGCTTAACAGATACAGATCACTACAATTTCAGCAGTTTGAAATGGCAAGTAACGATTAATGTCGTAATTATATTAACTGTAAATATCTATATATAAATAATATAGATAAGATTTTTTAAAAAGTAATTTTTATTTTTTTAAAATTTAATTGTTGCACAAATAATAAATATTTTAAATACGTAACATCATTTTACGAAGTTTTTATCATTTCAGGTTTGCAAAGGAAGTTCATGCTTTGACAATTTGTAAGTGTTCTAGGCGGGGATTCTGTTTCCAAGTTGTTTAAATTATGTAAAATGGTAGACATTTTTTTATTACGGCTTTTTCTAAGTGAATTACAGTATGTGAGTGTGAGTTGTGATTAATATCGAGCATTGATTTACTATTTAATTATGCCACGCGAGTATAAAAATCATCACAATAGTTTCTGCTATGTTTGCGGGGAATTGATTTTAAAAGCGCAAAGAAAACCCCTTTCTCCGCTTCTTAAAATTGCTTATAAATTTTACTTTGTTTGTCAAGTTGGCGATCAGGACAAAGATTGGCCTCCAACAGTTTGCTGCACTACTTGTTACAGTAGCTTGACCAAATGGCTCAAAGGTACTGGTAAATCAATGTCATTTGCTGTGCCCCTGGTTGGGTGCGAACCTCGCTGTCATCTCACAGATTGTTAGTTTTGTATGACTTCCACCGTCGGGTTCTCTAGCAAAAGTAAGCAGTATCCTGATATCCTTTCAGCTCTAAGACCAGTTCCTCACAACGAATCTTTGCCAATCCCAGTGCCCCAAAAAATCTTTATTCTAGAGCCAGGAACGGATTTGAAACACTTTGAGCCACAGCCTGGACCATCAAATTATACGTCCACCGATGATGAAGAGTGTTCATATGATTCAACTCATCGACAACCTCACCTCGTTACTCAGTCGGAATTGAATGATTGAAACTTCTACCTCAGTGTACAAAAGGAAAACAAGCACCAAATGAAGGTACTTATCTTATTTATTTATTATTCTTTACATTTATTACTTTACTTTTTTACATTTATTATTTTACTTTTTATTTATGCGCGCGAGGTATTGAAAGCGCCAGCGTGATGCAGTTACTCTTCCGAACTGTTGCTATATATTTTTATTACTGTTGCTATATATTGTTGCTATCAATTTTTGTTATTGTTGCTATATTTTTACTACTTGGGGGAAGATGAAGGGGGCTGGAAGCTGGAATATGTAGAAAAATAAGTGAAAAATTGACGAAAAAAACCGGAAAAATCGATCATTTTTAATGATTTTTTTTACAATTTAAAGGGGCAAATCTCCCCCCTCCCCCCAAATCTACCTCCTTCCTACAAATGTTCATGTTTTAGACATTTTTACCTCTCTAGCCCTTCAGAAGAAATGTAAAGGGCTAAAATAATCCTTTTAATCTTTCCAAATTATCGAAAAGTGATAAAAATAGGTGGGGGGGGAGGGGCGTGCCCCGAAAACGGTGGGTGATGGGGGAAAAGGAGGGGGGGGTTATATTCGGATTCAGGAAGCCTTTTTACATCATTCCTGCTGATTTTTAAGTCAGGGCTCGAAAAAAATTTTTTTTTTTTCCGTCCACAGTAATCAGAGTTTGTTGGCAGGATATTTTATTTTGTTTGTAGGAAACTCTATTATAAATATATGATTATTTTGCTGTTGAAGACACTTACAAGTTTTAAGAGAAAGCAATATTTGTTAATGTTAAAAAGTGTTAGGGTAAAAGCAATGTCAATTTACAGATTTTTGTAACCTAGGTAAATTAGCGATCAGTTATTATTTAATTTTTAATATATACAATTATTAGGTTCAAAATATACATATTTTGAAATTTCTTCGGCAAAATCCCCAAAAGTGTTGAGATTTCTTGATTACCTTTTTCAAGTAGCACCCTGAAGTCAATCACTCCTTTAACACAATTCGACCACCTGTAACAGGTGACCACCCCCAAATCAAATTGAGGGTGTATTTAAGTGCACACGAGACGGGAACTAGCTCCTAAACTACTCATGAATGTGAAATTAAATGTTGTATCTTTCTTGCTTTATATTCTTCTTTTATGTAGAATTCACTAAGCTTAAATGAATCTGTCGTACAAGATGAACTTTAATAGCATGTAATTACACGTAAGGTCTCTATTGATTTTATTGCCATAAATTGGATTAAAAAAATACTTCATTATTTATTTGATCTTGACAAACTACTTTAGATATATAAGAACTTGAAAAATTAACTGCACGTTTTTCAGCTACTAATTCAATCTCTATTAAAATATTGAATAACCATTTGGATATGGAATACCAATCATAATTTTGCTGTTAAATTGTCTGCCACACTAAATCTTTCTATTGTAAACGTTTATATCATTATTCTCAGAAAACGCTGTTACACTTAAAGAAGATAAGGCCAAAAAAAAAATACATTAATTAAAATAGTTTATTTCAAACATATCGGTTTGCAAGTATCTCAAACACATATAATTTTCATTGGGTTATTTGTGTCCGAACAGTATCTCCACTGTATAATACTAGAAGCAGAAGTATTGTTTTCTAATATTGATTAATACATAATCTTTTAATTGCTATTTCCTATTGCTTTTTAATTTTTTGAAGGTTCACATTCTTTCCGATGATTGCTCCTCTTGATTTCTTGATTTAGTGGTGACTAATCCCAGCTGATGATCGCCAACGAGCGAGAAATAGCTGTTCTGCGATGTCACTTAGTAAACAATTGGTCTCAACTATTATTGTTTACGCATAATACAGCTATAATTCATTTCAGTGGGAATAAGTAACATGAATTAAAATATACAAAAGAAAAAAAAAACCCAACGCAATTGCTACTAGCACTGCAAACATTTCAAATAACTTAAATGTTTAATTTTTATCTAAATTTCAGTCTTTTTTTTTTCATTCTGATTAATGTGAACGACATATTTGATAAGTAACGATTTATTCTGTTATAACGCTTGGAAAAAGTATATTTATCTCTATAATTTTTTTCGATAACTTCATTCAGTTCTTGAATTCCACTTAAAATTTTTCTGATTATTTCAAAGTGAAATATCATCCAGAAACGATCATCTTCCTCGATGTGTAAGTCAGTATTTTCCCAATTAATTTTGAATACACTTTTCAATTGCAGAGAATAGTTGGAAAGATGTGGAGTCTCCTTGGAGTTCCTAAGTTGCACTGTCTTTCACTGTATTATCATTGCACTTGAATAGCGGTTTTTGATCAGTTCCAGGGTATGTGTGTTTCGATCTCTTGTGATTTCAATGTTTTCAATGCTTTATGAATTCAACCGAGGCTTTATTAGAATCAAAGAAACCAAGCACATCATGTACACCTAACTCCCGAAGTACACGATTAATTGGTTCCGTGTTCTTTCAAACCGTGTTGTTCGAGACTACAAAAAACGGGATTCCGTTTCAAGTGTGAAAATAAAAAAAAAAACGTTATGTTTTAAATTTTTTTTTTGTTAAATATAAAACTAAAAATTTTTATTTTTTTGAATTCATATTGGTAAACACTTCTAATAAATCTTGTATTACATAACTCAAATTAATTTTTTAATTGAGAAAAGTATAATTCTAAAACACTAATGCCCAAGTGCACCAAACGTCAATTAACTTTGATGGCTGCATTGTGGACGTAGCTAAAATTAGTGGGGGATGTTTCTCCGGAAAAATTTTAGCCTTTGTTTTAAAATTGTGTGAAACGAAACAAACATGTATAAAAAGAAAATTTAACAGAAGTACAAAATAATTAAATGTTGTCTTTTTAATTATATTACTATAATTATAAACAATAATTTGTTCAATAGATGTCACACAAGTCAGAAAATGCAATGAAAATGTTTGTATGACATACGATACATACTTTATATTGGCTTAAACGGAAGTTTGCTCTGCCCTAAGCGTGACTGACATCGTTTAGCCGCTCTGTCCCCGAAGTTGTTTCAGTAGCAAAAGTTCTGTAGAATCAGAGTTAGTCTGTTGTTCCAACCCCATCAGTCCTTTAACAAAACATTCAGAAACATCGGAGTTGCTTATTGTAGAAGTTTCACCTGCTTCAATTCTGCTCACAATTTGGAACTTCTGTTCCACTGTTAACAAAACGCATTTTCGTTTCGTGGGCTCCATGGCATAAGTGAATGTTCTACATTTCGGTGAAGCCAATGCTTCTGAGTCGGACAGAAAGCAGCCAATAGAAAGGCAGAAGGCAGATGGTCTTGGAGACGAATGGAATTTCCGGCAAAGGAAGACATTGGAATGGAATTTCCGACAGGAGGGGGGAATTGGGGGGGGGGGGGAATTTTTTTTTTTTAAAAAAAAAAAAAAAAAAAAAAAACTTAAGGAAACCGACGTCGGTTTCCTTAGGGAAATATATGTTTCAGAAACCTTGAAGAGACCTTTCAATATTACTGTACCAACATTTATTTTGATTTTTCGACACCCAAAAGTATATATTCTTATTTTACCTGGATTCGGAATAATTTCTCACATTATTAGTCAACAATCAGGAAAAAGGAACCATTTGAAGCTTTAGGAATAATTTATGCTATATTAGCTATTGGACTTTTAGGTTTTATTGTATGAGCCCATCATATGTTTACAGTAGGTATGGATGTAGATACATGAGCTTACTTTACAGCTGCTACAATAATTATTGCAGTCCCAACAGGAATTAAAATTTTTAGTTGACTAGCCACTCATCATGGATCAAAATTTATATACGAAGCTCCCCTTTTGTGAGCTCTAGGTTTTGTCTTCTTATTTACTGTTGGAGGCTTAACAGGATTAGTACTAGCTAATTCATCAATTGATATACATGATACCTATTATGTTGTAGCTCACTACCATTATGTTCTTTCTACAGGAGCAGTAACTGCAATTTCAGGAGGAATTACTCACTGATTTCCTTTATTTCTAGGATTTCTGTAAAACCCAACTATATTGAAAATTCAATTTTTTATAATATGTTTAGGAGTTAACCTGACCTTTTTCCCTCAACATTTTTTAGGACTCAGAGGTATACCACGACGATATTCAGACTACCCTGATGCTTATATAAGCTGAAATGTAGTCTCATCAATTGGTCTCATCATTTATTGCTGTTTTATTTTCCATTTTCATTTTATGAGAAGCCATAATTAACCAACGGCAAGTAGATTTCTCTCTTCACCTTCCCTCATCTATTGAGTGACAAAACAATATTCCTCCGGCTGATCACACCTATAATCAACTCAGTCTTACTATTAAATAACTAATGGCCACTTGATCAATACTCTCTTTCTAAGACGCTAATTCCCCTTTAATAGAACAATTAATCTTTTTCCATGATCATACCATAATTGTTTTGACCTTAATTACCGCTTTAGTAGGTTACATACTAGCCATAATAATAATAAATAAACTTTCTAATCGTCAACTAATAGAAGGTCAAGAAATTGAAACAATCTGAACAATTATTCCTGCTATCACTTTAATTTTTATTGCTCTTCCATCACTTCGTTTATTATATCTTCTTGATGAAATTAATTTTCCTACTCTAACTCTAAAAACTATTGGTCTTCAATGGTACTGATCCTATGAATATTCAGATTTCAAAAATGTAGAATTTGACTCTTATATAGTACCCCTAAACGAAATATCTTCAAAATCATTTCGACTTCTACATGTAGACAACCGAACAGTTATCCCTATAAACACACAAATTCGAGTTTTAATTACTGCAGCAGATGTACTTCACTCATGAACAGTTCCCTCTTTAAAAGTTAAGGTAGATGCAGTTCCTGGACGTTTAAATCAAACCTCTTTTTTATCTAACTTCCCAGGAATCTTTTTTGGTCAATGTTCAGAAATTTGTGGAGCCAACCACAGCTTTATACCAATTGCTACTGAATCAGTAAACATTAAATCTTTTATTAACTGAATTAAATCAATATACATTAGATGGCTGAAAGAAAGCAATGGTCTCTCAAACCATCTTACAACATCTTACTACATCTTCTAATGAGAAGTCTAGTTAAATCATAACATTAGAATGTCAAACTAAAGTTACTTCATAGTATCTTCTAATTCCTCAAATAGCTCCAATAAATTTAATCCTTATATCATCATCTTTCATTATTATTATTCTTATAATTGTATGCCTTATTCATAGATTCTATCTAATTGATAAATCTGAGGATCTACCAAATATTATTAAAGAACAAATTAAGTGAAAATGATAAGTTAACTTATTTTCTGCGTTTGACCCATCTTCATCAATCATAAGTCTTAGTATAAATTGAATCAGAACTATTTTAGGACTATCTCTCATTCCTATACAATTATGAATAATCCCTTCTCGATTTAACATTTTGTGAAAATTATTTTTATCTTATCTAAGAAAAGAATTTAAACTACTATTACCTAAATCTATTACCACTCCTCTGTTAATTTTTATTTCTCTATTCTTCTTAATTATAATAAATAATATGTTAGATTTATTACCATATGTTTTTACTAGAACAAGAGGAATTTGTCAGGAAGTAATTCATCAGTTCTCAAGACAGTATTCGAGTGCTTGTTCTTACAAATGATACTCCTTTTACTAACACTGAATGCAACTTCTGATTTGCCTTTTTTAATGACAATAGATTTTATTTTTTTTAAATAATTGGCATTCTATTTTCTGTAACAGCCTTTCTTACCTTGTAACACAGTTTTTGCACAGCAATGCAATTTAATAATTTTAATAAACGTTTTTAAAATAAGTCTTGGACTTCGTGTTCATTGTATTCTTTGTCTTGAAGATTTATTAGAATTTTCTATTTTTTTTTTTGTTGTAATCTGATTCGCACGTGATCAGGAAACGTTTTTGACTATTTTGATAAAGGTTCTTGACCAACTCACTGAGATTTTTCATTTCTTTAAACTTTTCTACAAGGTAAGCTGAATTTTGATCCGAACTTTTAATTGCTGTTTATCCTGCTTTAAGTAAAAGCTTATCCTGCTTTTAATTGCGTGCAAGCCTTTATCCTGTAAAGTGTACTTTATTTCTTAAGCCAATGGAGACTGAAATATCTTATGTTATGTACTTTATTAATATCTAATAATTCACAACCTCCAAACGACAATACTTCGTTTGCCTAATCGGCCATGCTTTTTCAAGCCATTTTTCTTTAACATCACGGGAGGAAGGAGCCATCCCCCTCCTTCCCAAAATCAAAATAAATTACAAAACAAGAATTCTAAATTATCAGATAAAAGCGTGAATCAAAACAAATAATAAACAGAAACGTGAATCATATGCATAATAAAATGATTATGATAACATCTCTGTCCCATTGTGAGACAATTGTCGTTTGGAGGTTGTGAGTTGTTAATAAAGTAGTTATTAAAACGTTAATTTAGAAGAATTTCTTATGTTATGTCTTTCTGTTTATCAATTTTAAATTAATTTCATTTTCAAATTTATTCATAAAATTATTTGGTTTCTATTCGAAAATATATTCACGATTCATTGCAATTACAGTCAACGCCGTAGCTTCGCGGTTTCCTAAAAAGTTTCGATTTCAGTTAGTGTAAAACAGGATTAATATTTATTCCTGCTAATTCACAGAAAGAATATTTTGAAAATAAAAAAATGAACTTTTTTTAATCAATTTTCTTGTAGCTTGTTTTGACGTCAGGGCCCGGATTATGTTCATCCAGAGAATGTTATCATCTTGAGCTTTCAGATCGATCTGATGGTTTCTATGACTGGCTTCCGGTGGATAATCAATGAGATATTTACAAAATGTTATCTGCTCTTCTTATGAACCCTTACTGTACTTCTTTAGAAAGAAACAGGAATTTCAGGTCACAAACTTCAAAACATGGAATGCAATCCAAACTAATTTGCTTTTTTCTGCTTGGAAACACAATCATATCAGGATCACAATTTCCGGGACAACGCCGGTTCTTTTGTTCAGAATGGCTAGATCCACAAATTGTTGATTTTCTCAATATTTATGTAAATTACAGAACTTCTGCGATTTCACAAAGCAATGAAAATCCTGGAGATTTTTTTCTTTAGTTTTTAAACAAAGCAATCACAGAAATTTAATAGTATTTTTTTTAAATATAAAATATTATTTTGAATTAGCAATTCAGAATATTAAACAACCCTTTATTAGCACATACTTGATACAAATGAAGTAAAATTGTAAATGATACTAATTATTTCTAAAAAAAATTGCCTGGATAGTAATTTAGCGATTTAAATCTCACAAAATGTAGCAACAATGGATTGTAATGAGGAAATATGTCTTCATCAGAATCCTAACTTTCTGGAAAATAGAATATTACAACAAGAATGACTCATTTTCTCTTCTTTCCAAACCTTTTGTGTTTCAACAATTTCGAATTAAAATTTAAGATTTAAAACGACCGTCGGCAAGCTGTTCGGTTCAAAAATGTGGATTCCTAATTCACTTTTCTTCAATGACAAAGCAAATTTAAATTTATCTTTGTTTATTTTTAAAATTCTTTTCCGTGGTATCCGTTAATCAATTTAAATTCATTATGTTTTTGTCCAATCATTATATTTATAATTTAATTACTGATCCAATCAATTCATTGCTGCAAAAATCTCTAAAAACCGATGTTTTCATTAAATAAAGATAATTATATCAGTTCAGTTTCAGAGTTTACTCTTTCGTCTAATCGACATCTCCACAAACACCATCACAATATGACTTAATAGTTTGGGCTGTAGGGCTGGTAAGAGATGAACGGACGGAGAGAATGAACGTAAGAGCTCCCCCACACCTACTACACTTTCGTTTGTGAAAACACTTCAAGAAAGCTTGTTTTCGTTTAAAACTTTTTTTTAAAACCAGTTTTACTTAACTAATTTATTAGTTTTCCTGAAAAGCATTAAACCTTACATTTTTTTAAAAAAATCTTCATGATCTTATATTAAAATGAATTACCTTATTTTTCTTACATTTACATCATCCTCTGCTGTAAGTTTCTTACCTGCAAAGAAGAAAATTAAATTCAATAAATCTCTTTAATTTTTTAATAATTTTCAATAAAGCAAACTATCTTTAAAATTATTTAATAACTATTTATTTCAGTTATAATCTTTCTTTATTTTAATTCATTAATTAGTTGATGTAACACATAATAAATAGTAACACTGCAATAATGTAAGACAAAATAACAGCAAAATATGTAGTAGATCGAAGAAGAGTAGCATATCAATGAAAATAGACTATTTTTCAAATTCGTTTACAGTAAGCAGATGGTTGCAGCATCGATGACTGGGAGGAGGTAATCATCGCGACAAATTATTGATGGATTAATCTACACCCATTGGTCCTCAGAACTTGAAAAGGAAACAAACAGAAAAAAAAGGGAAAAAAAAAAGCATAACATTAAGGATGTCTTTTTTTTTTTTGTTTCTTTGTTTGGATAATACGAACAGTGTATGTTTATTTTTTTGTTTTTGGCCCAAAGTAAAAGCCATTCTCTCTATTCTAAACTCCAGGACACAACATAGATTGGGGAAGCTTGGTTAAGCTCCAGCCAATCGAGAGCTTGTCAGAAAACAGCGCAAAGCGATAATATTTTTACAATTTTGTTTTTGAATTCCCAATGAATTCTATCTCAATTCATAACATGGAAAACCCAGTGCAAAAACAAACAAGGATGTCCTGAAAGAACTTAATGCCTGTTTTACTTAAAACGTTATTGCTTAAAGTTTCATTAGTATTTTGTTTTTAATTGTAAAAACGAGATTTTACTCAAAAGCCTAAATTTAGTTACCTAAAACAGACTAGTTTTCACAGACAAACACAAATAAATCAATGGATTACTAAAGGATTGACATTCATTGTATAGCAACTATTATTGTTTAGGTTCTAATACTTTTCTTTGGGAAATTTTGTCATCTAATTTCTCAGCAAGATCCATACGTAGAAATTTTCAAATGAAGAAGGTAGATTGGTTGTTATCAATAAATAAATAAGTATTCCTAGTTTCAGGTAGATCCTTTCAGAATTTCAAAAATTTCTTAGGGAGGATACATATTCATCCACAGAAACTGACTGATTTGATGAGACTTAGCTTTTCCAAAGAAGCACAGATAGAATTATACTAATGATAGTCACAGATAACGGAAATAAATTTTAATTGTCTTGTTGCGACGTCTTCATTATCAGAAGACTAATATTTCACGTTTTTTCCGTCCGTCAGTGGACAGGTATTGTTAGCAACAATCGCAACTTTTGCATGCGCAACAATCACATTTATAATACAGCTCTACAACAATCACAATAATCGCAACAATTGCGCCTTTTGCATTCGCAACAATCACGTTTATAATAATAAGGAAATTAAAGCAATATCAATTATATTTTCTTATACGTATCAGAATACGTTGCGAAGCATTGTTATTGATTTACTAATCGCTAACTCTACCTTGTTTTTTTTCAACATCACTCGTGCTTTTCTTAATACAATTTTGCTCATTTTTGCTCTACTTTGATCATTATTCATTGCAAGAAGTCTGTGTGCCACTACTTTAATTACTATTTCTAAGCATGGCTGTGAGCGACTTCATGCTGCACTAGATAGTGTCAGAACAAACGACACTTTTAACGTATTGTTTCTTATGTTTTACATCGATGGTCTTCTTGGGGAAATGTTGCTCAGGACGTGATATGTCACTTCTAAAACACGAACAAGATTTAAGAACGGCGCCTGAAGAATCACAACCGCACGAATCCTCGCCATCTTCGAATCCCCCCCGAGCGACGGCAGATTAGGCCACAACAGCAGTCCAAGTCATCCGTAGTACAAACGCTTTTCCCACGGCAGAAACGAGTGTGGGCGGAAATCTTGTCGTGTCTCCGACTCGTTAACCCCGGCCGATGATTAATAATCCGAGACCTGAGCGGGGGTGATGGGGTGTTTACACGGATGCGTCTCCGTGATGAATCTTGCGGTAACGAGAGGCGAGCGGAGCACCAGGCGTCGCCTTATTACGTTTTAATAAAGGAGAAACACGTTCCATCACTGGAAAGGAAACAGATGCACCTACAGTTATCGGAATTTCTCAGATAAAAAGAATATAAGACAAATACGGTTTCACTTTACAAAATCTTCTTAATGAGCCTTTACTTATTAGGGGTTTTCTTTTTTATATCCTGTGGTAAGAATAGCTGCTAAATGGATCTAATAAATTTGATTTAACTTTAGTAGTAGCAGTTACATTAGAGACCAAAAAACAAGTTAAATAAAGGAAATTAAAGAGGAAGGTTTTTAGTCAAAATAAGCATCAATTTAGTCGATCGTTTGTGATTAAGATAACACAAAAAAAGTTATTTTTCCCAGTGAGCTGAAAATTTAATAGAAAAGTCATGATCCTACTGTTATTAGTGCATCGAAAGATCAAAAAGGATCATTATGTTCGTAAGTAAGAGGTAGTTATCTTAGGAAGATGGACCTTTAAAGTGAGAGTGATGCTTGTGAGTATCCCAAAAGTTTTAGACTCAGACAGAGGAGTCAACAACCTTTTTACTTGCAGTTAAATGCCCTTAATAATGATAAATCATTATTAGCTTACACGTCTAAAAAGCTCAAAGTCTTTCAGCTCATCTCGGTTCCAAAAATTGATTCCAAACTACGAAAATCAAAGAAAATCATAAGTAAAATTACAACACAAATGTAAATTACCTTGTCTAAAATCCTACAATCGAAAGATTAAAATAACAATAAAAAGGCAAGGCCTAAATTCCGCAATACACGTTCACTCTTAACATCTACTCATTTATCTTCTGTATATCAGCGTTACATCACAATACTTTGAATTTTCTTTATAGAACTATTGCTATTCCTATAATGTAACAGAAGCATAGCCAAGAATATTCCATTACAAGAAAGCTAACAGTGATATCAAACAAACTACATAAAATTAAATTTCATTTCTATTCTTAACAAACAATAGAACTTGATTAAATAAATAATTTGTAGACTATTTCAATAGTTTTCCCTCTTATCACAAGTTACTGCCAATCCTTTCTCTTCAAAGCGGTCTATTTGAACGACAAAATGACACCCCCTCTGAGTTACGACTTATTCAATTACAGACTACTTACCGTCTCCAGAGGGGTCTCAGTGGCGCAAAGGTATTCGTCACTACTAGTAATTTTATCTCAGACAATCTACAGGAAGGAAAGTTCTGGAATTTTCAACATTTTTTTTTGCTCGTCTCTTTAATTTTAAGCTGCTCATTTCAAATGCAGTTGACGAAAGATGTCAAGGAGAAATGGTTGTTCATCTATCTATGCTTAGTTTGCATAATGGATTTATTTAGTATTAAAGTGCAAAGTCTGAAATTTAGCCATTCCAAATATCTGTAGGTGGTGCAGATTTGGGACGAAATTGAATTGAAAAATTTGCACAATTATTTATCCAAAAAATTTAATAACTCAAAATTTTGATGGATTAGAAAAAAAAAATTATTAAGTTAAATTAAATTAAGTTTATATCTACTTATAAATTATGTATTGTTATTAAGTTGATTTAGTTTATCTAAATGATTTGTTGATTTTGATAGAGCCTTAACATAAGTGCGAATTTTAACGTGTGTAAAAAAATCATTAAAAAGTCTAAAAAACACATAAATTAACTAAAATGAAATAATAAAGTTTAAAAAGAGACAGGACAAGTTTCGGGCCCGTCACGGGTCCATCATTAACTGGGAATAAAAAATGGGTAAGCCCTAAATTTAAAGACGCGGATAAGGGACGGAGGGAAACTACTGCGCATTTCGGATTCTTGAGTGGGTAAACCGATGTTGGTGAAGTGTAGGGAGGGAGGTTGGGGAAAGTGTATTAAGGGAAGGGAGGGAGGAAGGAAAAAAAATATAAAATATTATAGATTGGTTATTTTAACTTAAATAGGTTTTAATATTGTAATGGCTGCATTGTATGAACATGGATTGGATGAAATGAAATACGATTCAGTGATAAGGCGTTTAAAGAGGTTGTGTTCCCTATGTAAGATTGTAACGGAGGTGCTGTCTATTTGGTGATTAGTTCTTTGGTAATGGGTAGTGTTTGATATTGACTATTATAATTTTTAATGGCTCTGAGATGCTCGCTGAATCGTACAAATAAAGGGCGGGATGTTTGACCAATATATAGACATGGTTCGTTCAAACATTGAATTTTGTACACAGTATTGTTAATGAACTGATTGCTCGTGCTGAGATGAAAATATTTGGTAATTTTATTGGATAAGATGAATGTGAGAATTACGTTAGAGCCTTGGAAAATGCGGCGTAATGGTTTTTCCAAAGTTGGATGGTAAGGAAAAGAAATATATTTCTGTTGAAGAGGTTTGGGGGGAATTAAATTGTTATACATTTTATTTAGGGATTGTAGGAATATATTGTTAATAAAATGTGGTGGATATTTTTTAGAAATCAGAAAGTTGTGACAAAATTTTAGTTCTGAATTGATTAAGGATGAATTAGAAGAGTATTTAAATGCTCGCAGAATGAGCATATGGATCCTATTTATTTTATGATTGAGGGGACACGAAGAGTGATAATTGGTGACATTTTTGGAAAAACAAGGCTTGCGATGAATGAAAAATATAAGAGAATTGTTATTATTAGTAATTAAAACATCAAGAAAAGAGATGGAGGAATTGGATTATCCTTCTACAGTAAACTGAATATCGTGGTGTACATTATTAAAGGAATTGAAAATATTATGTTTAAAACAAGGGAGAGTACAAAAAAATAAGTCATCAACATAACGGCCATAAAAAAAATTAGTCGTGAAAGCATTGGAAAGAGCTGATTCCTCTATATATAATAAAACAAAGAGTTGAAAGGTCCTGATCCTGAAGTAAGTTCTACCAAAAAAAGACAAAAAATTGAAAATTAAAAAAAAAAAGAAAGAAAAAAAGTGCCTACAGTAATATAACTGCATAACCATCGGAGTACTTTCTAAAAATTCTGAACATAAAGTTTAAAAAGTAAAAAATATTTTATAAGAATTAAAATGCCTACTCACAGAATTAAAAGTGACATTAACATTTAAAAAACTATATTAAAAAACTGACACTACCCGGTTTCTCTTGTCAGTTAACAAGCTTTTTGGAGTATAAAATGAACATACGAGTATAGAAGAAAAAAAAAATCACTTATTGTACAGTGCAGTAAATTTAATATATAACCATTAGTGTGAAATATAATAAAGTTTAATATAAAAGTTTAAGAAATGTGAAAAGAAAATTATGAACTACAGTACATTATTACTCCAACTTTATCCAAACTTCCAGATTCACTTAGTGAATCCTGCACATTGATGTTTGAAATTTATCATATCATACTTTTTAATTTAGACCAATAGATCACTTTGGCTTTTGGAGTGCTAATGTTCTAAATCCTCAATTGCCTTCTGGGGAGTTCCATTACCCTCAATTACTAATATATTGTTTAATTGCCGGTTCTGTGTTAGTGTTATTACTATTAGAGTACAGTACTACATTAGTAAGTTGATAAACAGTACAGTATAGGTACAGTAAATAGGTTTTTTAAATACGATGTTCGCAGAATTAATTCCTTGCCTAATGTCCTTTTGGACGGAATGTAACTCGGACGGTAAACACGTAATTTTCGAAGGCCCTGAGCATAGCAAGTTTCAACTGGTATCATATTCTTTTATGAAAATACTAATAATTAATAATGCATACATTATTACACGATTATTTTTTTAAAATTTTTGTTCAATGTTTATTAAAAAAAATTATATTGAATTCAACGTGATTATCTCACTGAAATCCCTGCTTGTTTACAATCATTTCATATGTACAATCTTCGCAACAACCACTTGTATCCGTCAGAACACAGCTACTAATTAGATTTAGTTGTTGAGTCAAATAATTAAACATTAAAGGAGCAGTAACCTTCTTCTGACAAGATTACTCGCTAGATGTAATCTCATGATTCGACCTACGACTCCTTTCTCTACCTTTGAATTCATGTTTATTAGTGCCAAGGATTTTCTACAGCAACAGTTATAAAGTAGATGATAAAAGGACCGCAATGTCATATTTGTAAACATATAGTATCAACGCTACACAGTAATTGTGCGCCGAATTAATTGCACCAACTACTGTCTGAAAAGTTTAAGTCTGCTGTAGAAAATTAACAAGATTTGCATTTGATTCTTATAACAACCGAAAATTTTAACCATTCGATCAGTGCAATAGGCCTAAAAGTGGTTTCATAGTATATACGAAACCATAGCAACCCCGTCCATGTTTCATTTTTTATAAATCGTGATTATTAATGGACCACTTGAGGTTTACGCCCCTATCGACGTCACGTATGACGTGTATCCCACATGCGGCGAGAGCTTGTGGGATAAACAAACGTATAACTTTGTTGAATTACTTAAAAAATCGTCGAATTTTTGATATTTCAAGACGGATGGTTCAGTACTGTACACATCCTTATTGTAAGAATTCTGTAAAAACGCTTGGAATATCCTTTTTTGATATAATATTTCTTCTATATCTAAACCGGTTAAAACAAAGCACATGGCTTTGTTTATCCCACACACGAAGCAGTAGCCTGATAGGATATGTTGCAACTACGAAGCCCCGCCTATCCTCAGGTGATCCATTAAATTATATCCTTCTTTGAAAAAATATTGCTGTCGTCTTCTTCAATAGGCGATAATCAACTCCATATCCAATCTGAAAATTTTGGAAGGCTTACAATCGTTGCATCCAAATCAAATCTTTTCATTCAGCCTCTATATCTACTAGGGTTAAAACGAAGCACATGGGTTTGTTTATCCCACAAGTCAAAAAGTAGACTGGTGGAATATTTTGGAACTACGAAGCCCCGCCTATCCTCAAGTGGTCCATTAGGAGAAACAGAAAAGATTTTTCTTTTACGATTCCGTTGAGAATGGTAATCGCTTAGGATATTGAAACGTCCGGCCCTCAAGCCCATTTATGTAATGTATTCTATTTTTCGTAATTTTTAATATACAATATTGTTTCCTACAATGTTTTACTCATTTCAGAAATCAAGTTTAAAAAAATATAAATATAACTACAAAAAAAAATCAAAATAAAAGAAGTAAAAGGTGTTGCCTTGACTAGGATTCGAACATGTTTTTTGTGGCCACAAAGCAATGTATTGATCATTATACGATCATGGATACGATCAGAATGAAGCCACTTAGGAATGAATACTTTACAGGCATTCTAAGTATTATTATCAGACCGGAAAAGAAAATAACCGTAGAACGGAACTCGTATTTGTCCCGTCTCTGCAAGTTATAACAGTTCTAATAATAATCTACAAGACAGGAGATTATTAGACTTTATTAGAACTGTTATAACTTGCAGAATATCACCGCTTGGGCTGCGGTGACAGACAGACAGAATAAACTTAACACCTTTACACTTTTCACTAAAAAAAGAGATTGAAAAAAAAAATCACCTATTATATCATGCTTGTTTTTTTCTTTACTTTTCATTCAGCAAATTAAACCAGTAAGTCATTCTTTAAACGACACATAATATATGGAGATTCAAATACTGAGAGATCACTCAACAGCCTCTTATTCAGCTGGGAATTAAGAAAAAAGAATTTCCAATCGAGAAAGTTCTATTTGAGGATATTTCCATTAATTCATAAGAAAACATCATTAATTTTGAAAAATGCATTTCATAAATGTTTAAACTGCATCTCAAAAATATAAAAAATACAAAAAGATTAAGTTAAATAAGAATTTCTACTCTTTAAAGCACCGATTTCATCTCTGATTCTTTTTCCAATTTGGAATTCCAGTTTTCTGTTACTGCCTGAAGCCTTACCATTCCTTCATTTTACATACGTTTTCGATCTTGGATATGTCTGAAATTTCTCCTGAAAGTGTAGCAAAAGTTGTTTTTTGTTTTTTTCTAGAACAGTCGAATAAGAATATTGATGAATCATATTACCTAATCAACTTACAGAGTGAAGAATTTTCTTTATAATTTTTATGGTTATGATTCAGAATACTTTCTACGCAATTCTTAAAGAAAAACTTTTTCAATGTATTTTTCATACAAAATTACATTAATGTATTTATAAATATTTGAATAATATTGAAAAAAACTTTTTTTACAGTTTACACGTAGTGATTAAAAATTCCAAGAATAAAAGAGAAGAAAAATAGCCAGGCATTAAGCTGAGGTAAAAACCTAAACCGTGATAAGGACAGAGTGATTATACTGTTGATTTCATTTCTATGTCCCAGATGTTATGCATGGAGGTTACCTATGCTTTAAGATTACAACCGAGATCGCGTGGTGTAGTACTATCAAGCTGCTGACTAATCTGAAACTGCGTAATAATTTAAAGTATATATTTTTTGCCGTTTCAAGTACATCGCCGAACGAAAACAAACAAATATTCTAAATACTTAGTGTGATTTATGTGCTACTGCTTCAATAATCTTTTCAAATTAAACTAATTATTAAACACAATCTTATATTTGTACACAGCAATTCATTATCCACAGTGTACATTTTTCTCTCTCCATAGACGGATACCCTTAATTTAACATTTTTATTCTTCATGCTTCTTCTTTGAGAACTTCTTTATTAACAATATTTTCGATCGTAAATCTGACATTCTTCAAGTTATAGGCCATTATGCAAAACCTTCTTCTTACATTTTTCGTAAAAAAAACCAACAACTAACAAGTTTCAAATTCAACATCGATCTAACTAAATACATACGTATATATTATGACAATGTATATGTATACGCTGATTTTGACAATGTACACGTATACAACAATTTTGATCAGTTCCTTACGTTATAAGTTCTTTATCAATTTAGATATTTAAATCTTGAAATAATTTCACTGAATAATCATTAACATTTTTACCTCTTTCCTTATTGATGCATTCAAAGCTTCTAGTTATCAAGGCTTCCATTATAAATCTTTCAAGTGTCATCTTGGATTTTATTGATTAATACTCTGTTATTTATATCGTTAATTTTGTCTATTTCTTTCACAAAACATTCTTCATTACAGATCGATCCGTCAAATGTACGAAAACTTTCTGAGTATTTTCTTAAGAAGGACCTATTATTTTTTTTCGCCTCTCAATTCAGTTGAGTTATTTTTTTTTGTTCTATCTTTGAATTGTGAAGGTCCTTGATGCGCTCAAACTTCCATCGGTGTCGAACAATCAACTAGGGTTCATAATTAGCAACAAAACGCAGATAGTTCGTGTTTCCGTGCTCCTGCTGCTAATTATGACATCCACGGGTCCGTTCGACCGTGCTAGAATCTGCCAATATGCAGGACTTCAACAATCGACAGATAATAATTACTTCCTAAAATGTAGCAACCGTTTCTTCTTATATTTATTATTATATACCGTTATGGAGAAATCAGTTGCAATAAATTGGTTCAAATATAATAAATATTAAAGTTCCTGTAAATTACGAAAGTGTTACATGGAACTCTAAGCTAGAGCAATAGATCCTAAACATGAGAACTTCCTTAATAGCATTGATAGACTACGGATTATGTAAATTACGGTTCTTGGATATACACGAAAGCTTAAAACTTTTTAGCTACAATATCAGCAATAAGAGAATAAAAGTACGATGGAAAGCTTACGTTTCATCATTATCTACTAAAAATATTAAAAACAGAAATTACTAAATGAACTTGAAGCTTACTTTCTTAATCTAATTCTTCTTTTTTTATTTTTTCTTGGCTTATAAAGTCATGGAAATAATACAAATTAATAGGTATCTGTTTATTTTTAAATAATAATCTACATAAAAACAGAATCTCCGTAAAATCTACCTAAAAACAAACAAAAAGTAGACATTTTCTGAATAAGTAATTTATTTACTTAAATACTTTAAACCCAATTACGTACATTAAAGCTCGCACAGATTAAAAGGCGGAATAATACGAACTAACGTTGATGTTTACGTTAATATTTACGACATTAACAGAAATCCAATGTTTCGAGTCTAATGCTTTTCTATGCGAATTTTTGTCGATATCCAGCGCTTATTTAACGAAAGGGGGAAAATTTCAAATACAAAAATTAGATCACTTGTTGCCTTGAAATAAGCACGCCAGGTTTCAAGAAGAACAGTTCAAAAATAAGGAGGAGGACATACACTGACCGATTTGATTAACCTCACTTTCTAGAAAAGAGAGCAAAAATGTATTTATGTTTGTCTACATCGATGTAATTTTCATCAGTTTATTTTTATTTTTGTGAAAACAGAATTACCTTAATATTAGAAAGTTTTGTTAAAACAGAATTTCGATTTTTTTTTCTTTACTAAAAAATACAAAAAATAATAATAAATGGAATAAAACCCAATTATATTCACAGACCGTTGTTTTCAATTATAGCCCAAAATTGTATATATGTAGACCTATATAAAAAGATTCTTACTCTTTTCAGATTATATCGAAGATCACAATGGAATGAAAACTTTCTACTGTAATTCAAATCTAAAAAGAAAAATATACTTTTCGATACATTTCGTTTTTCAGTAAAGAATCCATGGAAGTTTTGATTTCAGGTACTGCAGATAATGTTACACAATGCATTAATTATTTTCTTCACATTGTAAATTTCATAGTCAATAATCTTATTTTCTACTTACACTTAAAAAATTTAAGTAATCATCACAATAAAGATTATATTTCATAATTATTAGACTATAATCACTCTGAAATTTACAATCTTCTCTTATCGAAATTATTCATTTAACTCTTGGTTAGATTAAAAATAACTTATATTCTAAAATATAAATTTAAAGATACAAAATTTGGATCTTTCAAAATTTATTTATTCAAAGATTTGATAATCACTCATATATTTCTATATTTACATTTATATAGTCACAAATGTGATTTACTATTGTACTTTCCTTCCTTGATAAGTCACTTATTATCATTACTGCCCAGAAATAATAATTTTATGATCAACTTTTACAGATTAATTTTACAAACTGCAGTATTAACATTCATGACATATTTTCTGTAAGATAGAAGAAAACATAGCTTTAAATATTTTTACTTCTACTGTATAAAAACCTACATATGAAAACCTATTACTGAAATTCTAGACAAAAGTTTCTCAATTCATCGTTATTATTCTTCAATGAGCTGTATATACTTATTCTACAAGAATAAAGCACAATTTCTTATAAGTAGCATTTTTAAAAGAGTGATTCTCAAAGATATTCATGTTCTGGCATGTATCATATGCTTTCCATATCCTACTTACAATATTTGCTCTTTAATATCCAAA
This sequence comes from Thereuonema tuberculata, assembly GCA_023159025.1. NCBI lineage: Eukaryota > Metazoa > Arthropoda > Chilopoda > Scutigeromorpha > Scutigeridae > Thereuonema > Thereuonema tuberculata. The sequence goes on along the minus strand of JAFIDM010012231.1, from coordinate 51,719,298 downwards.
ATATAAAATATCCACCGTTTTTAGTTGCATACTGATAACTTTTGTTTTCTGTCCATATCCATTCTCTTTACACAAACTGCCAAAATAGTTAAGTGAGATAATTTTGCTACACTGAAAATGAAAATTGGTCATTTGCTTCTATCCAAGAATCCAATAACAACCTACAACATCAAATCTAAAAACATCATAAGAGCACACGAAGTTGTTATTATTTGTTGCAAAGGCTGATAATTTATGCCATTATTTTTCAATCGAACCAACGCAAGGTAGAGTGGTATTAATTAACTTAAATCAAACTTTCAAATATGCTGATCATTAGATGTAATTGAAGGTTCGACCAACAATGATAAATGTATAATGAACGTTCGCTGTTAATTCATTTTGTGGTTTTGATCGATAATTAATAGTTTTAACAGAACCTACTAACCCCAATAGGGAACAGCGAACAAATCAATTAACTTGAAAAGATATTTACAAAGGGAACGGAAGGTGAACGCCACAAAACCATGTTGCAACATGCACTGCTTCCGTGAGTGTTAAGAGTTCTGTACCGCATGAAAACCAAGTCTCACGCAATAGGATCTTCTGCAACCAAATTTGTAATGTTAACTTTCTTGTTTTTGAATTTAAGCTGAGGAAACGTTGTAAAATATATTGAGAAAAAAATATGAAAATTGTGAACATTCTTGGAACATTTCCTAAAAGTAACAATTTTAAAACTTGCTGTAAATTCAGCCGATTTCTTTCTCAATTGACTTCTTTACAATTGGTCACCGTTTCATAGATATTTCAATATAGACCAAGATTTAAGAGTAGTAAATTTATAAGTATTTTTATTTCCTTTAAATAAATATAGGATTGAAAGAAAAATAAGCATTCAAAATGCCTGTCAATTCTATATTTCAAATAGAAAGCACAAAATTGCTCAAAATCTACTTCATTTTTATATTTTGATATAAAAATAAAAATATTTCCGGAAGTTGATACTGGGTAAATATTTCGTGAACTTGATACACTGGATATGTATTTCTTGAATATGATCCTGAATACACATTTTCTGAATTTGATTCTGACTCTATTTCCTTTGTGAAGTCTTGATATTTCACTTGAACATATTTCTGCTTTGTTGTCTGCTGGTTCGTTAATCTGATTCTGTGCATGTATAGCATCACGCTAAAACGGCTTGACAGCTTTCTGTAAATTAGGTACGTGCTTATTTGCAATCCAATTTAAAAATAGACATGTTTATTTTGGTCTTCATTTCTGACGTTTTTGAGGGATAACACCAAAAATCTCTCAGTGAAATGGGTAATTCATACTAATTTCTTTAAAATTCGGTATGATGTCTAATTTTAGGCCAAATTAAAATATTAGCACGATTATATTGGCCTTCAGCCTTCCTAGTCTTCAAAATACTCAGTTGTCACCATGCGGTGAAGAGATAAAAATAGTAATTTTAAATAATACCCAGAATAAGGTGGACTTTTAGCCATCAGATGTTAAGACATTATGTAAATTTCGAAGGCTGTTTCTGTCTTCTTCTGTTTTACTTATATCAAACTAAGCAGTCTACAAAGTTGAAACTTTGCTGGCATGTACGTGTGTGTCTTCGAACGAGTTTTGGAAATTTCAATTTGCCCTCTCCCAAGTTAATTTCCGCTAAGAAACATGTTACGGTAATGACGCAGTACAAGGAACCAAACGTCAAACTGTGGGCACATTACCAAAATAGCGAAACTTCAAATAAGGTGGCAAAAAAATAACAGCTTATTCAGACTAGAATTTTTCCGGAAATAACAGCTTTGTCGTCTGCCACCAAAGAAAGCAGATCCAATTTTGAGGAACTATTAGAGTTAATGGCAAATATAAGTGAAATGAAAAGGACTTTTGCGTTCTATAAAGAAAATCAACAACAGCCTATTCTTATGTAATATATTTATTTTTGTTTTCTCCACCAATCATTTCGAACTGCAGGAGGAAATCTTGAAACAACGAAGAAGCAAAGGAAAGATAAGTACTCAATACGATTAAAAAATAAAATGTTTCATTGTGTAATTCAAATGAATTTATCTTATTATTTGCTTCTGATATTAAAACATGAATTCAAAATAAAGCGCTGAACTGATAAATTTAACAAACACCTGTTAATATTGCAATAGGTAAAAAAACAAAACAACAATTAATACTGTAAAAGTTCTGGAGTTTTATTAATAAAAGCTTGAAAGCATTTATATTAGTAGTAATGTTAACCTCTTTTTACAGTAACATAATGTAATGTGGGAAGCTTGGGTGGCTTGACAGCCGAGCACCGCGACCTGTAAGATCTATTGTACTATCCCACGGAAAGAAGGACAGATTGAGAGAAAGACTGAGAAAGGATGGTGTGAGAAATGCAGGGGAAACAGGAGAATCCCGGGAAAACCTGCCTAGCGCGGATCGCCACCATTAACGAAACCCACATGAGAACCTCATGTGAGGTGAGAGGCTAGTGTCTTAGCGACATCGCCAACCGCGCGGCCTACAGTAACGTAAGTGTGTAACATAAGATACTCATGTTAATGTAACAGTTCAATGAAACACATGAACACATTAAAAAAAGACCGAATTAAAAATAAAGCAATTTCTGTACGTGTTAAATTGTTATAAACTGAACAGTAACACTAATAACAGGGTTATTAAGTATTTACAATGAAATAAAACTCCACGCAAAGTTACCTATTTACCTAGCTTTGTATACAGTACATTTTCATTTTCATATTATTTGCTAATTTATTTTTGTGCTTGCTTGTTATGAATAATTCCGATGATTTTTTGATCCGTCGAAACTGCAAATAATTTTTACAGATTTTTATATAAAGATTTTTTTTTCTTCTTAATATAACCAGTCCTATTAGGTGTGATATACATACATGAATAATTGATATGTGACTATTTAGTTAATATATCAATATTATTATAATAAACATAGAAGAAAAAAATAAATTTTAATGAAATAAATTGTAGATTTGTAATTAAAAAATGTTTCTTATTTTTTTTAAAAAATTATATCAAATATAAGTTTTTAATTTTATTTACACTACACCATTATAGTTATTCCAATTTAATTTACTAAATAAAATTTAATGCACGTAAAATGTGCAAGATATAGAAGAATAAAGAAGTTAAAATTCACGAAATTTTCATTTTTTAAACCAAAATCATTATCTAGTTTGGGAATATAAAAATTCTTAACCAGTTATTTCTAGTTAAAATTCCAGTATTACTATATTGTTTTTTATTTCTATAATAAAAAAATACTTTTTAGAATCACTTTATATATAGATATATATATTATATTTTTCTTCAATTGTCAAAATTTTGTGAGTATTTCTTATTTTTAATTTTTCTTCAGAAGATTTATTTTTAAAATTAATGTAAATGTTATCAAATATTTTAAAAATTAAGTTATTAACATTATTAATTTGGTATTTTTAAATTTTCTTAAGCATTGTCTTATTGTCTTACTTTAATGCAAAACTGGGATACGAATTAATTTTTTTAAACACTTGAATTACTGCCAAATGAAATCTTGAAATGTTCATTTCTATCAGGAAAAAAAAATCAATAATAAAAAGAAATAAAGAAACGTTTTAAAACATACGAACTTTGGATTGTATAACAGTAAATGCATATTTACTAACATTAGCAAAGTTGGGAAACTAGCAGAAAGGCGTTTTCCACTTAAAAAAAATGCTTTCGACAAAAGACGATTCACTTGCTGTCATAGTAGTGTTTGCGGAATGTGTTTGTAGCTCTCGATTTACGTTCCGCTATTTTTATGCCATTGTGGTAAACCCAGATGAGGAGCTGTCCCTGTCAGTAACGGAAAAGCCGAAGCTGTTTGGGAATTGCCAGTCCCAATCCTTTCAGAAAGCTGAACTTTCAAACAGAATGCTAAATCCACAGAAAACTCTTTCCTTGCAGAACTCGAGTGCCAGTAAATGTCTGTGATCGCTGCTATTTGCAATAACCGAGATGCGCTCTCCTAATACTCCGCGACAGTGAACATTTTATCGATTCTCGAACTTTAATAACGGAACCAGCGATTCCTTTCATTGGGAATACCGTGTATATGAGCAATCGCCGCCATTAAAGAAGACTCACTGCACTCCTCAAATGAGTGTAACCAAACAATAACCCAGCCAAGCGTGAAATATGTTCGCTGCTTAATGAGGATATGTTTCCAATTGTAAACAATGAAGATATTGGAAATTCTGAATTGATTTCACAATAGATATATCCAGTTACATCTTAAGTTAGATTAAAAATATGATAAAAATATATTAGTCTGTCTGCAATAACATTAATATGGCCACCAAAAAAGTGATATTAAAACAGGAAATTAACTTACGTAAATTCCCAAATTATAGTACAGTGGGAGGTAAAAAGTTTAGCAAAGTTGATTTCTCTTTTTTCAATGTAATATCGTATTGAATAAGGTCGTGAACATTCTCTTAAATTATTAGAATAGCATGAAAATAACTAAATTAGTGCGAGTCCATCTACAAGAATCGTTTGAAAATATTTCGTCAATTTCAGCATATTTGGAAGCATTCATCCATTCACAACATACTTCCATTATATCTGCTGAATAATAAATAATAGATTTTTTTTCATTTTCTCAAAATTTGTCCAAGGGCGGAGATGTCACTTGAAAATGGGATTCGACTAGCAAGGAACCCAGAGATGTTGTGTAAGTGTTTAATCTGTTTGAATATGTTTAACTTTTATACGAAAGTAGTGCAAACATGGTTTGGATGATTTTAAAAAGAGATTTTAATCACTTCTTCTAAGCTGACTCTTTAATTTCTCATGAGTGACTCTTATTGGAAATAAAAATTCAAATATAAGAGCTAGATCGTCTCTTGTCCTTAAATGTGCACGTTAAGTTTAAAAAAAGATCTATAAAAGTTATTCAAAGTGGTTCAAAAGTTGTTAGAAGGATACACACGCAGACGAAGAGATCTGATAACCTTCATTTTGTTAAATAATGACGAAATATTGGTTACACTTGTTTTAGATTGCTGAGGATCACGGTTCAATGATTATAATTACGACAATAGTGGATCCTTCTTTCTGTTAACTATCATTGCTGCGAGGATAAACAAGGTAGGGATAGCGATTAGTAAACCAATCACAATGCTTCGCAACGTCTTCTGATACGTATAAGAAAATATAATGTTGTTTTAATTTCCTTATTATTATAAATGTGATTGTTGCGAATGCAAAAGGCGCAATTGTTGCGATTATTGTGATTAATGATAATTTAATATTATAATGATACTAATGATAATTAAATGATATTTTAATGATACATGTCCACAGACGGACAGATAAACCCGTCTTCTGATACTTATAATACTATAAGTCTTCTGATACTTATCAGAAGACTAAAAGTGAGTATCAGCATCATTGTTAGCAAGTAAGAGCGAGCCACAGAAGTCTGAAAAGGACTTAACTTCCAGAGAAGTGCGCATTCAAGATAATTAGGGGTTTTTTTTTGCATTAAAATTTAATTTTCACATACACACTTTTGTGTTTTACTTTCATTTTTTTTTCTCTTGTGTACGGACAGTAAGAGCAAAGTTCGATTCGATCCCGAGCGGCGTTTTTTTTATTTAGTGTACATCTAAACTATGTAAAGTTTAACTATGAGGCCTAGGGTTCACCCAGACTCATAGACCCATGGATGCAGAGATTTTTCTAAAGAATAATGGTGGACATTTATTCGAGCTCCAAGGCCTCTCCACGACTGTAAGGGGATCTGGAAGTCCAGGAGACCAGGGGCGGAATTAATAAATATATGTTGGGTTGGCCAAAAAGTTCATTCCGTTTTTTAAGTAAAAATAAGACACATTTTTCATTTTCACCAATACTTTTATTGAACAAAGTAATCAGCGTTCCACGACCTTCTGCCATCTTTCAGGCCAATTCATAATTCCATCTGCCCAAAACTTTTTTTTAGCAAAGAACTATTCCCGAAGTCTTTTGCAGTCTTCCAGGAATTGAATTTTTTCGATTTAACTTTATAAAGAGCGAAATAAATGGAAATTCGAGGGTGAATACACCTGATGAATCAGAATTTCCCAGTCAACAGTTTTTACCTGGTCATCAAAGAAACATGCGGTCTTGCATCTTCAACATTAAACTGGATATACAAAATTCACCAATTTTGATCATTCATTGTTTTTAAACGCAAGCTGATATGACAGCTGTTCCAATTCAATCTAACAAAATGGTGTCGAATGAAAAACACCTAAGTACTACTAGAGCCAACTTACGTAAAAAACCCGAACGAACTCTTTGGCCAACCCAGTATATATATTGCTCTCTAAAAGGACGAGATGATGGAAATATTTTATTGTTATGAAAGTCTTATTATTGTACTAATCCTCACGACTATGTTTTTGTAAGTATTGCATTTGTTCTCATAAAGTAATCACAAAGACAATAACTTACCAAAGACAATCAGCTTACCTCAGAAATATGTAATTATTGTCGCGTTGAAACTCATAATGTAGCACTTAAGCATTTTTGGCAAAATCTTACGAAATCTTCCAAAGGCGTCCAGTCACCCTTCCTAGCTAATACTGCCAATTAACTTAGAAGTAGATTCCATCATCAAACCTGTTGTAGGAATCGAGATTTCATTCGTAGAGATTTCATACGCCACCTCTACGATCTACTGTTTCTCCAAGTATATTGAGCCTGTATCTGCAATCCCCCTAATTGTAAGAATTAGGCATAGCTTAATACTATTTTACGTTCGATTCAGTTATTAGTGTCATTTTAGTGTAGTGTATGAGGAAAAGTGTTTATCAATATGGCAATTCCAGTTACAATGTTACCAATTTGAATTTGTCTTTTGACGGTGTAGTTAAGAATCATCGTGTAATTAGTTTGTAAGGTTCATACAAAGATAACTACTGTATGTGTATGTGTGTTAATGTTCCTTAACAACTTTGAACCACTGCAGCGCGCTGGATGGGATCTCCGTGAAACTTGATACATACACATAACAAAATAGATCCTTCTACTTGATGTGAATTGCAGTTTAGACGTTGAAGTTGCAAGTTGATATTGCTACTTGCAACTTCAACATTATAGAAAATATCTTATTGCTTTTAGACTATATTTTTTGGAAAAAAGGCTCTTTAAAGCAGGCATACATATGCGTATGTGTATTTGTGTTCCCTATTTGCCACAATCCACTGATAATTCCGCATGAATTAAATAGGAAATTAAGTAAAACTTTCTTCGCCAATAGAGAAGTTTCAAACCTAATGCGAATCTTAAATAATGTACCGAAATAAATGCTTGGTGCGTAACTTATTATCGCATCAACATTTAATAAGTATTTAATTCTTGATATGCTTGCAATTGCTAGGCTTGTAAATTTGATCCCTGAATTCAAAAGCTTATGCAAAATAGAAACTACATGTGTGCTTCAGAATTCAGATAATGGATAGCCTACTTGAACACATTATACCAGAACGTAAAAGATAATTTTAATCATTCCAATTATTTATTTCATTAACATTCTCAGTGAAATTTAAAGGCGAATGGTTAAAATTTATTAATTAATCTGATTTGACCTCATAATTAACTATAGTGATTTTTATTAAAATGTAAAGGGAAAAAAGACAGGTTATGAATTTGAAATTTAGAGCTTATGTTAATTTATCATTTTGAAGTAAACATAATGTACGTTAGTTTTGAAGCAAACTTCATGTAGGTTACGTTAGTTTTCAAGTACATCGACTGGCACTTAATAATTTAAAGTTAGGTCTAATAATTTATAAAGTACAAGGAAGTAGTTTCTGAAACTTCTGTTGTAATAAAAACTGAAGTGATTTCTTAACTCAGCGTTTCCCGATTTAATTTGGCCACGAAACGCTTTTGATAGTAGTATTACATAATACTATCAAAATACTTTTTGTATTTTGTAACATTACGAAGTCGAAAATTCACGGAAAATTTATAGACAATCTTCGTACATTTTTTGTTATTCTAATCTACGCTACGAATTACTAGTCTGTAATTCGTCCAAAGAAGGAAGAATGTCAATAAAAGTTTTAGTAAATTAAGGTTAAAATCTAAAAATCAACTTTTTCATTTGCTAACAATTCCAAAAACAAATTCTCTCCTAAAATTGTAAATAATATTTTAAAGTAGAATATAAATATTTTTACGATCTACGGATACAAGCTCTGTTATTGAATTGGGACTATTTTGTTTGCGTCATTGCACAAAGTAGTAAAAGTCTGGTTGTCTTATTGTTGCTGTGTCCTCGGATCCATACCGGATAGTCACACTCTATCTTAATGTCTTTAAATAAATAAATGTGTTAATAATAAATTGCAAAAGTTTTCATGTATTTATGAGGGGTGGAGAACAATAGTCGCTATTTTGAAACTTTCGGTGAAGGTTTTAAAGTGAATCGTTCTGTCCATGTTGGTTCTCATGACTTTCCCCTAATAAAGATTAGTAAAACCATGTTTCTTCGTAAAATAACACAAACTGCAAGTAAGAGATTTCTTTCTTGAGTTAGATTGGTAACATGGAAAGTCAATATGTTCTTTCCTCTTTCCCTTCACAGGAAAAAAAAATGTGATTCCGTTGGAAATGTAACGCCTTTGTTCTATAAGGCTCCAACATGATCCAGCTCTTATTCTTCTCTAAATCCTTTTTCAATCAAGTGCTGCTCCGGAACGAAAAGCAAAGTAAACATTTCAGCCCCACGAGGGCGCTACTTCCCGGTGCCAATCAGGAAACATATTCTAGATGACGAAGCAGGATGATTGATTGCACACAGGCAAACAGGAGACCAACTGCAAAGAAAGAGGAGATTTTTTTTAAGAAAAATAACACTGAAGTAAAATCTAGAAAGCCAAGTGAAATGTGGTAAAAATACTCAGCCATGTTGTTTCTTGCAATTGTATAAACACTGAAGCTGCATTTACAACAGAAGTCAATAAAAAAAATCATTCACCCACTGACGTCACCAGGAAATACAATGCAGTTGAATTTCATCTTTATTCAACGAAATAAATTACATAAACATATAAATGTAATTATTTTTTTATAATTTCAGACGATTAGCGCCTTTGATGCCATAATTATTTTCCTGAATTTTTTCTGCCAATTTTAAAATGAATTATAGTTTTTCAGAAGCTTTTCTCCCATATTAAGACTTTCTTTTAAAAAAACGTGCTCTAATGATCTGATAGATAAACTCCGTATTTATCAAAATTGCAAATCAACACATTTAAATATATAAATAAACTCCGGTTTAAGATTACGTCTAAGAATATTGGTAAGGAACAGAATGATAAGTACTTTTCATTCTTCTATTAAAAACATTAACTTTCAGAAAAATATTAACTAGGCTAATAATAATTCCTATCAATAAAAATCGTAACATTAATATCCTTCAAATAAAATATCAGTTGTGCCTAAGCAAAATCCATCAATTAAAAATGCTTTATATAGCTTAATAGCAAAATAAAGATTTAATATCAAATTTTGTCATGTAAACAAAAAACTGAATAAAAGAATTGACACTGTTGTAAATCAGTATTGATCTCTTAGCTGAACAATAATTTTGCTAATAAAGTTGTTAAGCCAATTATGTAAATTGTAATATTTATTTGGCAAATTTAAAACTACAGCAAGGATATTTTAATTATTAAGGCAAAATTTTATTACGCTTGATAGATCAGAATTTCGAATTTTTTTCCTTTTGTATTTTACATTTATTTTTAATGGCTTCCTTAGGAAGGCAACGGGACACCATCTCAGTATCTTTTCCAAGAAAATTCTATAAAATCGCCTAGAATCCGATGGCTTAAGCAAAAAAAAAAGTTATATTTTATATTTTTCTTGTTTGTTGTAATAACAATAAATAAAAATGTCATTATTATTTTGGTCAATTAAATGTCCCTTTATATCAGATCTACTAATAATAAGCATTTTCATGAATTCAATCACTTAAAAACTAATAAGTGTATCACACATTAAATAATAACTTATGCAGAGGGAATGGTTTTCATTCGGGAGCTGAAATGGTGGCGACTGAATAGATCTCGCCAAGAGAATTCGAAAACCGTTGAGAGCATATTTCTATGAAGAGACGTAGAGGATCACCCGATGACACTGTTACAAGTTTTCTTTGTATTAGATCACAGACAATTCGTTATTAGAAAGAGAAAGAAAGCAAAGAAAATAAATGTGGTTGTTAATGGTTTATATGAATAAAATGGTCTTATATTCTTATACTATTGTGACAGACATGTTCATCACTTTTAAATAACACTGAATGTATACAAAACTATCAATGGAGAAGTCATGGAGCCTATGTGTTTATCCCCAATAATCGCAGGTCTTACCTTGTATAGTTTTCAAACATTAAATGGGATAAATTAAATTTTTCAGCAAGTTAGAAAATGAGAATTAGAGAACTCGTTAACGGATAAAACACAAACAACAACAAATCCTTTGTAAAAAAAGTATCATCAAAAGATAGGCAAAACAATTTGCAGTTCATAAAAAAAAAAGACATTTGGTTAAAAAAACCTTAGCATAAAAATAAAAAAAGTAACAGCTAAATCACAAAATGTTAAATAATGTTATAAATAGTTGTATTCTATTCTTAATTCGATAAGAGTTAATTTCTCTTCGCCCTAACTCAAAAGTAATACTTTTAACAAGTTTGTGAAAGTAAAATTTATCATCAACCACATCTCTGTTGAACCAATTCAACTGAAACCACTCATTAGTGCTTTCAATTCCATATGACTTCATACGAACAAGTTGGTCGCATCCGGTCTAACCACAGCCTAGTTTATATCTTCCCATACGTCAATTATGTGAAAATACAGCGTTGCTATCCTTCAGAAAACAATATTCCTATCCAAACGCGACATTTATGAAAATCTGTTACCACCGAACTTCCCTTAATAACGTTTCTGAACACAAAGTTTTTAATTAACTTCGCTTCTGTTTTGAAAACATGAAAATTGTTTTCAAACATAAACTACAATCAGAAATAAAAGTAAAATTATTATTATTATTACCTTGACAGAAATTGCCTGACAATTAAATACTGATATAAGTCTTAAACTCTTTAATATGATTTCCTAAATATTTGTCTTCAAGATTAATGATGTAATTATATTATAACTAAGTCATACAAGACTTAGCTGATAGGAATTTGTCAATCCTAACGAGGCTGTAACTTTTGTAGTACTAAATTAAAAAAAAAAAATGCCGTTTGGCGTGTTAGAACTAAATTACATAAAACATAATAATACACAGAAATAAATCACACACTGATTGAAATACATAAATAAGATAAAAACAGAGTAAATTACAAAAATTCTACTTAAATGAACAATACAATTGAATGTATTATTATTTTACACAGCTACATAAATAAAGTTTGTTTAATGATAGCGTTCAATAATACTGAAGATTATACGTCTCCAAAATTCTACAGCACTGCTGAGGGAACATTTCGGAAAAACGACTATTCGTATCCTATTACCTTCTTTAGACTAATGAAGAAATTATAAGTACTTTGCTAATAACGAAGTTCCAAAAGTAGATGGAAACATGTTCTGAGCGATCAATTAGTGCTTGCTGAAATAAGGAAAAAAATTGACTAATTGTGAATAAGCCTTATTAGGATGAATCCCATTTTGAACTCACGTAACTGCTGTGAATGAATTTTGAATGAAAGACAGGCACTGCCTTCTGGTGGGCAACTCCTTAACAAGTTTATATGATGCTTGCAAGCTATTCACTTTCGTTTTTTTAATTAATATCGGATGACAATATATTGTTACTTAACAACATGCTAATATTACTGTACGTAAAACATCAACTCAATTCCTCTATTCCTTCTTTTAAATTTATACTGTTATTTTCTGTAAATCTCTTTCTTGATTTCATGAAATTAATTTTCGGCATTTCTTATTATTCTTTGTAAATAAAAATAATGATAATCATTTATTTATTTATTTATTTTTAACACTCAATATCACAAATCTCAGTTTACCCCTTTCTTTCTTTTATCTTTACAACTGATATTTTAGAGTTTCTGGGATTTTAACTCACATAAAGAAGGTGAAAGAAACGAGACTTTTTGTATCCCACTTCGGGAATCGTTGTGATGCCGATTCCCGAAGTGGGACACGGGGGACCTCATTTCTTTCACTTTCATTTTGTGGATTAAATCCCAGAAACTCTTCGTTTTCAGTAAATATGGCCATGCAAATATAAATAATACTAAGGTATTTTAAAGCTGATATAAATTTTGTAATTTGATCTCAACAAAACTCATAATTTGCAAGTTCCCCAAAATAAGAAGTTTGACGATATATCAGATAATTAAACATCACTAAAGAAAGAAGATTGTTAGTGAATGTTTAATTATCTTATTTGTTAGAAAATATCAATTTTAAACGTATATCTTACTTTCAATATCTTAATTAAGTAGATCTAAAATAAAATTTTATTATACTATATAATAGTGGATCGTTTATTCATTCTATTCGATTTCATTAATAAGAATGGTAATTTCGACATTTTGGATTTATAACAAAAAAAAAAAACCTTACTATAAATTACAATAGTTTCTAATGGAAATGAATGAAATATATTCATAAGAATCCTTTTATATTAGCCAAAATTACAATCAAAGGGCTTCAAATTTAATATATAATTTCCAAAAAATGAAGTGTTTCATCATATATATATTGTTAATAAAATAGAGTAGTTTTTAAATCAGTGGATGATGATTATTTTTTTTCCTAAAGGATCATTAAAAAAAAACTGAAAGTATGAAAAAAAATAGTGAAAAAGAATACTGCCATTACTACTACTATCGCAAAAAATTAATTATATCAACTTACAATAATACTTTTGGCCACAGAAAAATCATTTCGATGGCTACAGGTCCCAATTTGTTGGGGTTATTTTTTTTAAAAAAAAAAGTCCTTATTATAATCTTTATTATGTTATTTATTAAAAAAAAAAAGCAATCCTTTTAATGTAGCGTCTTGCGTGTTTTGTATTTTTGAATCTGAACGGCAATAGGTTACGTCTTGAAACCTAAGAACCGCAATTCGTTTTGTTTCTTCTTCCTTTCCTTAAGTTTTTATAATTTCTAGGGCTTATGCGCGTGAAACCTAATCTATGCTTATTTTTAGTCAACTAAAAGTTCTGCTTTGAAAGAGAAACGAAAAAAAAAGCATAAAACCAACATTGAACATTTCTTCCGGAGTCAACGACGCAAAAATTTCCAGCGGACAATCCATTATCACAGCTCGTAAAACAGGGTTGATCTCATCTTTCGTTTTGTGGGGCGTTATTGTCGACGGCTGCAACGGTATCTTGCGCCGCTGACAAGACCTATGCGTTTACCGGAATCGTAACACGCCGCAGTGCGCCCAGAACTGGGGAAAACAAACACGCAATTGATTCTTGAACGGCGTTATTATGTCCAAGAGGCCAGGCGGTGTAGTAGCGGAATGGGTATTAGGATGACACTGGGGTATTGACGGCTGAGCAGCGCCTCTTTTCGGGACTGATGGACAAATTTCTCGCATCACTTCGCCCGCTCTGCAATTCGTTTCGATTCACGCTCTAACCGAAAGGACTCGGACATTGCAAGCTCCTGTCACGAGACTGGAAAACCAGATGGTCTGGCGATTGAATTACAGCCATTACAATAAAGAATTTATACCCTGATGAGTGCTCAAAGAGTTAATTTTATGAAGAGCGAGCGAGCCAGCCTGCTTCATTAAATTCAATTACAAGTCATCTCGAAATGCGATCCTTCCATTGCAAAGCATCGTGGATT
>JAFIDM010012231.1:51624476-51700395 GCA_023159025.1 Thereuonema tuberculata | reverse complement strand
AAACTTTGATAAATAATTTTGTTTCACAAAGGAGATATTCGGAAGGCCGATGTCAAAGCTCCAAATCCTTCAACCGTTATTTTTTCCTCTACTCTGAGAAAATTCATTACTCCAATACATATCGATTTTTCAGCCGAGTATCTGGGGAAATTAATGCTTGCGTTAAAGTTGAAACACAAACAAAATAATAGTTATCTTTAAGCAAAAACAATTTTCGAAACAAAATCCCTAAGAAAGAAATCAATAACACGACTTGATGAAGTTTCAAAAGACAAAAAACAAATAATTCGCGATGTACGGAAATTGAATAGCATTACTGAATAGAAAATTATTCAAAATTTCATTTTTTTTAATCTATAAAAAAATCAATTAAGCCTCTGTTTTGTTTCGATTTCTTTCTGTACATGATGTGCAATTTTTTTGTTTATATTTTAGCTGCAGATTACGCCTCCGGAAGTAGGAAATTTTAAAGCGATTTCAGCTTAATTTGTAAGATTTATTAAATAAAGTAAATTACTTATTGATTTTACGTAAGTGTTATACATTTTAACGAATTATTTCGTCTTACGAATCGATTATTTATCAAAAGTTTCATTCTTCCGGAATCAATTGGGTTTCTTTACACCGGAAGTGCGTTTAGATCTCATTCCCTTAAATACGAACAACTTTATGTAACGTAATAAAAATTTTCGCTTAACTGTAAACTATTTTGTGATTAGTGGAAATCAAATGTAAATTTGTAATTAAAAATAACAAGATAAATAAATGCTTTTAGACAGTGTCAAAAGCAAAGCGGCCCCATAATATGCACAATTTTATAAACAAAATGTGTTCAGAAGGATCGATATTGGAGGGACGTCTATCGCCGTTTTCCGCTTTATCGGAAGGACCACTTTTGACTCCCCAAATTCCGGTCAGGGAGTGGTCCTAGAGGTCTGATTTTTTTGGAGGTGGTCACCTACTTTTTGATGCTGAACACAATGGTGAAGGTTTCATTCTAATATCTTTAACCGTTTGGCCACTACAGAGTGTGACATCCAGCAAGCATAAAATCAAGAGCATTTACAGGCAAGCTGTAACCTAGGGGCCGCTAAAAATAGATTGATATTTACAGAAACAAATAACTGAACTTTAACAGTGCCGTCATCTTTGTGAGACGCTATTTTGTCTACAGAGTTAGACACTATTTGGAGCAAACTTATTTTGACAACAGGGGTACAATTCTTTTTTTAAAGAAATTATTTGTAAAATTTTAATAATAATAACAAATAGTATTTTTTTTTCCAAATAAGCCATAATTTTCATTGAAAAAAAAAGTCTCTATACTTATTATTTATTTTTTATTATAATAAATAAAAGCACAGTCGAGCTAAAGGAATAGGTAAATAAAAATTCCATCCCACAGCAGGTTCTGAATACTGAAACAACATGCAGTAAACAAATACACAAAATAAAATAAGATAGTTTTGTTTTTCCTTGAAGTTTTGAATGTAACTTTTTTACATGTTTACAGAGAAGTAATAATTCAGACCAAAATACTGAAATTTCAATTTAAATATTGATTCTCTGTGGAGAGTATCCAAAAAAAACGCCTCAATTTTCTCTTTTCAATTCTATATATTCATCTATCACAGCACCATTAGCATGACGGAATTAGACAAAGCGCACGAGATGTAGGACATCGAAATCAATTGTTCATTAAAATATTTTAAAATTTACGAAATTACAAAACTGTTACTTTCCAAATGCTCTGAATAATTAAGAAAAAAATAAAATCAAGCAATTAGAAGACCTCAAAACCTACTTTCTAAACATTTTGTCAATAAAATTTAACGGAAAGTTTCAAACAAATTCGGAAAGTTGAAAATCATAAGTTTGAAATCGATTTCATTTATTAAAATAAATGGATAAAATAAGAAAAATGTCAAAATGAAAACGAAATTTTATTCTATATTTTATTTAAAGTTTTAATATGAAAATTTATCCGTAGATCTTTTAAAAACCTCCACCTAAAATATTTTTTTTATCCTGAGTTTTTTAAAACTACTGTATTAATTATAATTCAAAAGCCATTTTTATAATTGAAACTTCAATGTTTTCTTTTCTATTGTAGAAAGTTTCAGTTTTTTAATAACAATAGTATTCAAAATATGATAAGTTGTGAAGGACTCCAATTTCCAAAATACCTGTTTATCGCAACCTTAAAATGTTTTTTCTTAAAATTTCTGTTTTTATTCTTTTTTAAAATAGTGAAAAGAACAAAAGCGAAAAAAGGCCTACATTTGTTTCCAAATTCTGAAACTACTGAAAATCTACTGAATACAAACATTGCAAAATTTACTGAAAACAAACAGTATTTAATCTTTGCAAATACAAAATTTCTATAGTAATCAAATTTAATGTAAGTGAACACAATAAGAAAATAAGAAAAGCAATCACTTTAGTGAAGAAAGGAAATGATAATGATTGGTTAAATGAGATCACGTGTCTTCAGAAATATAATGAAGCGACTATAAACAAAAAAAATCACAGCTATTTTTGATATTTAATAATGGGAATCCAAGACAACACTGTTTCGAGTTGCTAAACTCTCATCAGATGAATGTTTGTTTAGTTATATGTGTTTCTGTTTTTCTTATTGTTATGTTGTCTTCACGCACATTAAATTTGATTCCTATGTATTAACCTTAATCCTTACAAAGTTAAGTGGAATACTGCTTAGCCAGACGAAAGAGACTGGTCACGTGATTTAGTGGTCGCTCCTATTTCTTTCTCGGCGTGAAAATAGGGGAGATGCGTATGTGCCGACAAGAACAGAAACAAACGATGTATAAAGGAGAGATGCATAAAGTGAAAAATTACTGATATGACGATCGTACGATAGAAAGAACTAATTTAAACAAGCGCAAAAGGGCGAAGCGTATTCAAGCGTAAATTCCAAGCGTATTTTTCCGTCCCTCCAGAACTTCCTTTCGTCCCTTTGGCGTGTTCCATTGTTTGGCAGTGGGCCAAACCCAGTTTTTATCGCTTGGGCAAGCAGTACTAGCGTGGATTGATTATTTAATCCTTTTATTCTTCATTTG
Organism: Thereuonema tuberculata; assembly: GCA_023159025.1. NCBI lineage: Eukaryota > Metazoa > Arthropoda > Chilopoda > Scutigeromorpha > Scutigeridae > Thereuonema > Thereuonema tuberculata. The sequence goes on along the minus strand of JAFIDM010012231.1, from coordinate 51,697,312 downwards.
TTTTTGATGTTTTTTTCTTTGAGATGCCATTTTCTTGTTTTGTCCGTTTTTGTAAATCCTTCTTCACTGAGTTAGGTGAACTGGGCGAGTCGGACTGATGAGAGTTTGGTAACTCGAAGAGGTACTGTCTCCGATTCCCATTACAAAAACCAAAATTAGCTCAGTGAATTTCTGTTTAGTTACGTGCTTTCTTTTTTCTTTTTTTACATCATAATATTGTGGTGTTTGTTTCGGCACCAATTGTGGTGAATTACCGTATTTACTCGAAAAATTTCCTCTTTTTTTTTCATCAATACTTTGACGCGATGTTTTTCAATTTGAGGAAAAAAAATATGGTGAAAGTGTAAGGAAAACCACGTTAAATATTGATTTTTAAAGCAAGAAATGTAATTAACAACAATTTTATTACCACGCAACATTTAAAATATAAGAAATCACATCTCAACATTTGTTTTTTCTTCAAAGTACAGTTAAGCAATAGGCATGCACGGCCTGCTGCTCTGCCTGCTTCTGCTCTGCCTGCTTCTCTGCCTGCTGCTCTCACACCATTCTTTTCAGCAGAGAAAACTACACGCAACTTAAACTCTGCGGTATAACTCCTATTTTTATCCATGTTGTTAATGAGTGTCACTAATCTTAACTTTATTCGGGGAACTTCACGTTTTCACAAAACACTCGAAATTGTTGTACTGATTCGGAAGGAGTTTGCTCTTGTACTGACCGGGGTTGGGGTGGAATCTTCCCCTAAAGTAGCTTGGGATAGAGAAATGCCGAAGTAACGGTACATTGTCGCGTCGTCGTGAGTTGACCGCCAGTCAGTTGAAGTAGAGGTGGGGAAATAAAAATAAAAATTGAATTTTGTAATCCACAAAAACTGGGGTGGGGAAAATACGCGATGGGGGAAATTATGCGCGTAAATACGGTAATCTGGCCATTGGTTCGTAAAGGAAGGTAGAATGAGTCTTAGCTGGATCTGAACTCTACTCAACTCAACTGTTTATTTTTGGGGAGCATGGGTTTAAATACCCTATGTACAATGGCTGCCATTGGTTGGTGTGCTTTACAATTCATTGGGGGATTTAAAAGATATTGATTGATAACTGAATTTAACTGTAGAATTTGAATTAAAGGAATTACGGGAGCACATCAGCCGTAAGAATTTAAAAATAAACAAACAGAATCTGACTGTTAACGGAAAAATTTAAAATGTACAGTAGATTGAATAATGATTGATCAGAACAGTAAAATATAAGATTAAATAGAATGGAATAAATTAAACTATGATACAACTATAAAAAATCATCACAATATTGTCACGCACGTTAAATTTGATTTATTTGCTAATCTTTTAATAAATTATAAACCCTTACTAAGCTAAGCGGAATGCTAGCGTGGATTAATTATTCAACCCTTTTATTATTTTTTTAATGTATTTTTAATTAAGGGATCATTGTTCGTTGTCCAATTGTCCGTTTTGTATATTGTCCTTCTTCGCTGAGCTGGGTATACTGGGAGAATGCAACTGATGAGAGTTTAGCAACTCGAAATCCAAGCTGTCATATCATTCTGTGATTTATCATTCTGTGCTTAAATCAGAGATTAACAGAAATCCGATGTTTACATTTCAATACCTTTCTATTTGTCGCCTCCTCGCATAATTTCTCAATAAGAACTTATCTGTAAAAGATTTCAAATACAAATGTTAGCTCATTCCTAGAACCTCAACCATGCATACCATGTTTCAGGAGGAGCAGTTCAACATGCATCCAGTAATATTAATGGTGAGAACACACACACACACACACACACACACACACATATACAGACTGCCTGATTTGCTAAGCCTCGTTTTTCTATTTAACAACTTAATAAGCTAAAAATTCCACAATCACTACGGACATTGTAATTTGTGATCTGTAATTTTTACTGAGCATTACTGAATTAATACAAATAAACTTCAAACTGTTTCCTCTCGCTTTAATTGCTCTCGGTTCCATTATTTAAATTGTAATTAACGAACGAGTTTCGATGAAGTCGCTTATTATCAATCGGAATTTTTATAATTTACGTAACATGGAGATTATTAGGCCTAAGTGCCTCAAGGCCTACCTCTTCCAATTTAAAAAAATATTATTTATTGATTTTCGTAAGGACATTATTTCAAAATTCTGTTTTTGCTGACAAAACGATCACTTTAAATCTTACCATGATATTTTAAAATAAAACAAAAAAATATTACTGAAATTAAAGTACAAAAAAATTACATAATTAAGTCACAACAAATTCTTTTAAAATGTATTAAACGGCATTAAAACAAGATTCTTCAGCCATAAAAAAAAACAACATTTATTAGAAAACTCATCACACATATATAATTGGCAAGAAATCAAAAATTTAAGTACAGCTAAAAGCAATTACCGCTTAAAAACTAAAGAGGTTCTACAGTGTTAATCAAAAATCATCGCAATATTCTCTTTAACAGAAAATATGAAATTCTGTTTATTACAGAGCTTTTACCGATTGATTTTGTAATTATTTCTCCATTGATTGCTTGTAATTATTTCTGTATTGTTATGTTTCTAGTTTGTTGATGGTTTGTATCATTTCTATTTGAGATCTCGTCTTATTATATATTATAAAAGCGTTATTTTGTCTGTCATAAGACTTTACGTTTTTCCAATTTTGTGACCAAACTATAAGAGATAGAGTGGTCATGTAAATGGATAAAATGTAGATCTTTTTAAGACAAACAAAATGCTACAAAAATCTTTCCAAAAAAGCTTTTGGTTTCCAAGATGGCGCCTTTTAAAGAGTCAAATTTTGACTTTTTCTCAATTTAAACGAAAAGTATAAAAGATGGAAGAGAACATTATATTGAGAAAATGTTGGCATTTGAAAGTTCTATCGAACGGTATATCACTTATTCACAAACGCTTCAGCGTTTGCAAGATACATGCAAAAATGTGAATTTTCGGTGTGTGACGCCGACCCGCAATACATCCGAGTTATTCGGAGAAGCCACAACGTGCTGGGAAGTTATATATTCTCCGACGATCGCAACATTAATTTGCTAAATAAATAAAGTTTGTTTTTTGAATGCTATATATGCAAGGGTTACGGAGCGAAGCGACGGTACCCGGCTATTATTATTATAATATATAAAAACGTATATTATAAAACGTTATTCTTTCTGTCATTCTGTAAGCAAAATGCTAAATTACAAATTACTGAAATGTTACTAAAATAGAGAATCTATTCATAAAAAATGAAAATATATTAAACAACTGTTCAACTATACTGATTGGCGTAAATATAGATATTTTCAAAATGAATAAAAACAATGCAGTACAGAAATACGTAAAACTTATGTGCAATAATGGTTTCAAAAATCGTCTTTACGGAACAACAAACTGTACAATTCATGGAAATACGAAAACAAATATAGATCATATTTTCATAAATAAACATGATATCAAAACACCAGGAATAATATGTAAAGAACGAATCGGATAACAGTTGAAAATGAGAAAATAACACATCCAAATATAATCTATAAAGAACTAATCAATGATGTTAACAAAACAAAATTCATGAAAATCTACATATATAAAAAGAAAAGTCCTGACTCCCTCACTCACTGACTCATCAACGCCCACCCCAAACCCTTGGATCTAGAAAGCTGAAATTTTGCACAGAGGTTTCCTTTATGATGTAGACAAGGAATAAGGCCGGTTTTTCGAAATTCGGGATAGGGAATAATCTGGCAAACTGATGATGAAGTGTATGGTGGCAATCCCAGGTGTGTGGCGCCAACCTGCAATGCACCTGAGTTAAGTGGAGAAGGGCACAACGGGCTGGGAAGTCGTATATTCTCCGATCTCAATATTATTGCTAAATAAATAATTTTTTTTGTTTAATGCTATATACGCAAGGGTTCCGGAGCGAAGCGACGGTACCCGGCTAGTTATTAATATTTCTATTCCATTTTCCTTTTCCTAAATTGATTCTATATATTATTTGTAATTCTTAGAAAATGAAATAACACAAGATCCGAAACATGTAGATTTGATTTGATTTAAATTGTGTTTAATCTGATTTATCTTATAGGTTTCTTTCAATCTCTTCTATAGTTTTCCAGATCTGTCTGTGTCTAACGCACTTACGCACCGCACTTTCTCTGTGTTTGGACAATAATTTTAATTTCCTGTGGAAATAGAATAATTTCTACAATGCAACGTACGCGAGAGGAATCGAACCTGCAACCTTTTGATCTGAAGTCAAATTTCTTATCCTTTAGGCCACGGGGACTATATTCAAATTATCGTTGTTAAATGTCTTTTATCACTCTGTGTGTGTGTGTGTGTGTGTGTGTAACGCAATGAGAGAAAAGCCAGAGAAAAAAATGTAACTCATTAATTTTAGGCTACTAGATTAAAATTTAAATTTCAATGTTCATTTTTTAAGCCTACTACAAGCGCAGGCACGACGAGTATTAGATGCAGAACCTCGCCCTCAGCCACGAACTGAAGAGTCGTTAGAGACATTTCCCGACATGAATGAAGAAATTACAAATACTATTTAAACACAGAAAAAACTTCTACTTAAAACAGTCTATTTTATCTCAACTAAAATCCGTCACATTGCTCTCCAGCCATTGTTGATGAGGCATATACGGTATAATTAAAAAGTACCATGTTAAAAAAAAAAAAGAGCCCTTGTTTTCTTTCTTTCAAAAAAAAACAAAAAAAAAAACTAACGGTAAGATAACGAATAATTTTATCTGGCTATCACGAATTTATGTGATTCTTTTTTTTATGTATAAATTTGAAAAATATATAGAATATGATATTTTTATTTATAAGTTTCTCAATCCAATTCATTTTACTCCTTTGAAAGCAAGCTCAAGAAGAGTAGTAAGCAAATTACTTTCCTTGTTATTCATTGATAGAAATTCATTGTATCATTTCTTTTGCATTTCTAAGGAAATTTCGTGATTTTCACGAGAAAATTTCTATCTCTTCTCCATGAAAGTGAATGTCAATTTCTGAGAAAATTCATTGACCGATTCAATAGTTGATAGGGAAGTTCTAATATTATTCTAAATTCCATTATTCTTTGAGAAAAATTAAGAAGCTGTTTTATTCACTATTAATAAATCCATTTGAGATATTTAAACTAAATTTGTTTCGCATTCAAATGTTGGCACAATTTAATTTTATCCTGCTTCACAATTACAAATATTGTGGAAAGTTCTCTTTATAAGAAGAAAACTTGAAGAGGAGTGTTCCAAGTTACGCTTAATGTAACAGGCTTTAAATTAAGTGAAATTTAAATAATAAAAAAAAAATAACAACTCAGGTCTCCTGGAACAGTTGTTCAGGGATCAGATCTTGCCTCATTACAAAACGTACAGATTCAGAGTTGTCAGCTGATAAAAAAAAAAAAAGAAAAAAAAGGTAACGTTATTGGAATCCCTTCAACTGGAGTAAGTCCCTTGTCAACTGGTACGAACATAAAGGTTGTAAAGAAGATAAGTAGCTTGTTTTTTAGTAACTGAAATAGCTGTAAAAAAAAAGGACTGGAAATATCCAAAATAAGTTGGGAACAGAACAACGGAAGATAACCATCACTCGTGAGTTCAAATTAATAGTAAAAGGCTGTGACGAAAAATCCATTCATGACACTTAAAAAAGAAAAAAATCAGGAAGAGAAGAAATAAAAAAGATTGAAGAATTTTCTAAGGACAGAAAAAGATTTAAAGAGTGTGAGACGAAATAATGGACCATTAAGACAAAAAAAAAGAAGAAGAATTCAGTACTGTTTGGAAGAAGATTAATAACATTCAGAAAAACTACCTACGATCTTAAAAAGATATGGGTAAATAAGAAAGAAATAGTTTCATAAACTTTATTCTGCATATTAAAGTGGACAAATCGAATTCAATAAACAGTGGATTGCTTTGAAGCCTTCTCTGGAGCAGAATTTTCCAAAGTAATTGAAAAGTAAAAGAACAAAAAAAAAATGATGTAATTTAATTCTAATTCACGTATAAAATTTTCAATTTTCTTTTACAATAACGCAACATTTCAATTTTTTGATAACCAACTGGAGAACTTTAAAATTTGTATTAATATTAATTCAGATGATTTAAAAATAAAATTTTGAGTTTTGGCATTGATTAAATATCAAAAATTTATTTTAAAATAAAAATAAAAATTTCTTTTTTAATGTATGACGAAAAATTACATTAGTAATTTGATTGAATTTTATTACTTCTGGGATTCTCACTAAGGATAATTGATTAAATATCTTTGGGAGATTCTTTAACCAAAAGAACGAGACAAAAAAAAGTAGGAAAAACTATTATAAAAATATATATATATATATATATATATATATATATAGAAATATAAACATTTTAAAAACCGAATAAAATATTAAGATATTTAATCAATGGAATTCTAATTTTTTTGTACCATCAGAAAAATCTCAGTTTTTTTTTTGTTACAAATGTTATTATTGTAACTTTAGCGTTAAAACAATAGCTGTAACATCTTTCAATTTTAGTGCTGCATTTATTTTCCTATTTGTACTCTTTATTCTTGAGCAATAATAAGATTTTTTAAAATAAAGATATTTAAAAAGAAATAAAGAAATGAATATCATATAATTAAGATGTATTAATTCTAAGAGGGTTGTGACGTCGAAGAACTTTTTTTCGACTCTCACTCCGCTAAAACAACCGATGTCACCAATCCAAATCCTACTGCACTACTGGCACAACACTTCAACACGAGTTATTTTCTTTCTATTTCCATCCAGAATTGCATCTAAAAATTTATTTCATAATAATTTTTTTTTTAAGTTTAGATAGTATCTGAAAGTTTTGTAAGTATGATTTTTATTTCTGTATAGAGTATATGAAGTACATAAAAAGAAAACTTTCATTTTTCCTGAAAAGTTCGTTATTTAGGACTTTCGCACATTCTATATTAGGCTTAACAATAAAATATAAAAAAGAAAATTAACGATAATTTTCTACTTTTACAGTCAACATAACTTTCCTCAAGTTCTTACACTGTCAACTTTATTTGTTTATTTAATGTAAACGAAAGAGGATGGAAAAAAACTGGCGTAACACAGCGCTTCATATTTATTTTTATAGAGTAAAGCTTATTTAAATCTATTGATGCAAAACAAAGCTTGATGAGATAGACTACCATTTTTAAACTAAAATAGATAAATACATAAATTTATGTTTTCATGAAAATTTGAAGAAGATTTAGTTTGTGAATTAACTTTGAATTCCAGTTTGGAAACCTGAACTCCAAAATGTATTAAAACTTCTGATATTTGTCCATATTTGCAAAAATCAACTGCATACTTTATTGCGGTAAATTATTACTGAGTATTTTCTGTAATTCACATGTTCCATATTAATTGATTTTTATTTAAAGCAGAAATTTTTCAAATATTAAAATATAATTTAGGCCAAAAGTTGAAAGTATATTGATTTTATATTAAAATTTAATACTTTATCACGTGACTACTGGGCGTCCTCCAAAGAAAAAAGGTCAATAATTGCATTTTTAAATAAAAGAAAAAAGTAAATACAAATACTCTCACTTCCAAAAGTTAAGCACGGAGCGGTAAAATGCGAAAAACTGGAAAAGTACTGCTTTGATTGACATGAAATGCTGCAAGTAAGTAGCTCTAAAACAAAGAATTACATACAGAGATAAATAAAATATTGAATTTTCGTAAATTATAAGATGACGTCCTATTTGCGTCATTAACAAAATGATGTTTAAATTCAAAACAAACAATAAAAACCGACATTAATAGGGTTATGTGAGAGCACCCCTTACCTGCATACAAAGTTTACAGCATGTGAACATGCTTGTTACGAGGTGATCAATCACCGCAGAGTCCAGTAATCGCTATTCCTCCTGTAGGACAGTTTCTAAAGCTCTGAGAATGGCTGGAGGTGGGAAACGTCGACATACAGCACGGCCGAGGGAATCCCAAAGATTTTCAATTGGATTAAGATCCGGCGAGTAAGCCGGCCACTCCATACGCGCAATCCCCCCACTCTCCAGAAAGTCGTCAACGATGACAGCTCTATGGGACGCGCATTTTCGTCCATTAAAACGAAAGAAGGACCAAATGCTGCAGTGTACAGTTTCACAATGGGGTCTAGGATTCATCTCGATACCGTACAGCCGTCACAGAACCTCGCCTGTAGATGTGCAGGTCGGCGCGATATCCCAATGAAATCCCTGCCCAGACCATGATGCTTCCACCACGGAATGCGTGATGTTCGGTGATGTTCTGGGGCCGATTGCGTGTGCCTTGTTCCCTCCAGATCCTTACACTTACACGCTTGCATCGGGTTGTAGGGCAAATCTGATTCATCTGTGAACATAACGTTATCCAAATCAGACACAGTCCAATTCAGATGCTGACGGCACCACTGTAATCGTACCCCTCTGGATTGGACGGATAAAGGAACACAAACTCGTGGTACCCGGGCGTACCGACCATTCATGTCTCGGAATTGTGAGGGGTGATATTCTAATGCTAACCTCATCTTCTCCTGATTATGCTATGGACAATTTTATAATTTCTAAAAACCAAGTAGGATCCTCTAAGGTTCGTTTGAGAATAAAATAATTCCATTACGAGAGGCATTGTGCATGTTTTAGTCTCTTACAGCTTGATACTGTAGTATCAAAAAATACCTTATAGTTTACTTGAACATTCAAATTTATCTTTAATGAAAATTTTAATTAATTCCTAAAAAGCATAAATATTTAAAAAAAATTATAATAAGCGTTTTAATTTTTCTTACCTTTTTGTAATTTTAAATATCTACTTAAAATGTATCTATATTTTTATAACTTAGTGATTTATAATCTTTAATTAATGTCTTTTTCTATGATATTGATATGAACAATATCAATATTACAGACATTAATTTGGTTATCCAATAGATCCAATTAATGCCTTGGTAGAATAGATTAGTTTAATATTGAGTAGTCAATAATGACTTAATAATTAATTGCCTATGTAATGGATGATGTGTACAAGATGATTCAGCAACAGATGTCATAACTTCGACATAGCATTCATGAAGTCAATATTTAATCAGCAACGGAAAGTACATATTGTAATGGTGTTTGTAGGAGAGTCTTTGGGATCTAAAGACAACGAGTCGAGTTCTGAAACTGAATTAAACGAAAACATTGGTTTTTTCATATCATTTACATAGTGTGATTTGATTGGTTAAGTAATTAAACATATAAATAATGATTGGATAAAAACATAACGAACTTAAATTAATTAACTGATTCAACGGCTGCAATTGAAAAGAATTTAAAAATAAACAGAACATCAGTAATTAGGAAATCGAAAACCAATGCTTTAAAATAAATAACGGTAAAGATTAAAATGAACAAAATACAGATAAATAATTTCTACAAAAAAATACAAATAAATGACGTCTAAAAATATTTCCATGTAAACTGGTACAAAATTTAATCTTACATCAAAATCGTTAGGAGAAAGACTACGGGGAATTTAAAGGTTTTTATAAATCAATAATCAGAAAGAAAAACAGAATAACCAGGGCCATGCAGTGTCAGAGAAATACTTTCACCCTAAAGGTGCTTCTCCAAAAAATTTTGAATACAACCCACCGTTGAAGTTCTTGCAGGGCGGGCTAGGATTGGATGATGAAGTAATAGTTTATTTACTACATGTTGATTAAGAAATAATAACTCAGACCAAACACTGAACTTAAATTTAAATATTTGTTCTCATTAAGAAGTAATTATTCTTGATGTTTCCTCGTTTCTATCGATTTTCCTATGTAATGCTGTAAATGAGAGTTTGCTTTTAATTTATGTTTCTATATCCATTAAATCATATTACAAAATGACTTGTTCTTTTGGACTTTCTTAACATCCAACTGAGATAGTTGAGGTTCTCTGAAAAGTATGTCAAAAGGAATGGAACCTGATTTCAGGCTGTCTGTCTCAAAGAGCCGTTACACTGAAATTACTCACCAAATTTTTATAGTATTCGAACACATATCCGTTTTAATGGAGGTGCGGAGATAATGTTACAGCTTTTACACAAAATTAATATATTTAGGGAGTATAATAAGGAATCAATTCTTCTCCAGTAGCATGATCTTGATGGAAAATGAATGAATATGGAGTAATTACTTTCTCAAATGTTCGATGAACAATATTAATTCCTAATTCGATTCAGATTTTGAAATTTTGTTATTTAAGGATTTGCTCGAAAGGTTGCAAGTGAATTAGAATGGAGTCGAATGCACCGATTCAAACAAGTCTTACCACTGTGAAGGAATAAAACCAGAAAGAAATTCTCCATCGTAAATTGCATTCCGTCCCAGCCTTGGCCTCTTTCAATTTCCATAGAATCAAGACTCGACTCAATTAATTATTTGACTTGATTCTCATTGAAACTACGAGAAATCTTTCTTTTATTGACGTATTTTGTCAGGGAGCTAAGCCTTTTTTTTTTATTTTATTAGCTCCACTCCAATAAGTAATGCAATATGAAGAGAGTCAATTACTCGTAATAATCAAATTAACTTATATCGAAGAAATGTTGACGACTGTCCTACTTAATAATAGCTGTCGCTTCTTCCAAACCCATGACGTCAATCAACTCTCAGGGAAACCCAATTCGCGTTAGAACTAATCTAATAATCATTGAATTATTTTTTAATTGTTCTGATCTTGAAAAACTATTCCTATCATCCTATCCCCAGAGGCAGAGACTTCGCTATAAATTTAATTCCAACGGAACATTTTGCAAAGTGCGAACGTAAATAATAGATTCTAATTCCATTTTCGAGAAAATGCAGTTAAATTGCTTTTGACAGTTAAATAGAGTTCTAATTCTTGTTTTCAGTTAATGTTATTTTAAATGAACAAACGGTTGTCGTTCTTAAAAGTAAGAGATCCTAATCAGGAAATTAGATAGATCGTATAAATAACAGATCACACTTTATTTATTTATTTCCCAATTTCAACGGATCACTAGCGCAGGTTGGAACTGGAACTATTAGTAAGGGAATGAAAGATACAAGAATCAGTATGCGTCACTCAGGCATTTGCCTCAGAGTACTAGTTAGATAGGGTGCACTGGGATTGGTCCCGGTGGGCCAGTTCGGACATAAACAGGTAGCCTGGAAAATTATAAGAATCACTTTACAGAGTCTCCTAACTGTTGCCGGAAAATAAAACCGTAAAAAGTCAAGATAATTTATGCTTTTAGACAGTGTAAAAAACAAAGCGGCCCCATAATATGCAGGATTTTATAAACAAACGTAGAGTGAACCTAACCAGCGATTATAATGAACCTAATTGACGCTTACAGCCAACCGGAAGTTGGTGGGGGGGGGGGTCAAAAGTGGTCGCTTCCGATAAAGAGGAAAACGGCGACAGACGTCCCCCCAATATCGACCCTTCTGAACACATTGGTGTTGGTCACGTTTTTGCCAGACAAACGGTTGCAGAGATATGATAAAAGAAAAACGCATTGAAGCGCTGACTTTTGACCCCCACACATCTGGTCAGGGACTGGTCCTAGAGGTCTGATTTTTTGGACGTGGTCACCTACTTTTTGATGCTGAACACAATGGTGAAGGTTTCATTCTAATATCTCTAACCGTTTGGCCACTACAGAATGTGACGTCCAGCAAGCATAAAAGCAAGAGCGGTGCCCTATGTTTTACAGGCAAGCTGTAACCTAGGGGCCGCTAAAAACAACATAAATCACAGGGCAAGACCGAGTTTTTTTTTTTTTGCACATTGATCTTTAATCGTCTTTGATTAATTTAAGCTTGTGATTTTTTTTAAAACAATTAAGGAAACTTAAACATAAACTGTAGACGACAAGACACTTTGAAATTATAAAAGATGTTGGCATCCTTATTTTATGTTTAACATTTCCACACACGTTAATACAGAGCATTATACTTAAGAAAACTTCTAGTTTTAAACTTAAAGTTAATTTTAAATAGGAAAAAACTTGATTAAAATTGATTTTAAATTAAAGCTGTAACTTAAAGAGTCGGTCTTATATTCAAATAACTTAACACTATATCAGGAGCATTTAATGAAAATAATAGTGACCATGCTGTATTCATTAACCTCTTAAAATAAGTCATACTTCTTGGCAGTAAGACATGCAATCACTTAAGCAAAGGAGCAACAGGTATTCTTGCAATTAATTGCAACTAATTTGCCGTTTATTTAAACTAAGAAAATGACGTAGTCATGTGATGTGCTACGTTCATTCACAATATGAGACCGTTAACACCAAGTGAAATATGAACAACAACAGTTTTAACAACTAATTTGCTGAAAAAGTATGTTTTAAGCTGACATATTTTTCAGGAAAATTAGTTATTAAAAGTGTTGCCTTTCTATTTGTAAGCGTAACGTGAAAAAAAGACAATAACATTTTACGACAGTTAATGGCACTAATGGAACTTATTACATTTAACTAAACAAATTAAGTCATAGATTGTTGTTGAAAGGATAAAATGGAACAAGACAAAAAATAATTAAATAAACGAAGTAATAAAGTACTTATATATAAAACTAATTTGGAAAACATTACGTAAATAATTACGTTTTAGAAAAATGCAGTTGCTCAAGCACAAGCAAAAGAACATATAAAAAATTAAAAATTCGTAATTTCTAAGCTTAATTTGAAATTGGTTTGAGATATGCCTTGCAGCGAGACTTCTAAACAACTTATCGTAATGAACATTATTCTGTAATAATTACATAAAAAAAACCGAAAAGAAATGAAGCCAACTTTCCTGTTTTGGATTTTTTTGTAAAACAATTACAAAGGAAATTTCTGTACATTAAAAAATTACAAAAACTTACCTGTCAAATACAAAACTGAAATTTTATGAAAATTAATTAAAAAATATTCTCAAATCAGTGAATTTAATTTACTCATCCAACCCATAACAACTGACAATGGTTTTACAAAATGGACGCACAAGCATTTAGGACCAGAATATCTGTAGGGTTTTTCTTACAAAGTAAGAATGGATATATTCTTGAAATTTGTTCCTGGACATAATATCGGCGATGACGAAATGCAAATACATTGCAAAAGACGCAAGTCTTTTCATGATTAACTTACCGAAAAGTATTCTACAGATTGCATTTTGACTTACAAAGACAGGCCATGGGTTGTATAACATGGAATTCAATGCCCATTTGTGAGATGAAAGTACTCATGAAGTACTTCAAAAATATACCGAGGTTTAGGCTCTCGAAAACAACTACCGTTTTCGAGATATTTGATGTTTTTTGGAGTGTTTTTCCCAACGTTAGCTTAATAGCTTCCTGTGTCGAATGAATTAAGTACGCAGTGGATAACGTATTAGACTTCCGAGCAGAAGATCCCAAATTTCCTGCCTGACGACTTTTTTTTTATTATCATTTCTTTTTCTTTTTGCCCTCCTTTATTCTTCAGCTTGTTTATTTCTATTTCGTTTTATTTTTCGTAGGTAGAAATGAAAATACAATTAAAACAATTTTTTTTTTATTTAAAATTAATTTTAATTTAGAAAAATAAAACCTACGTATTTGTATACTTAATTTTTTTTCTTTTTTTTTGTTATTGCTAATATTGGAAGTAAATGAAGATAGAAATTTAAAAAAAAATAAAAGATATTTATAATATAGAATAGTTTTAATTGTATTTGTATTTCTACCTAAGAAAAAAAACGAAATAGAAATAAACAAACAGAAGCACACCGAAGGGGAAAAAAATGAAATAAAAGAAAATTTTTTTAAAAAAAGTAAAAGTATATTTACGAAGTCTTTATGAGTGCTGTATTTTTGAAGTACTTCCATCTCACAAAAGTGCATTAAATTCCGTGTTGTACAACGATGGTCTTTCCTTGATAAATCTAAAATGACATCGGCAATTCACGGAAGCAACTGCTTTTAATGCTGAACTTTGGAGAAGTCTAATGCTTTACTAACAAGTAAATTAGTATCCAAAACATTAAAATATTCAATGATCTATCTTCTTTAGTTCTCTTAAACTTATGTATTTACCTTAGCAATATTATTCGAAGAGGTTTTTTTGATTCGAGGAATGTAAACAGGCAATTTTCCAGTATCTATTTTCGGCAGAACATCATTAGCAACTTTAAACTAAAGTAGATTTTACAGCATTGTCTGGGAACGCTGAGGTTCATATTTCTCTCGCAATTCATTGTGCTTGACAGAGGCAGAGACCCGCGAGTAGTGTGTTATCACAGGAGGGGGAAATGGAAATGCATTAGACTACATAGGCCTCAAATGAACGCACTCCTGCATTATAATAGAGCAGAGCAGTGGACAGATTCAATCTGGATTTGGGATTCTGCAGCGCTGTATGATATAATCATCACCTGCGGCCATTTCCATTCAATTTTCCATCTATAAACGCTTTGTGTGAGACGATAGTGTATCGCTTTTAGAGGGAAGCAGTTACAGGAAAGCGGCTTATAGCTTCTCGGATACAATTCGCTCGCCGTGGCCTTAATCGCAAAACCAAACAAATACTTGCCTTCCAAATACATCGAACTACGATGGCTTCCTCTACATTCGTTTTAATTATTCGGGATCAATACTGAATCTAACACTGATTCCAAAATGAATTTCGGGGAAAATATTCTCTAGTAAAATAATCAAAGTCATAAAGTATTCATTATCTTCATTCAAATTATTTGAATTGAAAATGATGAATGAAGGAACGAAAAGAAAATAAAACAATATGTAAAATTTTAAATTGCTTAATTTTAAGTGATAGGCAAAAGAAAGCCTACTTAGTAAGAATGTAGTTTCCTAATTCTAAAGATTTCATCATTTATTTACTTACGGTATTTATTAATTACAATACATTCCTATAAAATTTTCAAAATCTGTGTTATTTGTATACTTTAATAGGAATATGTAAAGACTCCTGTTAAGGTTTAGTTTTCCCAATTGAAATCTAATTTTTTTATTTCTCTACATTTTTTTTTTCATTTCTGCAACTAATTTTTAATATAATTGATTGATTATAACATTTATAATATAACTGTATAATCGGATTGAAATTTTCCTAAAATAAAACGGAAATGAAAAGAAAAATGAAAATTATTTTAATTATTATCTGATTGGTGGATTGATATAAGAAATAGTTGGAAGTATTTTAAAATGCCTTCAGACTTAACTACAGCAGTCAGGTTTTAGTAGTATATAATTAGCAATAACCAATAATCAATCTTCATCTATCCTATTAGATTTAAAGTTACAAAATAATTTTCAATCTAATACAGTTTAGAATAGTTTATTGAACTGGCAAATCTGCATTATGTCTAATAATTCTCACACCCTCATACATGGATATGTATATGTATAATAAAAAGCTCGATGCAGTTTATATATGTAAAAAAAAATAAAAAAAAAATGCATAAAATAGAAAAATTTAGAATGATTTGCTGTATTATAAATTCTATTTTAAAGCAATCTAATATTATTTTATAAATTAAAAATTAAAGTCATTTAAAAAAAAAACAACAAAAAAAAAACATTTAAAATGTAAACTACGTACTGTATATAAGCTCAGCGCTTACTGTGGACAGAGCATTCCTGACTGTATGGGGTTAATTTTGAGGACTGAGGGAAATGATGGAGACCAAATAATGCGATGATAAAATATAACTTGGGCCATAAACAAGCATCGTATCAGGTTTTAAAAAAATTCGTCTAGTCGATGAAGCGAGGGATTTCGAGGGTCAGTTTGGAGCGATGGAAACAAATCGGTCTCTACTGCATCACAAATAAGCTACATACCAAACTTGATGGAAATCTGTCCAGTTGTTTTAGCGTGATGCGTGTACAGAGAAATGGACAAACATCGAAGAAAAATATTCAAGTGCAATAATATGACTTCACATGCTCGATAGTTATAATGCATTTCAAGATTTTTTGTTACAATTACATTTATCGATTCTGAACTACGAAGTGAGTAAGTTTCAGATAAAATTAATTAAAACTAAAAACTTTCTACTGAATTTTTTTGCCTTAAAAACTGAACAGAATGTCTGAGAATGGAAACAGCAACTCAGATCTATTCAGCTAAAAAAGAAAAGCCTAATAACCTCGCTGGAAGATAAGAGAATTTATTTCGTCAACAATCTGTAGTCAGAGAACCTTCCAGAAGTTACAGTGCATGGCAACACAATGGACCCATTTTATTATCATCCGATTGGAATGGAACCTCCCGTGAAGGCAGCGCTTGTGGGACTAATTCAATTAAGGGAAATGACGTCTTTATCTGTTTGTGTCCGGAAATAAAGATTACGTTCACTCAATCCTGTTTATTCTCCATTTATCTGCTATCGGGAGCAAACTAAAGATTAACTGATAGCGTCTAAATGGGGTTTCAATGATTTCAGACAAACGGAAGCGAAAAAGAAGCGCTGATTATTCTTAGATAATGTTAATTCCATCAATCTTATTGAGGGGGGGGGGGAAGGGAACCTGAAATATACGAGAATCGTTTTTGATTAAAACGGGATCGACCGAGAGAATAATGTACACAGCGGCAAATGGACTCACGCAGAGAACGTGGCGAGTTCATTAAAAACTGACTGATAAAAAACGGATTTAAAGAAAGAGACCCTGCCACTGATCCAGCGCCCACATGGGGAGCACGGCTTCACGTGATTAGGAACAACCTTTCAAGTTTCTGAAACCAACTGAGAATATGTAATGTGCCTAACACGAAAAGAAAAATAACCATTTCAAAATCGTTCATGATTATTTTTTTTTAGCCTGCTTCTTTATTTTCTTTAATTTAATTTAAATTTTACACGATCCAATGATCACTCGATATTTTATTCATAATTTCCTGAAAAATGAATTTTCTTATTTACTTGTTTGCTAGAAATCGACATGAAAGTTATTTAAAATTAAAAGATAATCAGTAATAAGAGTCCCCACAAAGATATAATTATACAATATATATATAAGAAAATAGATAAATAATACTTTTGTTGGTAAATTTTATTAAAATACAGAAATAATATAGTGGCATATTATATTAAAGACTGCAAAAAAGTAATATTTAGATTTTATTTTATTCATTAAAATGTTCATAAAATTCATTAAAATTTTATTCATTAAAACTTCTGAATGTAAAAATCTTCTTTTTTTCTTTTCATTATTATTTCAATTAGGAAAAGCGTAATTGTCTATAAGTGAACTCCTCCCACATAAAATCAGTGATCAGGGATCTTATAGAGTTACAGGGATCTAAAAGTTCAATCTTTAATTCAACTGCTGATTCCAAAGATGTTTATAAAAAAATAAATGTTTTAACACTCAATTGTTAAAAAGTGAAATACGTTTTTAAAATAATAAGGAACAAAAACTAATTATGATAGAATGAAAGCATGTATAAATGTCATTGTAGTTATGAATTTAAAACATTTAGATTGTAGATAATCAATTTTATCTTATATCTTAAACATATTCATAAAATTTACCGTAAAAAATATATAAATCCAACAAACAAACAACAATTTCATTTGGATACGCTACTTTCTCTTGAAGACAGATGAGATGTAGCTGAGCATCGTCAGAAACCATTTATAGACGACAAAAGGTCAGATAACGAAATATGAAATCACGCTTAGTAAAAATTTTCTTTACGAAAATCGATTAAAAAAATAAATACAAAGTTAAGACTTTCTTATGAAAGACATCTTATATGAAGTAAACTCCTATTTCATCATATTGTTCAAAATAGTTATTTGTAAGTGAAATACATATATATTTTAATGTTTTCTTTAAGCAGTCCTACAATGTATTTAAAGCTTTCACGAAAATAAACAATTGAAGAACTCATTGATAAACAAACTTGTATTTCTGTTCTTGAGGAGCAGATGAGGAGAAAGAGAAACGATGGTCCTTTAAACAGATTGAAGACGATTACCACAGATATGCAGCTCTTATCTAATCCTAACTGAAAAGATCAAATCTCTTTAAATACTTGTTAACTCCTCTTATCTGTTTGATAGCAGCAATGTTTATTTTTCTTTTTTACTTGTGTCAGGAAAACTGATTATCTAAATGATTAAATTGCTGTTCAAACGGGGATTGAATTTGAAATGTGACAAAAAAAAAACAACCACCACCAATTCTTTAAGGTACTGTGATTGATTTGATTTGTATTTATAATTTATTTGATGGAAAAAGCAGGTGCATTGTAATTCAAATCAATTCTTATTTTTTCCTTTATGAATCTGTATGCTTCGACAATGTGGATTCTTACGTAGGATGCATCTTTCTTCACTGAACCCAAATAACGACAATCATGTTAATCATTAACCTAAATTACTATTATCTTAATCTGAATAAAATTAATAAAAATAATAATTAATAAAATTATTTAGAGTAAATTACAAAGATGCACAACATCGAAGATTCCACACAAGTCGCTCGCCATGAAATGTAGTTCACTTAGTAGCAGTTTACTATAAAATATGATCCTGTTGCAGAAATTTCCAGAAGTCAAGGACGCAAACAGTGTTACGATCGTCAGTTATTGTACATCGGACAATTTTGGCCAACCAGTCGAATATGAATTTGCTTTATAAATCGAAGAAAACTAATTTTTAATATGCTCCAAATGTTGCATGTCGTCTTAAAAGCATTGTAAGTATACAGAGTAAATACAGACAACATGAACGGTAAACAGATATTTTAAAAAAAAATCTTTAACATAAAAGTTTCTCTTGTCCTTAAATATAAATCTTTAACCAAGTTTAAAGATGATCGATTTAGAGTTCTAAAGTTATTAGGAAGGAACACAAACACATTTGATGAGACTTAGAAAAATAGGTTAATAATAGTAATAATAATAATAATAATAATAATAATAATAATAATAATAATAAATATATAAATATATAAAAAAATCACACGGTATCAAGACCTAAAAATCGAGGTTCAACGATTATGGCACAAGCCGGCAGTGGTGGTTCCAGTGGTTATCGGCACACTGGGTGCTATACCAAAAAACCTTGGTAAGCACTTACAAGATCTAAATATTGACAAAATCTCCATCGGTCAACTCCAAAAAGCCGCACTGCTTGGATCAGCACATATTTTGCGCCGATACATTACGACATCCTAGATTCTTGGGAAGAATTCGATGCGTTTGAAGGCCAACACCAGCTAAAGAACTGGCAGCTGTGATACACATTGTTTTGTAGTGTCCTATAAATATATAAATAATTTCACAATTATAGAAGTTCTGTTTTGAAGATTGAACGCCAAATGGGGTGGGATAAGGTGAGAAGAGTCTTTAAGATATTATTTTTTATTTCTTGGTGTAACTTCAGAGAACTTCAGAAATTGAGATTTTTTTCCCTTTTTCACGTTCAAATCCCGGCATATTGCCATCCTCATTGAAATTATAATTGTACATGAATGAGAGAACATGGAACGCGATGTATTGAAAATGCTAAGACCTCTATAATCTCAAATTCCAGAAGCTGAGCAACGAAAGAAAAACCGAAGAGAACGGAGCCTGTTCTTGTGGTCTCCCGCGGAAACCGAGGCATCACAGCTGACATATTTCCGTAGGAGGTATTCTCGAATGCCAATTGCATGAATAATCTATGCCCAAACCAAAGATGCCTTTTGCTTAATTAAAAAGCTTCCAAGCATGGAGAGAACCGAACTCCCACAGCGCAAACAGGGCATTATTCGCTTGGAAATGTGTCTACATAGCGAATATACTTTCCATAAATGAATTCTGAAATGGTAGAGACAGCCAGAGCTTAAAAAAAAAGAAGAGAATTGTAGCAAGGACAATAAACAAAGCACCAGGTCAAGAGCGTGGGTGTGATTAAGGCGGGGTTCGAAGTCCATCTACCCGGGATGTATGTCGGGCTATTTCAAATATGTTCATTACAGAGTTGGCTGGCTGGGTCCAATTTTAACATTACCACTGTGTTACGATCTGGAAATTATTGTGCACTCAGCACACCGTGGAATATTAACATCTCGTTAACTTTATCTAATGGGGAGAAAAAAACACTGCATTAAAGTAATTTCATTAACATTCCTCCAATAATAGCAGTTCCTCAATGGAGTCTCGTGTTT
Source organism: Thereuonema tuberculata (assembly GCA_023159025.1). Taxonomy (NCBI): domain Eukaryota; kingdom Metazoa; phylum Arthropoda; class Chilopoda; order Scutigeromorpha; family Scutigeridae; genus Thereuonema; species Thereuonema tuberculata. Next base: position 51,677,093 of record JAFIDM010012231.1, on the reverse strand, counting down.
CATCTGAAGCCGCAAGAAGATTCAAAGATGGCAAGTAAAAAAAAAAAGTATGTAAAAAGTTTTGAGCTCCAGAAAATGAGGATTAACTCGGATTAACGATGTCAAGACCGGATTAAGAATTATTAGGAGTGAATTAAACTTCAAAGAATTTAAACCCTGTAAAGAAATAAAGAAGGAAAATAATCAGATTCAACACATTACTGTTTAAAAAGAAAATCTTCTTGTCTTAAAAAGAAAATCAAGAAAAATTTGCATAACAAAATGTGCGTTCTCAATTAAAAAGAACTCAATGACCGCAGAAGTTGACGGAATCGAATCTAACGTCTGTCAAATATTTAACATTTTAGTAAATACTGATTATGATGCAAGCTGTCTCAAACACTGAAATTATTTGAGAATTAAAAGTTTGCAAGTATTTGCATATTCAGCAAATTTGAGCATTTAAAATGTATAAAACATCAGAAAAAGTTTCTCAATTAATACCACACAAAAGAAAAGAAAGAAAACAGAGGAAAAATCACGGTATTTAAGGTATTTAACTATCAAGGAATTAATGTATATTTAGAATAGGCAAACTAACATGATTCACAGCAATTATAACAACTTTTCATAATCGCTCTGTTCGACTGATCTCAACTAATAGTGAGAATCAACAATTTCCAATGTTTTGTTTATCATAGTAGAGGACTTTTCAATAAGGAAATACCTCATTGCTAAATATATTACGGAATCGATTTTCGTTATTGATGATACGGACAAAGCATTTATTAAATTTGATACCAATCGGAAACTTGATCTAGGACTAAATTGCTATTCGATACATTAGTACAACAGTGTTTCTTTTCGTGAGGCCTTTAGCGGCGAAACTATTTAAAACTGGAATAACACTTTTATTTTATTCAATCAGACACGCTCGAGCCGAAAAAATTAAAGTAAATATTTTATCTTAAAAGTGATATTTAAAAAAATTGGCTTTCTATAACTGTAAACATTATCCTCATTATCCATTTATATCACATTCTATTCTATATCATTCTATATCATAAATATCTATTTATGTCATATTCTACTTTTTCCGTATTTCTTCATTTCCATTTTTAAGTTGACATAAATATATTTCAATGATTAAAGTAATACGGTTTTTAATGTGCATAAATTGGCCTTTTTTGAGTTTGAGCCAAAGACTCAAATGTCTTTTTCATCGATAGAGTAAGTTCCGAAATCATTATTAGTTCCGAAATATTTTTTTTAAATTTTGGTTTGATGAATAATCTGGTCATTTTTTTCCCGTTGGATGATGATTTGCTTTTTTTTTGTTCTTTAACTTCTTTGGTGACATTTTAAATTTCTAAATCTACATCAAATTTTTAGGAGTTATAAATCCGGTTCCAATTGATAAAACTAGGAACTACTACTTCATGGTTAAAATAATGAAAAAAATCCAAATATAACTAGAATAAATGTAACTAAATAAATATAACTAAAAATATATAACAAGTAAATCAAATAATAGGACGTATTCCAGGACCTTCAGTTATTTGTAATAACTAGGTATACTGACATTAAGAGATCATTTCTGAACGTCTTTTTGTATATTTCATTTATTCACTGTTTATAACCCATCTGATTAGACTATATGACTATTAGTGCTATTTCGACAGTGCAGGCAATTGAACACCAAGCAAACGAAAACACTAACGAGAATCTCTAGACCACATAAACTACGAGAAATTAATTCTAATTGAGTAATCAACTAATGAATGGCTGGCACCAATAACAGTACCCAGAAGAAATTTTCCAATCAATGTAAAAATATAAAGTAAACGTACACCGAAAATATCCCATGAGTTTCAAGTTTTATTCTTTGAATATCTAGTTGAAGCAAAATGTCCTTAGCATGTAAGCCAAATATCCTAACAGAACATAGTTGCTAAAAGAATGCAGTAAACTGTATTATTTCAATGAACTGTCTTCTATTTTAAAGAATGTTGAAAAACCTTTTTTTTTACAGCCACTGTTTTAAACGTATTTAAGACAGAAATTACGATGATTTTAATGTTGAAATAGCGCAAATCAACAGATTCTGGATTTAATTAAGATAATCGAAGAGAAAGTGCAATCAGCAGTGGAAAATGCAAACACCAGAAGCATTTTAAGAGCAGAAGTTGCTAATTCCTTCAGAATACTGGAAACCCTTCTTTTTTGTTTCAAATTGTTATTTAGTTAATTTTTTTCTCTTTCTTCAGGCGAAATCCTGGTAGCAATCAGATAGGTCCAAATGTTCTTTGGTATTCCAGCGAGAATCCCATCGTGAGTCAGCACCAACTTCTGTAATGAATCTGGTCGGATGGTAAGAGCACAACCATTCCCCACCCTCACCGAATCCATTAGTCCAAATTAATGCCACGTTACGGACTCTGATTAATGGATGACGACAATTATTCTTGGCGACGGGAAAATGGACGATGTTACAATTAATTTCGGGCGATGAGAACTGGAAACGGCCAATCAAAGGTCAGACATTACTACACCGAAACACTCTTGCTTTATCTTGTCTAACTTTGTTGGATCTAGTTCAGCATAACTAAATCCAGTCGCTTAAGTGACATTTCAATGCAAGATGATAAAAATAAACCTCTTAATTACTAACGAAATAGTAAAATACTACAAATAATATTTTTTTATGATTTAAAATAGTTAGGCTGTGAGAAGAAATATACTAAATTTTCGTCACTTTTTAAAGGAAAAGGATATTAAGAATTCAGATCAACTTGTTCTATCCAGATTTTACTTGCTTAGACCGACTTAAGATTCACTGCATGTGACACTTACCTATCTATACATACTGTAGACTGCATTTCTTCAGGTCTTTGACGATAAACCAGAAGATTGAAATGTAGCACAATATATAACCAAAACCAAATGACATATATAAGAAAATATATTTTTTCCAAAATAAGTAGCACGAATTTAAAAAAAATAATGAAATATACGATATTACATGAATGAAAAGCTTAAACCTATTTTTTGTTCTTGATTATCAAAATTGACAGGAAATACAAGTATGTTATTACAATGAGATAGCGGAAGCAAAGCAAATTGTCTATCATTTTAATAAAAAAAACACAATAATATGACAATTTTATTAAATGACTCCAATATTACGAAGTACAATGAAATCACAGTATGTCTGCAAGTGATTTCCATGGCAATTTGGATTTAAATAATCTAGAATTCAGAAAGAAAGCATCAAATCCAGCAGAACCTTGTTGAAGATCTCAAATACTTTAGAAAAAATCATAATCAGAAATCAAGCTCTGAAATTTGGCCTCAAGGCTAAACACGCTAATAAGAAACATTAAATAGATTTTTGTTGAATAACGATAGAAGTCAACCAACAAAAGTTGTGTTTTCCTTAAATAGTAACCCATTTTGACCTTAACAGTTTACAACAACTTGATTTCAAACAATAAGTTTTACGATCCAACCTATAACCCAGGGGAGGCCAAACTTATCTGACGTAAGAGCCACAATGATAAACTTCAGTGTTTAAAAGCTACAAAATGTAAACAAATATTGAACAAATTTTCTTCAATTATTAAGACATGTAAAATTTATTATGGACAAATATTATACACACATTTTATTACACACCAATTTATATAAATATTAAGAAAGATATCTTCGTAATAATATTTATTCATATATGTAATTTCAAACTGTTAATTTTTAATAGTTCAATAATCACACAGGTAGACATGCTGTATATGTACCAAATGTTTTAAAAGTCCTGGCTGATTATTGTTTTAACTATACTTGTTGCGACCCGTGAAATATTCACGGAAGTAAAACGAATTCCACATATTTGAAAAACACAAGATTGAAAAGGATGCTAATTTTTTTAGAAGCTATGACTTCCACAACAGCCCATATGTAATTTGAATATCGGCTTATTTGTTAAAATAATATTATAATATTGTTAAAATAAAAAAAAATAAAAAATTGATTTACCACTTTCGTAGTAGCCAGCGCTGAGGTTTCTCATTACGAAACATAATGGCAACCTGCTGCAGTAAAAGAATAGGTTCGTCGAAATTGAGGCAATATTAACGGAAGTAAAACAAATGCCACATTTTTGAAATATCTTGAAATTTTTTGAAAAACACAAGATTGAAAAAGATGTTCTAAGCTCATTTTTTAAAAGCCATGACTTTCGCAACAGCCCACATATAATTTGAATGACTAAGCCAAATTTTGTTTAAAATAAAATAAAATAAAAAATTGATTTACTAGTTTCAATAACAATAACAATAACGATTGTCCAACAGCCAATACCAATAATCCTGTCTGGGCAACAATGAGGGCACGTGCATCGTCATTGTCCCTTACTTTGTTGAGTATTGAGAGAGCGGCGACACAGCCGAAATTATGTAAAAACCGAGGTTTTACAAACTCTGATAAATTTTGACGCATGAACTTCATGCATTTCAGTATTATAAACTTCATTTATGTGGGAAAGAAAATCTCAATACGCTGATAATAATTGTGTAATCGCGATCCGTCGTGGTGAAGTGGGGAAAATAGTAGAGACGCCATCTTTAAACATGGGCGTGACGTCATGCCTCACGTGTTCCAACGCTGCACTGTGATTGGTTATTTCAAATTACAAATTTACAAAGATCCGTATAACTTTTGCCTATTAATAGGATGACTGAGTGCACTTAATACGGTAATGAAGTAGAGAAACATCTAAGGAAAATATACAAATTTGAGTTCATTAATTTTAAATGATGCCCGGGGGGGGGGGGGGCTGAAGCTCTCCCGAAATCTAAACAATGAAAAATCTCTCTCAAAGTTGAAATCAAAGGTCGTATCATATCTAGTAATCAAACGAGTCATATCAATGTAAAATTTTCGCATATTACGACATCCCCGGAAAGATAGGGAAATGTTGATATTCTTACTATGGCCGACCACCGCAACGCACTTTTTCTAGGAATGAATCCCTCACCCCCAAAAGAAAATTCTGACTACGAGCCTGATGATACCCCTTTAAAAGGGGATAAAACAGATAGTTTCCAAGATATTTATTAAATAAATCCGACCAGATCTTAATAAATATATGGTCAAAAAGTGGAGGAAAATAGGTAAACCAATAAAATTAGATATTTTAATCATATATCATCTTAAAAAATTAGTCTTATCATAATATTTTTATAACGCAAATAGACATTGCTATAATTATTTATTGCTGATAGAGATCTCACTATGAACACTTTTAAATGTAAGTCTTTTAAATGTAAGTTTTCAAATATCCCAGTAAATAATTTTAAGGCTTGACAATGTTTATTTGCCTTCTACAGTAATTGTGATGTAAAAAGGAACTCAGCACAAATAGTTCCACCAGCAGCGCCTTTTATGTCAAAGAATCGCATATGGTTTAAAAGCCGCGGAATGCCCATCCCTGATGTAACCCGTCTCTGTAGATCGGTTTCAGGTGGCTAACAATGCTTTTTGTCAATCACTGTAGCAATGAATTTTAATTAGGACAACGGATTATTGCAGCAATCTCATAGAAAGATAGCATACGTCACTATTATTCTGTCTATCTACCAATGGTCCACAGACATCTGAGACAACTATAGTTAATGCACTTTAAATTTATTTAGGCTTTATTTACGCTTACAAATGCAAATATTTAATATGATGCAGCAGTAGGTAAAGGCTTTTCCTATTTACTTAAGTCTGATGATCTAGATCGGTTTTCATGATGAATTATTCTATTTAGTTTTTGGCGTATGATATATTAGTCAGCAGATGGAGTGGCTGCTGAAGTTGCTCGTTCTTTAGCATAACCCAGGGTGCACCACGGAGGGCGAACTAGCTTTACACCCGTGGAAACGGACGAAATACAGAACAAGTTGATCCAAGCATCCTGGATTCGAACCCAGGTTCCGACACATCAGTCGCGAACCTGGCTATTCCCGAACCTATTTTATTATACTAACACTAATAAAATGTCAAGCCATTATTGTTGCCAAAACACTAAGCAAATAATGATGGCTTATCAAATTACACAGAAGTGGATGTTAAGAAAAATAATAACTCAACTAAGTTAAGGAAGAAATAAAACAATAACGATTGTTGCTCTCGAATCGCATTTAGTAGGCATAAACACACAAACAATAAATATTTTCAGTTTTTTAGAGATCACGAAGCATAAAATCAAATAGGATGAAACATAACCGTAATTAAGATATCGATTTTCTTTCATTTGTTTAATATGCTCCAAAACTGATTTTTTTTTCTTGTCCATTCCTATTAAGTACGATGTCAGTTCAAATCTATTTGAGAGGAAGAATTCTAATTTAAAACTGCCTGCGGATTAAACCATGTTACGCAGTCCTAAGATCAAATTTACATTAGGGAAAAAAACTTGAGAATTTAAATTTAAATTTTTGTCGGTAGCAAAGAAATTTAATTTAAAATAAAAATAATTAAAAAAACTTTAAATGGAATTTTATTTCTCAAAAATAAACTAGGATAGCTAGTTTTTGTTGTAATTTGAACTATTTTCTATAGTCAGAAATTATGTTTCATCAGGAAAAAAATACTTTAAATAAATACTTGAAAAATATCGAAAACCCTCTATCTTTGAGTGCAGCGAATGAAACTGCTCGATACAATTTGAGCCCAAAGATCCTGCTCCTTTCAGTTCCGGAAAGAATCACGGTTTCCATTAACTGAGGGCTAGGGTGAACCCTAAAGCCTGTTCCGAGAAGAAATATCCTGGGGAATATCTTTGACCTCCGCCGGTGATTGAATGAGTCTTCTCCAGCACAGAGTCCAAAGCCTTTTACCACAGGACTATCGGACTCCCATTTGAAAAATAGTCCCAAATGTAATTCAGTTTTTTTAACGTGTGCAAAACTCTTTGATTTAAAAAATGCCGACACACCACTATAAAAAGTTTAAAAATTTACGTATTAGAAATACATGACAAATTGACCGGTTTCGCTTTTTCGACAAAGCTTTGATAAATCCTTTAAATTTAATTGCAATTAATCTTATTATTTCTTTGTCCATCTTCAGCTTCGGGGCTATACATTTGCTAAATGAAGATTCAGGTGTTTAGCTATTATATTTGCAGGTTTCCTTTGATCTTTCTATAAAAGATTTCTTCTTATTTAAGCAGACTACTACCATTCCATTCAATATTTGCATATTATACGGAAAAACGTTGACTTTACAGATTGTTGGTGATATAGTATTATTTAAAACCCCTGTGAAATTTATTTCTACGAAGTTGAAGTTTTGATAGAAAAAAAAAAAATTGAAAGAAACATTTTAAAATTGCTTGAAAATAAATTTATTTTATTTTAATTAAAATAATGAGCAAAGCTCAGGTGATACAAATTTAGAATATGCAAATTTGTAATGACGTAGTGAATACTTGACTTGTTACAATTGAAGTTATACCTGAGTCGAGAGTAGTGACAGTCGAAGCTTGGAGCTAAGGAGACGGAGATCGTCCAATCGTCTGTGCTCCGAGAAACCTGCGGGAGACTCGAATTGTCTCTGAAGGGAGAAGGTAGAAATGATTCTATTTCCCTGATGTAACGCAGTCAAATAACTTGCGTCTACCACAATAGAAGTTGACGATAAGTATTATAATCTTTAGATTATTATTATCAATAATTCAACTGAACAGTAAAATCTTGTAACAGCTACGATGAAATTGAAGTAAACGCAAATGCGGTAATTAATCCATAAAGACGAGTACATTAATTACTCAAGGGAAGCAGAAGTCTAAAGTGAGCGTTACTAGAAAACCTGAAATGGAAGTTAATAGAAAGAGACTTACCCATGAATTACTAATATTGATGAATTAGAAGTAGACGAAGTTTATTTGCATAAGTTAAGGATAACGGAACTGAAGTTAATAGATTAGAAGAATCTTAAATAGTCAGAAGAATTTACTACAGTAGATTCGTTATTAAGCCGACGAAGCGGAAGTTGATATTTCCGGAGTTTAATTAGATATTCAATTCATTTGAATTCTATTATCCATTACAGTAAATTCTAAGACTCTGAAAGAGATTAATAGATATAGTTAATCAAGTACTAATAGTTTATTTCAACGGATGAAGAAAGAAGAAGTTCCGATTTACTCAGAGAGCGGGATATTTCGAAGACCCGAATATCACTAGAGGATATAGAAGAAGGCGTACGATTATAAGATACGAAGTTTACCGTCATTAAAAGTATTAATGATGAATGCGGATTGATTATTGGACCATTTACTAATACATATTTGTATTGATACACATAAGGTGAGAAGCTATCAGCTTGGTTGAAGTTGTAGAATGGTACCAAAGTGAAAAGGATCATTATGATGTTGATAAGTTTCAAACGGAAACTGAATGCTTCGATATTGTGATTATAGTGTAAGTGCCAAGAGAGTTATAGTTCATCATCAAGTAGATACAACTATTGAAGACATCAACTGTAAGTTTGACTTAAACTATTTCTTAACGATTGAAGATAAGATTTAAAGTAAAGACTCACACAGTAATATTCTTTATTATTACTAATTATACAGTGAAAGTTCATGCTTAGAATTCAAATCTAGAGTGACATATATTATACTCAGAATAGTGTTAATTACATTCATACTAGTGAAAAGCCATACTAGAAATTCTTTATGAATGAAAATAATTTATATTTAAATCAAAGAGTAATATTTGATTTGTGTTATAATCATTAAGATAAAGTCTTTTATTAATTATTAATTACAAACTTCAAACTGAATTAGTAGAAGCAGAACTATTGAACATTTAATTTAATTCAGTATCCTAGTGATTTGATATTACTAAAGTTTATAGATGTATGAACTAAATGTGAAATCATAGAAAAGCATTGTTGAATCTTAAACTTTGAATAGAAACTAGATAGTAGAAATATATTGTTATATATTATTAGTTTTAGGAAGTAGTGATCACCTTCCCAGATAGAACTTTGTATATATTTATGAATATTTATAATTTCCAGTTATTAAACTTTTTACAAAATTTTTTTAAAACACCAAGCTATACTCTTGCAGTCCACTCTGTTACACAAGTATGCGTTCTGGCTTAGTCTCGCATCACAGATCACCCGTAATACCTTGAACAACGGACTGTTCGTATTTGGAATGTTGTTTTCCTTCATTTCATTGGAGAAATCATCTAACTTCTCATATAAAAAGAGGCAGTTGCTTAATTTGTTATCGCTTTGAAGAAGGCAGCTCAATTGAAAGATACCGAAAAATCAATTAGAATGTGTATAATTTTTTTAATTGTGTATGTGTGTTGAATTCCATTTTTTTTTAAATGAACAAATCGTATTTTACAAAAGTAGGTAGTTCTCTTCCATTAATAATGTTTATGAAAATTTATAATGACCTGCCAGAAGGACTTATCTTGTAAGGATGAATTATGGATCAAAATTCTAGCAACAATTTTATGATGACGCTATAAGTTAACTTGATAGATTACATGGATTCGAGGTCCATACATTAAATTTATTAATAGTTTCGTGAAATTCATTTACAAGACAATAATAGTGATTTAGACAGTTCCAAATTTTTTCTTGACAAGTTAAACCAATAAAGCTATTGCATTGTGATTATTGTAAAAATAAATTTCAAGCAAAGTAATTTATTTGTTTATTAGAAAATCGTTCTCATTTCCCTGCAGATATCAGTAATAGAGAAATGTGTAGCAAATTTAAAATATTCTAGTGCTTCTAGTCTGATTTATTCTGTATATTTAGCTTAATATCTAACTTTCTCCTGTTTTCTTGAAAGCTTTGTAACAATTGCTGATTCATAACAACAAGCTCGCCGAGGAAAATAAGAATTGAAAACCTGTAAGGAAATGCGGGAGGGTAAAAAAATTGCATTATTCCGGACGGCATTACAATTACAATATCAATTTAATACATCTTGAAGCTAAACTGTAAAATAAATCAATAAAATAGTAAAAGTGCTGAGCTGTTCACGTAAACACACATTTGATTTAAATTAAAATTTCATGTCAAATGTAAACAATTATTCATTATATTACATATATTTATAATAAAACGATAATTTTAATATTTAATATATAAATTATTACAGCAATGTTTATGTTTCTGATTACTTACATTTATTATTTTAAGTTAAAGTAATATTTATGAACTCATTATCAAGAATTCAATACTGAATAACCTTCTTTAATATTGTTACGTTTAGCTTATTAGGAATATAATCCCTCATTAAAATTTCTTGTCTATTTTTCTAGATTGAATATGTTATAACTGAACTGAGAATCAATTATTATGATTTGTATTTCAATGTTAGCAATAGACTTTAGCAAAATGATTCAAATGATTCTGAAGATTCTCTCCTTGAAAAAACAAACAAATAAGAATTTCCTTTTTGTCCATTTTGCTTAAAACATTGTGTTTTCATTTGTTTTTTTAATCGTGACAATGATACAAAATTCTCCGTTTATTTTGAAATTGCAACATCTGCTCAATGAATACAGAAAAATTTCTAATAAGAAAAAAAATAATAATTAAATCAGCATTGGTTTCATAAGATGGCTACATTCAAGCAATTTTAATCGCAACAAAACATGCTCAAATTAATGGACAGCTAAAAGGATTAATATCCAGAATTTACAACATCGACAGAAAATCTACTGTTTCGGTTAAATGTAGACAGGAACATTGATAATTTCTAATTGAAATTCCTAAAATGGAGCTTAAAACTCAAACCAACACAAGATAAACACACATCATCAACTGTTATATTTTGGATATGCTAATATCGAATGGATACACACAATAAAGCAGTTCATTTCAAAGATTTGTAGCCGATGTAATAATCTGATAGGTACATGTAAAAAAAAATGTAATTTTAAAAATAAGCTCATCCATAAACTGCAAAAAAGACTTACTTTAAAAGATGCTCTATTAAAGTAAGCAATACTTATGGCATCGGTCGGTCATCGGCTGATGGTCAGAAGATTACTGTCTTTGTACTAATCTAAGACCGGATATATTTTCAAGGGTGATTGCCGTCCATGTGTAGTTGCAATCTCATACCAGCGCATCTGATGTCGAATTGTAGAATTTACAGTCTAATCGTTTTTGTATTGTTTAATCGAAATTACTGACTACAGAATTGATATTCACGAATAAAGGTCATCTTTTCACATTGTTTTCTTGGATACTTCCAGAAAACGCTACATTATGAACCAAAATCGTAATAGAATTCCGGCCTGAAGCAGCAGGTCGATTGAATTCTCGAAAAACACACCATCGTTTGTCAAAATTTAACGAGAAATGTCAAAACTGCAGACGAAGAAATACAAAGAGATTGAAAAAATAAAATGCATATTTCCTGTTTTAATTTAAAAACATTCTCTCGTTTATTCTGATGCACTGAATAAATAACTTTTATATAGATCAATGTCTAACTTCGTAAGCAAAACGTAGATATGCCGGCATTAATTTATAACGATCCAAGTCTTCTCCGGTAAGTGGGTATTCATTGCTCATGGAAATCGCTGTAAAGTGTGTAAGATCGAATTTTAAACCTTTTTATTCACTGGCAATCTACCTCCCATTGCAGTCGAAAACAACCTTAAGGGCGCAATTCCCCAATCACGTTGAAAATAAAACAAAGTGTTTTAAGGCACTGTTAATTGTTATTTGCGAATTGGTTTTAATTAAGACTGATAATTGGTAATCACTATGATAGTATATAAACAGGAAGTTGAAATTGCTATTCGTATTACATCAGTAAGTCACTAAGTTTTTGAGAATTCATATTTCAAATATAGTAAGCAGATATACATCAAATAACGATTACATTATTTTTGAAGTAGAGTTTTCAAATAAAAAAAGTTTACAGTTCGTTATAACTCGAAAGATATCGAAAGGCTTAGAATAAATTGTTTAATCGATGAGTGTTTTGAGATCTGCAATACAAATCGTAAACCTTGCTAATGGAACATTATTCAAGTTTTTCTGTAGAAATAAAATTGGCATTCAGTTAGAACATAAACGAAAACTACACTAATTAGATCAAAGCATCCAAGAAACCGTAGAATGGGTTTGAAATAATGAAGATAGCTCATAATTGCTGTAGTTTCCACACCTACTTTAAATTTCAATTAACGCTAAAGCGTAAAGCTATATAATAATTCTCAGTGCAGTAATAAAATTGCCGAAGAGTTCACTCAACGCGGCAGCTATGAACATTTGCACTGAATGTTACGTTACGCAGTTCTGATCCAGTAATTGGCTTGCAGAAGTACGAACATTATGAAATCGATCTGGATAGAAGGTCAGGCTGACTTACTAATTCCACACTACTCAATCCAATGTTGAAATCTATGATGATTCTTACCATACGCTTAAGACATTTCAAAGTTAATTTCCAAAGAAAAAGTTTAGAATTGACAGTTTCATTCATTTTCTGCTGATTGTGGCTATTATTTTATAAAGAAAGCAGACTGCAATAAAACTTCTATGCTGAATTCAATGTAATTTCTTTTGATGCCAGTGGAAGCCAGATGATATTAGAATGTGTATTTTGTAAATCCATCTTTATATATATATATTGAATACATATCAACTGAACATAAGTAAATACATAACAACTGAAAGCTTTAAGGAGAACAATGACTTTTTAAGTAGAGGTATTTGTAAAACTTAAAAAAAAAACCCACACGATTATTCCAGTATCTTCAAACTGGTGATTAAGATACTAAATAGGAATGTTATCGTTCATAAAACATGTCCATCTTGGGAAAACATGCATATGTTTACCTTTTTATTTCTTTAAAAGGCTATTCCATCCAATTCTCCATATTCATAACCAAAGAAGAATAGATTACTTTTGGCTATGATTAAAGTTCGATAAATTTACGAAGAAGGAAATTACAATAGAAATTTACTGGACTTATTGATGTGGAAAATCATTAATTTACTTTTTTTTTCTGCCTCTAATATTGAAAATCTTGAGATTAAATAAATCTTTATCCTTGAATAAATAAAATTTTACTTAATAATATAATTGCGAAGGACGGCGCAGATAAAGAAAAGAGTGGAAGAAAAACTTCCATTATCCTGTCGGGATCGAGATCATGACGGATAATAGAAAACTAGATAAAAAAAATTCCTATTCGACCTCAACTTTGTCCCATTAGTCACGAAACGCATAGAGCCTTAACTCCTGTGTAGGAACCCAAGAGCCTGCGTAGGCCTATTCTGGAATACTTTAACTTTAAATATATACACAATGTTTATTTTACTGTATAATTCATTACCTAATGAAATTTAATGAAACTTTAATTATTATTTATTTTTACCAGGCCATCCAAAATTTTTAGTGCAGATAAAATTCCCTATTGCGGTGTAGCGGGTTTAAGTGACAGTTAACAGAGTCTGATTGCGAATGGGGTGACGGATAATCGAAGTTTTACAGGATACATGTAAGAAAATAGGAACGTTGTCTGGTAAAATATTCCCAGGCTTTGAAATAAAATGAAAAAAGATGACGAAAGATAGTTAAAAAAAAAACAAAAAAAAACTCCTTAAAACTATTGCAAAGTTAATATGACGTGTGTCACATATCAAAATAAAGTTGTTTAGTTTCGAAATTTTCAGTGAATTTTGTGCCTTTTTTTAAGATCTCAAGAACTTTTAGCGTGCTATTTTTTGCTTTCTTTTCATCCATTTTTCCAATTTTCAGTCTATTTACCTATTGTAGATACCAATTTATTTGTTGCACTTACGTCAAATCAACATTTTCATATTTTTTGTGAAAGAGTTGAAAGAGTTACAAAATAGAGTGAAAGTAAAAACAAAAAACAGTCAAAATGTATGTAATATCGTAGTATTTAAGTCTTCTGACTACTTATTTTGGCAAAAATGAAATTAAATAAACAGAGTATTCCAATTTCGGATCAATTAATCTTTTTTTTAAAAAAAAATTAAAGAAGATGCAAGTTTTATTTTAGCGAAATTTAGTAAAATAATTATGCAGATTTACCAACGTGCAAATTCAGAATTTTAAATATAATAATTCAGTTTCAAATTAAAATACAATCCTTTGAATCTTCTGTTTTTGTAACATGAAAGCCGATTCATTTTTTTTTCTCAAATTTTTTCAAATGTTACTTCAAAAATCTTTCACCTAATCAAATGAACTACCAATAAAAGGTGCAGAGGATTGACCGTCAGCTTATTATTTTACCGTCTAAAGTTTGCTGTCTAAAGATAACAATACAGAAAACGATATGTGAGAGATTTTGACAAGTGCAGAACATTGATGAATGTAGTATTTAAATAAAAGTTAAGGAAAATTAACGAGATAAGATAAACAGATATGTAGATCATTTCAAATTTATCTCATTTATGTAGATCAAACGACATAATTTCTGAGAATAATTGAAGACAATAAACATATAAATTGTTGTAAAAATTGTTTATTGTGAATGTTTCGGAGTATATCTGCATTAGAGTCTTCTTTTATTCAGATTAATGATATAAAATTAAATACGATATTTTTTTTTTTTTTAATTTCACCATTTATTTCACCGTACAGGGTGTATCTGTATAAAAACTGCCAAACTTAAAGGTCGTATTCAATCACGCAAAACAACGAATAAATGTCATATAAACATGGATCTGGAAATGCGTTACTTCCAAGATATGAACGATGAAACGATACAGAGGTGTTGGCGTTATCCTGACCGTTAGATTGGAAGAGGGGGACCAAGAGCGTGGCCTGCTCGTTCTCCTGATTTAAACCCTCTGGACTTTTTCGTATGGGGTTATCTTAAAGCATTAGTGTACACCACACCGGTTCCTGACGCCCATGCACTGCATGATCGCATAGTGGATGGTGCAATACAATTCGTGCACTTGGCATCTTCGACCGTGTTCGGCAGTCGATAGAACGACGTTGTATAGCGTGCATTACGGCCGGTGGAGGACATTTCGAGCACTTTCTGTGAAACTGAGCGACTGTACACCTCTGTATTGTTGCATCGTTCATATCTTGGAAATAAAGCATTTCCAGACCCATGTTTATATGACATTTATTCGTTATTTTGCATGATTGAATACAACCTTTAAGTTTAGCAGCACATTTCAGATGTACTCTGTATTACTAAAACAAGCTTCGGAAACTACTTGTAGAAAATCTCTCCAAAAACCTAATTCATTTAAATTAGAAAGATGACGAAATAAATTCAGTTTTGTACAAATTTACTACAATTTCTACTGCTTTTACACTCTGTTGAAGGGGTATCGCATTTCTTTCCCTTGGGGGAAGGAGTTAAAGGCGTGCGGCCACTTAGTCCCGTTGGTAACGGAATGCCGGCAGCTTTACCTACCGCGACCCCAAGGGTCACCTGCGTTTGTAGTGGGACACTTTAACTTAACCACTGCTTTTGTTCAATTACTACTACACCTAAAACAGGATATGGCCAGTGCCGGAAGTCGGATTCCCCCCCCCCCCCAAACCTATAAGAAATGTTTCATGGGGCTCCGACTTTCAGTTTGAGTTGTCTACTCACACAAACACTCACTACAGGCACGGGAATTTTAATAAGTTTTCCCTAAGGAGTCGTTAAAAATGAAAACGAAAGTTTCATAACAAATGTAATAAATAAGGAATGTGGTCGCGAACAACATCAAGAACGATGCTAATGTTCTATGGAATGAATTTCCGGAATACGTGGTTTAATAATTATCTACATCTACTCACTGAATAGATTAAAGCATAAATAAATAAAAGAGGTTAATATTTACTCCATGATGACCTCGACAGAAACTGTTGTTTCAACATTACTATTTAAACATAAAGGAAAAGCACTAATAATTGACATGACGGAAGAATCCGATATTTCAATTGTGAATTTCGCAGTAATATTTCAGCTTTAACAACTTTTTTCAATATTTAACAACAAGAGTTTTGTATTCAGGACGCTTGTCAACCAAAAATTTCAATCATTCATATTATACGTGCATGATGGTAAATTTGGAGAAATTTTGATGTCACGTAAAATCGTATGTAATTTTTCAAGTTCATGTCTATTTCTGTAGGATCTAATCCATTTTAACAGTTCCATTTTAAATTATGTGCGTGTAACCCGCATGTGTGTAGCACCCGAGGCAAATATCGAAGACAAAAGTCAACAGACCAATATTTCGTCCCAAATAAATCCCTAAGAACCAAAGCAGATACTATTGATCCACTCGTATCGTCCCTAAAGATCCAACAGTGGATCTGCACGTTTAGGAACGCTCTCAGCGCTGACAACAGTCGAATTATCGAACGGCGCGCTCACGGTCCCAGTATGCCAACAGAAAATGACTCGTGTGTAAATTAACATCACACGAGACGAAACTCGATTTTCATGAAAAATTCCTGGGGGCAAATTAGAGAGGGCGTGGGTTCGTTTATCCGTGGGAATACGTCTGTCAACCTGGAATCGCTGTTGGAATAAAGACATCTGGATCGGAGTCTCTTTTAAAGGGAAGAGAGTAGAGGAAAAGTTTTGAAAATGTTAATTTGACTTGGAGTTGCTGTTCGCAAACTTCTTTTCTTATGATGCCAAAAAGAAAAAAAAGAAGAAGATAAAAACTTAGCCTACTATTCCGAAACGAGTGACTTTTTAAATAAAACATTTATGCATAAATTTATATAATATGTTTTATATGTATACTTAATAAATGATATATACATTTTATTAGTAAATTATTACTCAGGAAATTACGTTTACATTTTATATTTATGTATATGAGCTTATAAATATAATTAAACTTCAATTCGGATTGAAAAAGTTTGCTACAAAATACAGTATACAGATATAAACATAACTGTGATTGAAGGAGAAATATCGGAAATACGTTTGACTGTAAATCGATACACATACAGTAGAGCCCCGATTATCCGCGAGTGCCGCGAAAATTTTTTTTAATTACGAACCTCAAAAAAAAACAAAAAAAAAAACAAAAACAATTTTAATCCAAGCCAACAACAGGGAAAGTACAATAGGCCCTACAGTGCGAAGATCGAAAATTAGACAGGTTTATTGTGCATCGTAATCCTATAGGCCTTCTCGGAATATGTGGATGCCAACGTAGAGCAAACGTTTTGCTTTATTGTAATATTTTAAAAGTTTTACATATTAGGTTTTTTATACAATAAAACATAGTTTTTAATGGTGAAATATTTTTTTTTCGTGTTTACACAACATTTTTAGTCTTTTATCGGGTTATCCGCGATTTTTGTTATCCGCGAAGCCCTTGCCACCCAATCCCGCGGATAATCGGGGCTCTACCGTGCATATAAAAATACAAAATATCGTTACTAGCAAAGAATCTTTGATGGTAAAGATTCAAAAGATCTTTTTTGTTTTTAGTACTTCTCCTGAATTTAAATTCATGTGAGTTTCCTATTTCCTCAATAAACTTTCAATCTCCAAATGTCAAACGTATATCAAAATAAATTTATAAAATTAATTCCACATAACATAATGATGTTTGTACAGAGACTATTGTTACCTATTTTACAATAGTTAATTTTGAAAAACTTTCAAGAAAATGATCTCAAAGTTCAAACGACGATACTTCCATCGTGTATATGTTTCGTTTCACAAATTTTTTGGTTACTGCCATTTTTCAGAAACAATGAAAAAAAAAAAAAAAAATAACACTCTTACGAACACTTCGTCTTTTGCAGATGTAATTTAGGTAAATATATAAACTTATACTGAATTTTTCTTTACAGATAGACTATACAATCTTAAGCAAGTTCCTACATAATTTGTTAATTCAGAAATCACAACCAAAATGTTTTTTGTTTTTCTTAAATGAACCAGGTATACCAGTCTAAATAGTATTCAATTCTTGTAGGGATTTTCTTTGTTCAATAAAAACTTATTTTCTCAGAGAATCAAGCAAAATACACCTGTTAACTGGAATTTACTAAATCAGAGGGAATCTTAATACAATGAACAAATATCTGTGATTTTGTTTTTCTTGTATCACAGATATGAATGTCAAGTAGTTCGAAGAATTCATCCTTATCAACTTAAGTAGAATACGTGAAAAATAAATTATGTAGAAGATATTCTATTTTTCATATCTTCATTCATCCTTATGTTCATTCAATTTGGAAATAATTTTCTGAAATTTATTATTTCCTTTGTATAGAATTTCCTAAAATATTTTTATCTGTTCTTTCTTTTAACAAAATACTTTCATATTAGAATGTTTAACGTGCTCAATTTCTAATTAAAAATAACAAGTACAACTTTTGAAAGCGTTAAATTTTTATATAAAGTTCAGATATCTACAATAAAATCATATTTATAGTAAAAATCTGTGTTCAGGAATCTTAACTTTATATAAAAATTTAGTGCTTTCAAAAGTCGTACTTGTTATTTATAAAACACTTTCATCAACATCATTTAATAGTTCATTGTTATTTCAATCATTTTGAATTCAATTGTTATGATTTTGCCCTTTACTTAATGTAATGAATGTCTTTTATAGCAATTTATTTTTCTCTCAATGTCAAAGTAATTTGCAGTTTTCTAATTCTAATAATCATTGCAATTTTGAACGAATGATTCACATGTTCTATTGCCCAGTGGAGATTCTTCACATCACTAATTACGATTATAAACAAATAAGAAAAAATATTACACAAAGAGAATTAATAATTGAACTATCTGTCATAATTATTATTAAGGCCAAACATGTTATGTTAATTAATACCAGTAATAGTTAAGTTAAAAGACTTTTAAAAAACACGCTTTCTATATTATATAATGATTAAAATACATAAGAATTATGCATGTATAATTTAGAAGTAGTCCTGTATGGAAGGACGTGTTGCCTTGGCGGAATGTTTTAAAATATATTAATATATCAGTATATTATTGTATTGTCATCAGACAAAAGGAAGTATGCTTAATGCAAAATTTGTAGATGATTGACCAACGGGAAGTGACTTAAAAACTGATTACAAGATCACAGAAACCAGACAGTGTGAGTTAATAAAAGGGTGCTAAAAATTAAAAATTTATAGCTAATAATTTTAAATCACTTAACTTCCTACCATTTTAAAAAGTTTTAATAACTTTATTAGGCTTCAGTCTTTCAAGAAGATAGGGATTACATTCTATCTTCTTACATTCTGCCTTCAACCTTCTTAGTTTGGAGTGAATGAGGTAAACAAATTTTTTTTCTACAATTTGATGCTACAGATTAATTTCTTATTTAGAAATTTTAATATTCACCACTGCCTTTGCTTATTCAATACAATGTAATTAAATATTTTTAAACCCATTTCTTCCAAATGTTCGTAGTTAGAATCGTGTTCTCTTAACGTGATAACTTTCTATATTCTTGGACCGAAAGGCCTTTTCACAATTACCCCTGAACCCAAGTTGAGAGAAAAGTTCAGCAGACCGAAAGAGGAAACACAAAAGAGATCGACAATTCCTGCGGGGTTTTCAATGGTGGATTGGCATTTAATGAATTGATTCCAGCTGATAAAACTTTGCTCTTGGAACCCACAATGCAGCGGCAGTGGCGAAATGGTGTCATTTAGAGAAGTTACTATCGACGTAAAACCGGGACCAAAGATTGAAAAGGCGGCGCTAACGGTCTCTTAAATGGAACACTTCGCCCCGCAGCGCCTGCGAAGTAGTAGAAGGGTAATGATGCCCTCCAAAGCAGACAATTCATTCGTAATAAAGAAAGAAATGGGACCTTCCAAATGGTCAGATAAAGTTCCCCTCTAACCCTCAATGTGTTATTATGAAGTGCCACAATCGCACAATCTGTCCCGTTTTGAACATAGATCGGTGAAGATGTCAAATTGAGGGTCTTTTCAATGGTGAATGTAGGTCTTCTTGGGCCCGACATGGCAAAAACATACGCATTTGGAATTGGTGCTGGGACGCAAGTGATACCAGACAGAAATTAAAAGCCATTTTTAAATCGAACAGAAATGTCGGCATTAAAATGTAATTCAGTCACCTTTAAAAGTTAAGAACGTAGAAAATCGGAATGAGGAAAGAACATTTGTTCACTCATTATAAAAATGACATTTCAATGCTGAGTTAACAGCAATCAATGAAATATGTCCATACTTAAAAGCAGAAAAAGAAAAAGAAAAACATTTACACCATAAAACAGTAATAGTTAAAATTAGAATTAAATTTCATTTTTTAAGATTTTTTTTTTTTAAGTTCTTCTATCCATTTATGTCACATGGGATAAACGTTTACAATTTAGTAAAGAATGATAGGATAGAATCGATAATAGTTGTAGAGGTTTCGAGAATTTTTTTATTGAATATTATTTTTCTTTTAAATATTCCAAACTACTTTTATTCATAACTTTTAAGGAAATCCCATTGCTTACGTAGATTTAGAGAAGGTTTATTTTAATATGTAGGGTATAAAAATGTCGAAAAGTTTTTTTAATCAAATTGATTTAAATTTAAACATGACTCTTCATAAAACATGGAAACAACAAATATAGGAATAATAGTTAAAGTGTTGCTTATAAAAATAAAACTCGAAAATCGATTATTATAAATGTTTTTTTTTTTTAATTAAATAATTTTCTAAACATACAGTCGCTTTGTTGATTCTGTCAATTTTACTTTAGGATGAGTGGAAAAATCAGAAAGAGAGAAAGAGAGAGAGACAATGAATGAAATAAACCTACAACTCATCTTTTCTTCCATTTCCCAACAGAGGCCAGGCTTATGTTGGGCGTTCGGCTTAGCTTTCGACTGGGATACGATCAAGGTTTTTCACTGAAGTTACATAATGTTAAAATCGATATCATGTCCAAGCCTTCATAAAAGGCTTAATCCCTAGATAATAGCATAAAAGAAGGTTGTAAAGGAGGTCTGCATTCATTCGCACTATCTCTTAGGTGATGTTGACATTGCTAACAAAGACATCGGAAGGCAAAGTAGGCGACAGATAAAAGGGGAATTAAGTCATGGATAAGAAAATGATAAAGACGGGGTTAAGAACACGTTAAAAAACCATCCAGGAAAAACAAGGGAGAATTTTTTGGTATTGTTCCAACTCACTGATTTAATGCAGCTTCAAGAGATAAAAAAAATTATTAACACAGAGATAAAAAGAAGACATTATGATAAACTAGCTATTTTATTACTTTTTCTCATAAATTTAAGATCAAATTCCTATTAATTTTGTCCAAAATTACAAAATTCTAATGTGTAAGAAAATAATTTCATCAATTCATTTACACTTCACTAACAATTACTAAAAAAAAAAAACCGATTTTTTTTTTTTTATATAATAAAATCAATCAATTCTATCCAAGTCAAATATTTCAGATGATTTTTAACATCTCAATTTACGGAAATTTAAAAAACAAAATCCTCAGATTTTTTTAATCTAGAATTATCTGAATCTATATTCACTAAAAGACTTATCAGGTCTATGAAGAATCATTTATGGAACAGTATTTCTATTTTAAAAAAGTATTCCACACACTAATTCTTAACTTGTAACCAATTCTGAAGTCAATTATTAGAAATATATTCATAATTTTGAATTGAATCCCGTTACTTATTTAATAAGTTTTATATGTAAGCCATGAGTTCATGAGTTCCTAGGAGGCGCTAAAAGCAGGACTCCTAATGTTTCCAAAATCATTTTTTCAACATAATCCTAAGATTTTATTACTGCAATCTCTAGGAAACAAACCCATAAATGAGAAGCTTATTGGAAACTTACTCCAATGCGAAAATTTCGAAGAACAAATGCAATTAATTTCTGTTCAACAAAAATGATAATTCAGAGTTTCAGCTAAATAAGAAATAAGAGCATGGGATGCATAAGAACAGTCACCACCGTTTCCTCTTCCATGGGAAAAAGGCGATTGCTAATCACCTATGTCGGCACATGTAATTACAAAATTTAGGTAAAGGTAATTATTTTCAATGGGAATATATTGAAGAGCCTAAGTGGAAAAGGGAATAGCAATTAAATAAAACTACTTTTATTGTAAGTAATGAATGTTAACGTAAGCTTTTATTTATTATTATTATTATTATTCATTTTTTGAAAAGTAAGTTACCATTTTGAGCTGATAATTAAACCAGTCCTTTTTGTTTCCCTTTCTAAACACATGCAGATATTACACTAAAATTAGTAAATCCCTTTATTTTTCGTGGGTTTCTCCAAGTTCCCTTTGGATTCTGTCCTTATATCCATATCAATAAAATTTGAACAGCACAGTATCTACTTTCTTTGGGTAACACAATATTAAAAGCAATATATTGTCTTTAAATAACTTTAAAGTTTAAAATGAAATAATACTTTCTTTTCCGCTTCTGGGCGTTTTGTGAAATCCTTAAGAATAGAACTTATATTTGATGAAATACCTCTGGGCATGCCTTCACTTGCTAGTCAAAATATTTCATTTATTAGGTAAAGCAAATCTTCTCTACTTAATTAAATCACAATATCTTTTGATGACAGGAAGCCCAATTAATGATTTAATAGCATGAAACTTAAATTGTAAGTTCTTTTTTTTTCCTATCCTTATTTATTCATTTTACGACTTGAATGAATTTTAATTATAAACCGAAATTTAATTATACAGCTTTAATAAGATGAGATATGTTTATATTTTAAAAATTTGATATACATGGTATGTACGACATAGAGCAAGAAACATATTTTTAACAATAACCGTATTGTAACGACCATTTATCGTTAGAAACAGTCTTTAATATATACAGGGCATTTTCGAACTTATGTTATAGAAGAAAATGGTAGATCGAGTGTTTATATTAAATAATGGGTATCCGGTCTTGCACCAATACGGTGCTACAGTCGATTTAGTGTTGTGGCTGGTAGACAATCATTCATGGAAGGGTCATTGCCACATGCCTATTTGAAGTGACGCTCCTCTTGTTCTACACAATAGTGATATTACCGGACCAGTGACTACCGCATTCGAAAAAAAAAATTCAAAAATCCCAGATGAAGTACGGCTGGTGTTGCAGGCTTCGGCAATTCGTTGACGCAGTTAATTAACTTTATCGACATGTGTGGGGTACACAAAGCTCTTTACTTGGACCCAACAGAAGAAGTCAATCCATTAATATGCGGTTCGTGAAGGCCATGTGCTTCCTGCCCATGGCCAACAGCCACAACACTAAAACGACTGTAGCACTATATCGGTGCCAGACCGGACAAACAATGCTCAATGAAAACTGTTTGTTTTCGTACCCTCTATCTACCATATTCTTCAAGTTCGGAAACACCCTGTACATAGGCCTACATATCAAATATTACAGTTACATCATTTGATGTCATTAAAGCCATATAATTACATTTCCTATTGCTGAAATAAATTAGGAGAAAAACAACTTCAAATTTACATTTCGAAACATTTGAAAATATACTATAGACAGATCGATATTAGAAATCTGGTTATTACTTTTTAGCTACTACCGTTTAGATGTACATTTGAAAATCGAGTTCAGAAGCCGTGATTTCCTTACAGTACTTTAAAAATTATTAATTTAATAATATTTAAAATATTAATAAATCTTATGAGTACTGCTTACATAAGGAAGGAATAGTATTGATATGTGATATTTCGTAATCCATGTGCTTTATAGATATATTTGAAACTCAATTTGACCTTAAAATTTCATACTTAAGAGATAAAATGTTAAAATTAAACATAGGTTTTTTATTTTCTCAAAAACAAAGAATCCTATCTTAAAATTTTAGAAATTTTTTCTGTAAGTATGACTTACAGAAAACTCAAACTTAAGCAATTATCATTTTTATTAATAATTATTTTAATTATTTTATAATATTTTTCTTAGTTGATACCACATAATAACATTAAATAGCTAATTCATCTTTAATTTTGTTTTAAAACTTTATCTTAAATTTGATTTGCCTTCGTTATCTGGAGAATTCCAAATTCGAAGGCTTCAAAAATTCATTGGCATCCTTGAGATAAGTTTGGATGATGACCGCCACAATGAAGAGAGCTTCTAACCAAAGATCGATAAAAGTGCTTTCCTCAAGAATTCCTTGAAAATCTCTCTTTTAGAACTCCAGAAAACCACTCAAATATCAAACGATTCCTCTCAGGGTTATCATGAAATGTAATAATGGATGTTTAATGTTCTTCTGGAAAGTGGTCACATTTACATCCTAAATTTGAAATGGTAAAACATAAAACTAAATAATTTTATTCAACTGAAATTATAAGCAATAAGCATTGTACAGCGATTTTACAAGTAAATAAAATTATTGATAAACCAATAAAATTAAAAGTGCAAAAGAACTAACAAAAAACAAAACAAATAAATTACGACTCAAAAAGAATAAAGACGGTCCTCGACTTACGAAGACCCGACCAACGTGGGTGGATCCGTTGACATTAAACATCGTTTTGGTTTTACTGTTTGTACAATTTATTATTAATAGCAGCTGATGGTAAACATGCATCTGATGGAAAATCAAAAGGAAGAACCAACTCGTAATTTAATATTTATGCTTTAATGTGATTATTTTCATTGTTAAGTCTTTTTGATACTCTATTACAATGTCTGTTCCGACTTACGTCTGCTTCGATATACGTACGATTTTGTGGAACGATCCACCTAAGTAATTCGGGGAGCGTCTGTATTTATTTTACAATGTTTATGATCTTCAGATACTGCTTCTTCATTACATTTAAAGGTATACTGTAGTCAATTTTCTTCTTCAATAATGCTTTGCAAACTTGAATTGAAAAAGTTAAATTCAACTTTTAAATCGGTCTCGTTTTCCAATTAAAAAAAAAAAAAACGATAGAAGATCGTGTTTTCAAAAAAAATAAAATAAATCAACATTCAATTTTACTGCACAATGACCTTCTCTCCCCTCCCTCCTCCAACTACACCAATGCATGTGACTTAAAAAGCGATCGTACGCAAATGAATGTAATATCTGTAATGAGTCATAAACGCTTCCATTCTACTGTCATGTTTGTTTTGTACATAAATATATACACACACACACACAAAAATGTATCTATGTACGCACAAATATTAGTAAATGTTTCCTTTTTTTATTTTTTTCAGAATGAGTGAAAATGCAACTTAAAAAATAACCTTGATTTACAACAAAATCTCAAATAGGATCCTAACATTAAAGCTATTGAATCAAGTGGGACATTAGAAGGATTTCGAGGTATTTAGCAGTTTTCTGTTTTATGATGCTAAAAACAGCTGCTGAAAGGATTGACAAGGAACTTAGAATATCGATAGAGCGGAAACATAACTGGAAACTGTCCAACATAGCAGATTCAGATTTCGATATCCACTAACATTACAATCAACAGAAGTACTAGAGCTGGAAGAGAATCGATATTGAAACGTTTGGTCAAAGCATTATGTTTAAACAGGAGTAAAACGCAGACATCAAGGACTTGGTACGAAAATAGTAAATAGCAAGGCATGAAGATTCTTCCCAAAAATCAAAATTCTTTTGGATGCAGACTTCAGGCATAGTCTAATACAGTGGTGCACTCAGTATTAAGGTTTGGGTGGGATGGAGGACTAAGGGTATTGTTAAAAGTCCATTCCGATGTAGGCATATTTAAAAATAAATTGTTTCAATGATCAGTTTCCAAAATAATAAGATACAGACAACTTCAGTGCTTTAATAAAGGTTTTCTTCTCGTTTTTCTTTTCCCTTGTCTTTTTCTTTCTTTATTTTTGGAGGGGGGGGGGCACTGGTCTAGTGCTTTTTGTTGTTGTTAGGTTCCATCAAGTCGTCTACGACTTCTGGTGACCTCATGTACTAAGGCTCTCCAAACAGATCTATCATTTGCTGCATATCTTAGTTGTTGCAAAGAATTCCCGGTAGCTTCCTTTATATCTTCCAACCATCTTCTTCGTTGTCTTCCCCTTCTTCTCTTCCCCTCTACCTTCCCAAGCATGATTATCTAGTGCTTAGGCGAGGCCAACTGACTTGACTGATATGTTCGATTCTGGGTACGAATAGTAGGGTGGGCATGGATGTTTTCTTTGTTTCCTCTGTTTGTCTTTTCTGCTTTTTCTTACTGCCTATAGTCATTTGTTAATTCTTGGTTCGGTATAATAGTTCCTTGTGATCTATGTACAAGTAAGTTCATTCACGGATCCAGTGGAGAATACAACGGAACATCTGAAATTAAAGCTACTGGATTTTCTGCTTAAAATGAGAAAAATAATTCTGTCTACCAGAGACATTGATTTTAGTTTTTTTCAATAACAGTAGAATAATATTTATGATACTTCTTTGAAAATGCAAGGCTATTTTTCGTCGATATAGAATTTATAACGTTTTAACAAAAATAAGATTAGAGGCTTTGTCTATAGAATTCAGAAGACGATTTTCATGATGACAGATGAAACAAAAATCTGGTCCTAGTAAGACCCATTCATGCCTATTGCATTTCAAAGGACAGACTGAGATATATAAGGAATGAGAATTACTGTGACATTCTTCTGTGTTATCTGCACCTTATTCTCACTTTAATTTTATCAAACGAATTGTCATGAAGACTTTGACTAGGCAGAAGCTGAAAGGGATAACTTAATTTGATTGAGATACTGAGCAACACATAAGCCTTGTTTAGTTAACAAACAGGCAGGTTCCTTTCAGCTGTTTCGAATGAAAGACTCTGGAAATAGAGGTCCGTAGGGAGTTACTGAAGACTAGATTCCTGCATTGATAGTGTGAGGAAATTCCCATCTGCCCTTCAGGCTCTTCATCAGGAATCTCCATCTTCATTTGGAATCTGACACCGGCGAAAACTAAGCTTTTGCTCAACTAAATTAGAACACCATTAAATCCTTAGGCAGTGCAACGTTGAAGACAAATGAACTCAAATGGAATGAAGAGAAGCTTAAAAAAGAAATTAAACTATTCAGGGAAAAAAAAATTGTTTGCCATTTTTGTAGGCTTTTTAATGCCCACAAAAACTCTAACATCAAGACGTATTACGATATGTTTCCTCAAGGTTGTAAAATGGAGAAAAGTAAATATTAAAATTCGGCTTGATTCATCACGGAAACAAGTTAATTTGGTCCTAGGTAAGCCTTACTATTCACTGTACAACGACTCAGATATCTTCTATTGTATTAACAATTCAATCAATGACAAAGTCAGTATTTAAGACTAAAGCACAATTGAAACCTTAAGGTTTTATTTGAAGCATTTATTTGGCACAATAGAAGAAATGTGTAAGTGATGATATACTAAACAACCAAGCTGAATTGTATACAGGTCAACATTACAACGTGACTGAACATGAATTTTATGTTTTCACTTTCTTGATCTTACATTTATAGAAAATTTGAAACCTTTAACATATTTAGGAATTCCCACACGATACTAAATCAAATATCTGATAAGATATTCAATTTAAATATGCAATGGAAAATCTGTAACGTAAGTTCAAGACTTTGGAAACACCCAATGGTCAAGAACTTTCAAACATTTAAAGAAGATTTATATATATTGTAGTTGAATGTTTATTTTAAAAAGTATTACAATAGATTTTTTTTTCAATAGGTAATAATTTATAATCAATCTCAATATTATTTAAACTGTCAGAAATATCTCTCATGAATATTAAGTAACTGTGTTATTTGTTTATTACATCAAGAATAGCTTTTAGAAAATATATTTAGAATACTGTAACGGATGCTGGAAGCTTTTGTATGTAAAATAACTGCTATGATTTCTTTATTCACAATTAAAGACTTCAAGTATTTTGTACCAGTTCTATTAGCTTAAATTTAACCTATTTTTTTTAAGCTCAAATTCTTATACTTTCAATGATTAATTTGTAATTAAACCTCATTTACTTAATCCTGACGGGTTTTTTTCCCTTCCGCAGCCGATTTTTCGCATACCTCCAGTGAAGCCACCGACCCTATTGAACCCCTGCGCGGCATTAACTCCAAGTAATTGGATCTGAAGAGCGCCGTCACCCACTGTGACCGTCATGCAAAACGCACAATGGGGGCCATCATTTTTGCCGCCCACAAACGATTTCCAATTACCGGATGATTCGAGACCTAACGGCGCAGGTCGGGATCCGAATCAAAACGAAGGGGGCAAAAGAAAAAGACCCATCTCATGTAATCTCACAGCCGACGCAATCATGAGATTTTAATTAACCCATCTACCAGAGTTCTTCTTTTGAAGAGAACGAATCGCAGATCAAAGGATCACTTTGAGAAGTAAAAAAAGAAGGAAAAAAAAAGCAGACTAGAGGAAGAAAAAAATAAATAAAGCTGCCGTGAATTACCATACTATTCTTTGATGTATGGGAATTTGCTGTAACTTATGGAATACTGCAGCTGAATGGCATTTTCTACTTGAAGCTAAGTCTATTGAGAAATTCTGATGATGATTTGCAGTTTTGATTAAAAGTTTTATAACAATAAAATTTCAAGAATTTGTGGTTGGTATTGTGCTGCCAAGTTTTCAAAAACTTTTGACTTGCAACTTAGAAACTTAAAGCCTCAGAAATCTTAGTAATATGACGGATTATATAGTATTTTCTGTAATTCTCGGTTAATTTGTGTCGCTACGTAGCGAAATGAGATAAAAAGTTTATTAATTGTGCTTGTCTGGAAGAAAATTTATGTATATCACTTAGACACACGTTCTTAGACTTCTGGAAACTTTATGATATTGTGAATTCTTGTAATCCTAGTTCCAGTGATAACATAAAGCTTTATCCTACGTTTAATGACACCGATTTTAGCAGATTGCATTCGAATGTAGTCAATTAGCTAGGGAAAAAAAACGAAAGTTGTATTATGTGTAAATTCAAAATTGTAGAAAACTGTCAGTAACCAATAAAACAATTCATTTTAAATAAATCTTCGGTATTTTTTTAATACTTTTCTAACACAATTCGCTTTTATCGGTTCTTATGAATAAGAGGTTTTAAGAGTTACATCTGGGTTTCGATTTTTAGGTCAATAATAATATGTATGTAGAATGTTTATGTTACACAGAATGTTTTGTTTCATAGTGATGTATTGTATACATAATATTTCATGTATTGTTTCATATTAATAAATATACAGGGTGATTCACGAAGATATGCAGAAACTTCGGGAGCTCATTCTACATGTAAAAGTAAAGGAAAAAGTTATATAAACATAGGTCCGGAAATGCTTCGGTATCGTGTTACGGCTAGCGAAAGATTTCGCCCATAATGTAGTACCCTGGGTGAAATGAAGACTTACTGGAAGTCTGCGAAGGTAAATTAAGGGGTGAAATCAGTGGTTTCTTATGGTTGTTGACCTGAAAAATCGAATGAAACATGTCGCAGAACTGTATCTCCCAGTGGTTTGAAGCTTATCTCATGTGGAACCTACAAAAAAAGTTGGCAACACAATAACAGCTGTTCAACAATAATGTGAATTGCATTGTTTTGATTTATTGTGAGAGCTAACAACTGAGGTGTAGTCCATGTGCGTATTGTTGTACTACATTATGGGCGAAATCTTTCGCTTGCCGTAATTAGATACCGAAGCATTTCCGGACCTATGTTTATATAACTTTTTTTCTTTACTTTTACATTAGAATGAGCTCCCGAAGTTTCTGCATAGCTTCATGAATCACCCTGTATATCTGAAAGTATAAAACAATTTCCATCATATTCTATTTCAAAATTAAGAATTTTCTTTAAACTCAAATTCAAACGATCCTTTTTACTGTTGGCTGAATAAAAAGAAAAAATAACAAAAAAATATAAAATTATTTACTTTAATAACTAAATTTCATCAAAGGTAATATCAAATACGATTAGGTTTCAATATTCAAATTATCATTATCCATTTTTTTTAAAGAAAAATGTCAAAAGAAATTAAATTAAGAGGATGATTAACTTTACAGGTTCTATAACCTGGAAATTTCATATTTGTTTCTTTTATATCACGAAGGAATATCAGTCAAATTTTGACGCTGTGAACATAGTTAACAAAGTTTGTAATGGATCTAACCAATAAAACACCTTAGCTAATTTGATAGGAATCTTACTTTATAGTCATGCTTTTTTATTGGATAGTATTGAATTTAGTTCTTATACGTTATTGCTCGAAATATCCAGTAAACGGATAAGATAACGCCTCATTCTGTTGTGCAGAACATTTGTGTGTGATTAAATTTATGCTGTTGCAGGAAGCCTCTGTATAGTACTGAATTAATCAAAAACATAGCTAAGTGTGGTTTGTTGAATTTAAGAACTATACCCCAAACAAAAATCTCGTAAAAACATAAAAAAAAAATTAGTTAAATAGGAATGTAAATATTAAACACTTAAATATTCGATTTGAAAGATTTAAATGTTAAGAATTGAATAAATAGTGTTAGAGCATTTTATGCAGCAAGTCAGTTTCTGAAGTTACTGGCTTTGAAAGTTATTTAATGTGTATTTCGATTACATACTTCAAGAATGATGTTAGTAAATAAAAATTAAATCTTGCTTTCTGTAAAATTAATGATTAACTCAGTTCGAAATCAATAATTTTTTGAAAATCGTTGGTGTGTTGAAGGTACTGCATTGCGGATGTGAATTTGGCATTAGTTTTGGTATTTTTTAATTAATGAACCACTAGCGGGGTAGGACTCATCTTATCCCTTGAGCTATTAGCCCCACAGGATTTTCCAGTTTGATTGAGGGGATTTTTCTTCTTAGGGGTTCTGCCAAAGACGGTTGTAAAGTCCATCAGCTTTCATCCAATGAATGTAAGGAATAATACTTTGAAGGCGGCAGCAGCGTCAGAGAACCTCATAAGGGCTAACAAGGAAACCTCTTGAACCTTAAAAAATTCAGATTTTAATGAAAATTTGCAGAATGAATCTACAGATTGTGTATATTAAAATGATATAAATCTTAGATGCGGAATCGAGCGGGAAAGTACCTAAAATTGGCCTGCAAAATCCTCAAAATCGATCGTTTTACCTTTCAAACACCAGATGACGGTAATGATTTGCAATTAACCAAGAGACGTAAGAATTTGCTGGCCTTTTGGATAGGAAAGTAAAGTAACGCTATCTAGTTGAGTTCTGATATAACCTTATTCAACGAAGATCATTGGTAAAAATTAAACGTTTCCAAATTCGGAAAAATTCTTAAACGTAAATTGCAATAGAAGCAGATGTAAGGAAACCTTCCACATGAGTTAGTTATGATATATAATATAAAGACACATGATCGATAAATCAATTTCATTAGTAGGTTCAGCGTCGTAGCATGGTAAAAAACAGACTGCTTGTGAATTTTAATGCATTTTTTTTGTTTTAAAAGTACTGATGGTTTACTTTAATAAACTATTTTGTATATTGGGTCCATTATTAAAAAATCTTCTCGTTATCTGTTTTGGTATTATTTTTTATTTCTTTAATAGCTTCAAAATGAGAGGTGCAAAGCATTGATAGTTTATAACTTAACCTCGAGAATCACGATCCAAATCCGTGGAAAGGATTTTATTTTTTTATTAAGTATTATTTTCTCGTATTTTCTTTTTTTTTTTCTTTTTTCTAATAGTAAGTTGTTTTTTTTTTTTGTCGTATTTTTTCCTTTGTTTACCTTTATGTTTAGATCTTTTATTGTCTATATGATTAATTTAGTGAATAAAGAATTTTACTATTTCAAATTTAAAGTGTTTTTATTAGCTTAATTTTTGCTTACATTTCTTGATTGCAGGATTTTTTTTAAATAAAATTTGTTTTAGGACCTAATGCAATCTTACTTTTTAGAAATGCTACTTTACAAAGTAGATAAATATATGAAGGACGAACATCTTAAGTCTAACTTCGGAATTTTCGTAAGTGTCTATCAGTATTCATACGTTTCTTCTTCCTCAGATGACGTCATTGATTAGTAACAGAGTTGATGTCCAAAATGACTGTTTCAATTCCAACATTAAAAAGTAAATCATTTTTTATAGTCCTCGTTTAACAGTAAAAGTATATTCTTGATTAAATTAAAAGTCATGCTTGCTTTCGAATGTTTTGGAATTCACGAAAACCCTTTTCAAGTACTAAACACATGTGCTTTGTACCTTTTCTTTAATATAGTAATTTTAAGTTCAAATTCAAGAATTTTCCGCAAACTTTCGTAAGTCTTATTCAAATAAATCTTTCGAAATGTGGTATCTGTAAATTTCTTGAGGAGACTTGTTGATAATTCATAAAACGCCTTTCAAACTCTTTCTTTAAGGTGAAGTTTAGAGATTTAGTGATGAATTTTTTAATATACAGGAAACTCTGTTTACGAACGTCAGAGTTATGAACATTCGCTGTGTAGAACTTCACAATTCCTACAAAATTTCTTAAAATTCGCCAATAGATAAGAGTTGTTTATAAAACAAAATACCAAACATATAGTACGTAATACTATTATATGTATTATATACTTATTTCTAAATCTTTTTCTAAATTCTTTTTCCAATTTTACGTTACGTATTGTAAAGGATAAATAATAACACATACATAGATTGCAATAAAAATGTATTGCATAGACCATTCGATGCTAAGTACATTGTGCAAATGCTTTAAAATAGCTGCTACCGTTTACGATGCATATTGTAACTGCTCAGGAATTGTGAGATACACAAAAGGAACAAAATGTTTTGGAACTAGTTTACCATAATTATAATGATTCAGTTCATTAACAGCTTAAGATAGCTGTCTTCTAGATGTTTCATTTGCCATTCTAAATTAGATATTCTCTACGGGAACCATAGCACATTCAAATATTTTTGAAAGCATAGAATGTATTTATTTTTAAAATTTCCAAAAAACCTCTATTAATTCTTGCAATATGTATCTTAACGCTTTCTTAGTTTCGATAAATATGTCTTGGAACAGAACTTGTTCGTAAACCGAAAGTTGCTCTAGTTTATTAAGAAGATAAAGAGAAAATTAAAGAGCAAAGTGATCAAACATATTCAAAAATCAAACACAAGAAACAATATTAGTCAAAATACAGAAAGTTCACTATTTTAACTTTCGTATTTTCTTAAAAATATAGAACTATAAAGTCATTGATTTTTTATTAACATACACTATTTACATTTTATTTCATTCAAAGGGTTAGAATTATTATTATAAATAAAAAAAACACCCATATACTTAGCTTTCGATTTTTAGTTTGTTTAAGAAAATTTCTAATTTGTTTTTCAATTTTTTTTCCTGGATTTGACGCTGATTGCACCAATCTTTAGGGCATATGTCGAAAGCCAGGAAGTTTTAAGCCTGTCTTAACAAACTCAATCCTCTCTCAAAGGGACGCAAATTAGGTTGAAAATTTCCGATCTCCTTTTAATGACGAAAGAAGGAAGAAATTTTGCAGCGAAAAAGAAAACATCTTCTATCAGGGTTACAGAAGTCGAGAAAAACAACATGAGACTGTTTTACAAAAAAAAAAAAAAAATCCCTTCTTGTTCTTCTTGAAAAAAAGCTTGTTAATGATAAATATTTGTGCTGCTTGTTAAGACAATAACATAATAGCAAAACACTTTAAAATGAATGAGAATTGACATTGACTGCAATTAATTGCTTATATCTATAAAATGGAGAATGATGGATATATCTCTGAGGAGCATTTCAAATATTCTCTTTATTTTCTGAATTTAGAATATTTTACATCTTTTATTCAGCTTTTAAAAGTATATAAATTGATAATAGTCTTTATAATACTTATATTTTCCCTTTAATGTAACATCAGAAATTGAGATATTTATTTATTTATTGGGGTGGATGGGGTATTGAATTACACTAGTAATGGGCCCGGTAATTCAACTGATGAAATACTTGAATGAGATGGAGGAGTCTGTTTCGTTCCCCGGCGATGATCGGGAAATTTTCCATGGGTTCTTTTTTCCTCCTGACAGGTCCTAGGGTTCACCAAACCCTTTGTCAAATGAGTACCGGATTTTTTTTTTGATGGTTAAAGGAGGAGGGCACCTGACTTCAACTTAGTTCCATTAGTCGTGCAATGCCTGCAACCTTACCTCCTCAGACCTAAAAGGTCACTCAGGCCTTTTGTGGAATACTTTAACTTTTTGTAGCGTTAAATAATGTATTATTTTCCTGCAAATTTAGTTGCTTGAAAAAAGGTACAATACGATCTCATTCATTTCTTCTGCGATTAAGATATATAGTAAACATGGGGAGCATAATAAAATAATGTACATTGCAACATAAGTTAAATAATCTTAGATCTTAATTTTATAATTCGAAAATATCAGTGTTGTGGTTAATCTTCAAGAAAATTGTGAATTTCGTTTTTTATTTTATTTTCTGCTTTAAATCTAAATTATTTGAAGATGAGTTGAAAGAAGTTTTCTTACAAAGGTTTTGTGCTTTAAGGAAATCGTTTTCTGACAAGAAATCTCGAATTCTTTTTCGAGAACAACTTTAGTAAGTTTGGATGTACAACACATAACATTGCCGGACCAATGTTCCTACTATTTCTGTTTCAGTGTTCTCCTGATACGAAACAGCTGACACCGAAGATGAAAACAGGATATAAAGATCGTGAAGTGAGGCGTGTGGTCCTGGGAGACACCGTCCACTGCTGCGGGCCGATTGGCACTGGCCTCTAGGGAGCCCTATGCTCGCTACAAGAAGCACCACCACTGCGTTGATTGTTTTTCTCAGACTGACGACAGAATGAGAAACACCATTACTGCAGCACACAGAATTAAAGCAGAAATTACATTCAGAAGTTTCTAGCGATCCTAATGTTCCTATGGATTCCATCTGGACATTCTCTTTAAAAATGTTTTTTTTTTAAAGCGCGGGATTTGGTTTAAATTGTTCTCTTCTGGTCATGTCGTATATTTTCCTGACAGGGTTGCTCGTCCATTGTTGAGCTAAAAGAAGTCTCCCCTCTTGGAAATCTCTCCTATTAAAGAAGCTTCTGCCACTATTATCTTATTTCTAAGGTATGATCTAATTCTCTATATATGTGAATTAATTCTTGTAATTGCAAAACAAAATTTAATGCTGAAACAAATTTACAGCGTAAAACGTTCAATCAAAATCAGTTTTGTAACTCGATCTATCTGAATGAAATAAGTGTTTCCTATCAATTATATACTATTAATAAATAAGCCTTATAATCAAAGCAATATCTTAGTAATGTCATGCTTATTGACGTATGTCAACTAAAATTGCAACTCATCTGAAAAGGTTCTGGAATTTAATAAAACTCGAACATAGACGTAATATTCAATAATTATTATATTTCATGGTAATACATAGTAATTTTGTTATTTGTCACTGTAAACCTTAATATCTTATCGTTTTTGTTATTATGTAATTCTGCTCGAATTTTATCAATTTTCTACTTTCAAATGTTTATTATTTTTCTAATATTTACAAAATCCCGAAAAATTGGTTTTTTATAAAATTCGTTCGTCCATATGTGATTAAGATAGTTGATTAATTATTTAGGTCTCAGAAGTTACAATTTTAGAATGATAGAAGAATGATAGACCTGAATAATAGACGAATGATAGACTTGAATATCAAAATATCAATATATATAAGGCGAATATCAGAACATCAATATATAGGTCATGATAACTAAGGCGCTATTCCGCCACTTAATAATAAACAAGTTTTTATTTAGAAAAACTGAAAGTATAGTAAGCCAAGTTAATCAGCAACGTGTTTCATCAACTAATTTTGGATCTATCCATTAAAGATATGTGACACACTAATATTGATACACTAATACATTTAAAATTTCTGATAAACATGGCTTCAATTATCATTCTAATGCAATCATCTTTTTCTTAAACAGAAAATGAATCAAACGATTTGAATTATGATTTTCAGTAATAATATGAAAAGCCCAATCTGAATTATCATGATTATTACGACGGTATTCATTAAAATATTCATTTGGGACAAACACGTATATTCTTTTAATATGTGTTTGTCCGAAATGTATGCCCCCTCAAGATTAACATATAAATGAGCACACAATCCCCATTTTATTTTGTTCGGAATCAGCATTTGGTTTTTCTTTTCATTGATAATAATTGATTTCATTGTGTTATTATAACTTTTAATACTGGCTTATATCAGCATAACAATGCTTCCTTCATAAAGCTGATTTTGCCAACACTATTATTTTAGAAATATATCAAAATAAAATTATCAGAGAAACAATAGTCTTACTATATTTCAGTTCTACAACCATACGATCAAAAACTCCCTAATATTAATATCAGCTTTTATTTCAGAAAATTCAGGTTCCAAAAACATACAACAAAAACTCAAAAAATCATTCAGAAGATGATTTCAACAGTAACACTCCACAGCCTTCCATCATAGCATACAGCTCCAACTGTTTTCAAACAATAACACTCCACGGCCTTCCATCATAGGATACAGCTCCAACTGTTTTCAAACAGTAACACTCCACGGCCTTCCATCATAGCATATAGCTCCAACTGTTTTCTGCAAAGGAAACTCAAAAGAGTCAGTAATTTGGATGAAAACCATTCTCCATAAAGTAATATTAGGAGATGTCATCGATGACAGATTTTCTTACGTCATGCTGAGTTTTTGTTTAACAACGCTACCCATAGTTTACGTAGACAATAAAATTTACACAATTATTTAGATTGGTTAATGGTTTTTCAATTTTGTATATAAACTTGTTTTAATCTGTACTGTCCAGGCTGATGAAAAGCCATGCATAAGGGCTAGAAAACAGGTTTTCCCCTTGTAAAATGTATTTTTTAAAAAATTTTATTATAGTAATTTTAATTATAAATGTATGTTTGTTGAATTTTATCCAAACAATATTAAGTAAGTAAATAAGTAATTCATTTTATTTTAAACTGTGTCCAGGTGAAACAATATTACATCCAAACAATATTATAATTTATAATAACTTTAATGTTATACTTATTACAAAAACTTCTAATTTCATTATGTAAGAGTATAATTGTGCTAAGCCTATAAAGCCTTGAATTTTATATCTTCAGTATGCTTTGACTTGGAACATTTTTATATGAAAGGAATGTGATTAATATATTAATTATAAACTTTACTGATTATTGAATATCAAAAGGCAAATAGAGGTAACACATTTGAATTTTCATTCTAGTCATTTCTTGTCTGTCAAAAAAAAGAACACTGTCCGAAACTATATATCAAGACATCAAATACAACTACTTGTAAGGCAATATTTTGGAGGAAAATCAAAATTATGAAATATGAGTTACTTTTAATCATTATCCAATAAATCATAATCCAGATGCTATGAATCATGTTCTATACCAAGAAAATGATGATTATATTAGCATTATAATTTGTTCAACAAAAAAGCTTTGTTTAACAGAAATTTTAAGTGCATAAACAGAGCCTAGATAGCCTACATCTATTAATTCAGAAATTTATAGATATTGACTAAAAGCCTTTTACAAATTTACTTTATTTAGAAGTATCTCTGAAATCTATTTTCAGTTTATGTTTCTCATTCTTTCGATTATTCTGTTGCGTTGTTTGCATCACTAATTCATTAATTTTAAGTGCCGACGTATTTCGTTTGAAACTGGCTTGAATGCAGATTTACGAAAAGAGTTATCTTATATTTGTAGTAATTTTTCCTTTACTTTAACTTTTGAAGGTCCTATAATGAGAGTGCTTGCTATGTAAATCGAAAAAAAAATTCGACTGTTCGCAAGTGATATTTTAAGATATAACAAGAAACCTTATCGTCCGTGATTCGGCATCCGTATGTCCGCATATGATTTCTGTTATCAACTTAGATAAACCCGATCTCAAGTTCAGATTTCTATGGACCGTTCTTGGATAGATAATAACAATATTGATCCTGCTTTCTTTTTATTATATTACCGTAACAATGAGTTTTGAGGTAAAACTACTGTCATTCTTGGGAAAACCTAATCGAAAGAAAGCTGACATCAGTATATTGATTAGTCACCTAAAAATCGTCCATAGACATCCGAAACACACTAAAATTAAAAGAAAACCAGGTATTTACGTATGGTCTTATTTATCCTGTGCAAATTGTTGAACTGACTTCAGCGACTGAAATATTATAAAGAATGAAGAAAATTAAAACCAGAAGATCGAAAGAACTTACAGCCTTAAAATATTATTGCTGAAAACTTCTTTGTTGTGTGTTTGTTTGTCGTGAAAATGAAGCCTACATTTACAATTACAATATCAGATGAATACAAACAATTTAAACTTTATTTCCTGAATAATAATAAAAAAAATAATCTGCATTCTTCATTTAAATTATCAAAATCGGATTAATTTTAATCTTATGAAACCTTGCGGAATGGATTAGGAACTTAATTTTCATTCTTTCAGACAATGAGGTATTAACAGAAGTAGTAGAAAAATCTATTCTTTTGATTCCAATGCTTTTCTGAGGTAGTTTCTGTCGTCTTCTCGTGCTAATTTCTCAACTTGAACCCATCTGGTACAAATATGAAAGTATATCGACCTTAAAATCTCAAATATGCAAAGTTCAAAATGATCATCCAAGATTTATTAGGGAAACACATTTCATTATATAAACACATAATTTTTGTCTATTTGATGAGTCTCATTTTCCTCTTAGAAATTAGGCTAAAATATGAGGCAATGGAATAATAGTGCCCGAATAACACGAATCACATTTCTTGTAACACAAAAATATGTTCATCACAAAAATGTTAAATTAATTCCATACTCGATTAAGCACAATCCATGTGATGATTTACAAGAAAGAATATTGCTGACATGCCAAACATTGCAATATTGTATTTATGATCTGTATCAAACATTGTTTTGAAACAGATGCTTGATTTCAGATTCGCTGTCTCATTTAATGTAAACTAGGTTCAAAGTAATTAATTTGTTGAAATCATTTTAATTAGAAAATTACTCAACTTTTCATTGCATATGATTCCGTTGGATTATTCCTAATAACTTTTTCATAGACTAGCTCATGTTAATATTTAAATTTCAATTTGTGTTATTGAAAATAAAGCATATTGATATAAAACTACTGTGTGTTATCAAGCCCTGGGGTGTAAGAGAAATATCGATTGCACATGCGCAATGAGTTCTTTGATAATGCCTCCAATGAATCGAGGCATTTCTGCTACCAATGAATCGAGTAGTACAAACGTCATTTAATGGTGTAAAATGATGTTCCATAGAAATGAGATGTACAATAATTTATGAATAAAGCATACTTACTCTTTGCCATTAAGAGAACAGATACACCACTCTATTTTCATAAAAAAGCTTAATTCAAAAGAGAGTTAGCTAACTTCTTGGTGCTAATTGATGATTGGAGATTTCTCTTTGTTGAATCATTATACATATTTGAATTAGGATAAAACAGGCTGAAAAGTCTAAATAGAAATTTCTAGTTGCTTTTGTAATTTGTAACATTTTACGTTTCCAAACTCGTGAGGTAGCTACATTCTGTTTCAGATTCTGTAGATCATTGTTAGGTGGCTGACTAGAAAATGAAGGAAACAGGACATGCCTTCTTTCTATTATCAATGAATCATTGTAATATAATCTAATTTTTTTCAAATGATACCAATTTGTAACATACCAGTTATATATCGATAATTAAGTCCTATGAAAATAGTAATCCATCAATGATATCTAATTCGAAAGTATCGACTCATCAAATTCTCTAAATTTTCAGTAAACAGACTTTAAGAATGAAATTTTGTTCTTCATCTTTCTTAATTTTACTTATTTTTGTAACAATTGTTTGGCGTTAAAATCTTCAAAAAAATTCCAAGCATTACATTAGAGATTTATTGAAGAACACACTGTATTCATTAAACTGCAAAATACAATAAATATATTTATTCTTATTTTGATTTATTATACAAGTAAATTTACAAACATATGCTATTTGGTAATATATTGTAAGTGGATAATTTTTGCGTTTTCTAACAACAGATCGTTTCAGATTTTGTGGATCTGAGTAACAGTGGTTGTTAATGACACTGAGGAATGTTTTATTTCTATTAGGTCAATGTATTAAAGTATTATAATAATAAATACTAATTTATAATTTTTTTTAACATAATAGCACAGGATAATATCGTTGTTAGCCACCTAACGATGTCTACTTAAATCTGAGATGCAATGGAACTCTCCAACAGCTATGTTGTCTTCGCAAATAAATAAATAAAACAATAACAATAAAGTATAAACGCCTGCGGTCTTACAAAAACCATTTCAAAGAGTAAACGGAAACAGAAGATATCCAATATTAGAATATATTAAAAACTTGAGAAACATTATTAATTATTATTATTTTATAAGAGTTATTAATTTTTCTTCATTAATTTTATTAATTTCCGTGAATTTTATTTCTTTCATTTTCAGAACTTCCTAAAACTACTTACTTATTTTCTTGTCTTTCTAAAAATTTTACTTCTTACTATCTCGAATATCTACTGAAGAATCCCAAAAAATATCGTTTTCCGTTTTTTTCTTTTTTTCTTTTTGCCATCAAGGAATCTTGTTCAGGTCTTATTACTTCCGGGTCGCGCACTTCCGGAATTTAGCAAATGGTCTGCGCCTGCGCTATGGTAGTGCACTGGGTTCTCCGTGTTGCAATCCTGAATTATTTCTACACTAAATCCCAGGAGGACTGGGAACAACGCTTTGTTTACTTTCTTCTTAGTAGGACCCAAAAAAAATATCTTTTTTTAGCCTTTTTCTCCCTTTTTCCTTCTTCTTCTTCGTTTTTAAGCCCCTTCATCATTTCCAGAGTCGTGAGGGAATTTTTTTTTTTTTATGGGTGTTTGGGATTTTTTTTTTTTTGAAAAAAAAAAAAAAAAAAACTTTATTTTTTATTTTTTTTTCAAAAAAAAAAAAAAAGAACAACCAACAATTCGTGAAAATGTACATGTATTAAAATGCCATAAAAAGATTGTTCCATCTTTTTTTCTTGCACTCTTCAACCCTCCACTATTGTGTAGATACATGAAAATATACAGCAAATTTATAGCAAAAATTTTTCATGCTTTGGAACAAAAAATTTCCAAAAATAAACTATTTTATTCACTCAGAAAGTTTTGAACATGATTAAAATCTCTCTTTACCAGTAACGTTTATTTAATAAGCTAAATATTATCAGCCATGCTCACAATATAAACATGCCTAAATTCTTGATTAACATCACAGCTTTATTAACCAATAAATTTAGTGTTATAAGCTGGAAAAGGTTATATTTACGGGACTTTAAGAATACTGGACCTTAAAATAGTATTGCAGGATCTAACCTGCAAGATCCAACGACATCTAAACAGAAAAGTAAAACTCTTGAAGTTTGATGTAAATCAGTGCATTGTTCTTTGAATTAGTTAAGAGCATCATATCTTGGTCCTTATTTTAAAATAGGTCTTTAAGATCGGTTTGTAAATATAATTTAACAAGATGCACCAATAAATTAAAGACTTTTAAATACGAAATTATATGCAATTTAGTGCGTAATTCTTTGAATTACTTAAGATACTTAAATATTTGGCTTATAATGTGAAGTGCCCGTATAAAGGAGCTGTAAACATCCAAAATCTAATAGGGACTGGACATTTAACGTTAATTTAACGTTGATCAGTGCATTTTCTGAAGATCTTTAAGTTTCAGTGGTTTCGAGAGCACATAAAAGTGGATCTAAAACCTAGTCAGATCTAAATAACAGCACTAAAAATTTTAAATATGAAGTTTGGTGAAAATAGGTTAATTAGTTTTCGAATTATTTATGTTATTGTTTTCGGCCATGCCTTTCGAATGAGCCAATATATTCAATTTTTAATCGTTTAACCAGTCAATCACTGCATTTTTTTAAAATATTAAAGAAAACATTTTTGTCTTGTATAAACTGGTTTTCTATATACAGGTATTAAAATCTAAAATCTAAATAATAACACTAAATCTTTTTGAATCTTAAGAATCTGGATCCACACACTAAGTCAGACATAGAGCACTTAAAAAGTAGTCAGCAAATAACGGATTTTGTTTTGTAATCGGGCCAGGGATATTTAGTA
Organism: Thereuonema tuberculata; assembly: GCA_023159025.1. NCBI lineage: Eukaryota > Metazoa > Arthropoda > Chilopoda > Scutigeromorpha > Scutigeridae > Thereuonema > Thereuonema tuberculata. Next base: position 51,634,888 of record JAFIDM010012231.1, on the reverse strand, counting down.
CAGTTCATGTCCTACTTTATTAATAAGTTTTTCAGAACTTAAACTGATTAGATGTATTAGAAAAACATGTATTTGCTTTGTCGCACATGATTACTGTACTAATACTGCCGTATGGAGAAAGTAAAAAAAAAAAGTGATCTAGGAAGAATTTAATAATAAATGAACACGAACATAGGGGTTTTAATATATAGTATAACTATACTGTACTATATAGTTAACAATATATATTTTTCGTATAGTCTTATGATGTTCCGGAAAAGCCCATGAAATCCATCCAATAGCAGTAAGTTGTTATTAGGCAAAAAAACCAAAAAGGAATAATTTAAAAAAAGTAAAGAACCTCAATCTCAATGAAATTTAAGAAATCTCATTTAATTTTAATGATCTTGATACCTTTAGTAATGATATTAAATATTCGTGAAAATCGGGCAGAGGGAGAATAAAACTGTTTCAACTACGTATCGGTGTTCAAATGATCATACAGGCACTGCAGGTTGAAGAGAAAACAAAAAGATTGCATTACCTGTATTCTGCCAAATAACAACTTATTGCTATTGGATGGATTTCATGTAAATAATACTCGGTTTATGGCGATTGACTATTAGCCGCTACAATTAATTTATAATAAAGCTAAATCCAAGCAACAATTGATAAGCAATCACTTTATTTTATTGATAACAAAAATAAGCTATTCCTTCAACAATTTGAACTATGTTGATATAGGTTTTCTAACTTGTTATGGCCTCCAGAATGTTGTATTTAAGTTATAACGTTTGGTTTTTAATCACACTACATGAACACTTAGTTATATTGTAGATTATGTAATATCAATGCATACATTAGTTAGACAAACTACGGCCTAAATTGAGGCCTAAAAAAAAACTAAAAATTCTGATAGCTGTAAAGTAAATCGAAAAAATAGTGAGTGACGCCGTCTAGTGTGTAATGCGAACATTACTTAAAGCTTAGCCGCCTCTTAAAAATTTTCAAGATTTCATTTATTAACAACTATAACATATTGCCAATAACTAAAGCAAAAACTTTACATTACTGCCAACTTATATTTAGTTATAATTTCAGTACAATTTAATTTCTCGAAAGTGAACTATTAATCTAAGTTTTACAAAGAAAAGAATTTCTCTTGACTCTGTTGAACTAAAACTTTGCAATATGGAATTTTAAAGAAAGCGAATTTATGCTTTCGTTTATTTTGATGAAACTTTAATGTTAGGGAAGGTCTTCGCGAACAACGGGAGGTCATTCCTTACAATGCTTTAAACAAAATTAACTTGTAAATTTTTAAATTCGAATCTACTCAGATATTTTCTAGGCTTGGGAATTTATTTATGAATTTATGCACTGAAAAAAAAAAAAAGAAAAAAATTACTTCAGAGAAGATTAAGAGAAACAAAAGTTAGGACAGAAATGCAACTAAAGTTTTGAAACTTAGAACCTAATTATACCTTCGTATGCAAGTGAAATCATAATTATTTGAATAAAAATATTTTATTACGAAAGTCTGAATGTTTTAATTCAAAACCTTATTTCACTGGAGACATTACAATAAGTTTATGCAATATTTAATCTTTTACTCCGTCTCTACCGCCTCCATAGGATTTTAATGTCTTAATGGAAGCCATTATTAAATAACATTAAATTTATTACCAAGTGATGACCTAATTCTTGTAAGTTTAACGTTTTATATTTTTATATTTTTACAACTGCCAAAAAAAGCAACATGAAAACTGATTTCTGTGCTTTTTTGTGTCATCTAATAAGCAAAGTAACCTTTAATATCTTGGCTCAAATTTACTAATCGGGATCCAAGTTCTGCTCAAGATCTATGTGTTGATCTCGAAATCAAATATCAGAGTTTTACACATTTTTTGTTTGTTGATAAGATGGTAGATTTACTTCAACTTGGTTACATTTGTTTGCAAATCAACCAAACAATTTTAGTTTGTTTCGATAACATTACATATCGTTTAGTACTTTAAGCACTATCGAAGATACTAAGCCTAATTTAATACTGGGAATCTGTGGTTAATCTCATACAATTTGGAATAGAACTAATCCCTCTTTTAACTTTATTCTCTATTAATCTACTGCCCACTCGAAAAAGAATTTCAGCTTTAATACTAACAAATACCTTTAATGAAATGTAAAGTTCATAGAAATTTTGGTTTAAAAATGAAAGTTAAGGTTGAAGAAGAGTTCTACTTCAAATTTGCTTCTAAACTGAAAAAAATAATAGATAAATAACATTTGAGGCTGTTCAAGTATTAGGTAAGCATATTTTTAGTCATTTTAGACACCCTACCAACTTCTAAGCAAAAATAAGCAAATACCTGAACCCCTCACCCCCTTGTGCTTACCTAAGGTTTGCCAAATCATTAACAGTAAAAATAACTGAAATACGTGAAATACTCAGGGGGAAAAAAAATGGTTTATCTGTCTTACGTAAGCATTGCTCTATTCCTCATCCTCCCCCTTGTCAGCAAAAATAAGCAAAGCTTGAACCCCCTCCCAACCCCTTGAATGCTTACGTAATACCTGGTACTTTAATAGCCCCTTTTATTGTTGTGGCAATACACAGATTGCTAATTGCTCCCTGTTAAGCTTCGCTTACTCTAAATTTATCGAATCCATAAACAATGTACGAAAGGAAACAACATAGAAATAATTCTAAGCGCAACACGATTTAAATTCCTGATCAAAATATGATCAAATGTTATGTTTCTTGAACAGTTAAATCAGATAAGTAAGTTTCAACTGAGTTTTTTCACCACAATGCCTTCCATTCAATTAAATGAAATAAAACATTAAAACCCAGCTGATTAATTCGTTTAAAACGAGAAGTCGCGTGAATGATCGCTTTCTTCTGTTACAGGCTAATCAGTACACTTGGATCACATCAGTTTATTTTAATTTTAAACACTTAAACCAAAGTAAAAATCCCCCTTCTCCCCCCCCCCCCAAGAAAAAAAAATCAATAAAGTCAAATTAAAAATTAATTCGATAAATTTGATGACAGATAAAATTCCCTTGGCTTTTATTTTCCCTCAGTGAACTATCTATTACATAATCCAGTCACCTTTACACTTTTCAAAGCAAATTCTAATTCGCCGCATGAAAGGCTCGTTTTTAATTATCGAAATTAATTTCAGTTTAGGCCGATATCTGTTGAATGAATGAATGAATCAGCGCCTGACGCCTTTATTTAAACCAATTCCAACCAAGAACCCTCTAAAGAAAATCAATAAATCAAAAATCCAATATATTGCCCATTAGGAAACGATTTCCGTAAGATCAAGTTCGCAAGAAAAAAAATTAGAAGATCATTAGGGGCTTTAACTTTTTTTTTTCATTTTTTTTTTTAACTCAAAGCAATCGATTCCTTTGTGATGCCGCTTAATTACGGAATTCTTAAAAGCATTTAATTAATAAAAGTTGAGTGGATGCAAGCTACTTTCAAAATCCAGTTTAAACATTGTTACTGCTTATATTTATTTGTTTTTGGGTTTTTTGATGTGTTGGTTTTAGGATTCTGATAGGAATCCTTATAATCCCGCTTTGTTCGTCTGTCTGTGGACATTAAAATCTCATGTGGACTTTAAAATCGTTAAAATCTCATTAAATTATCATTAAGCACAACAATCGCAACAATTGCGCCTTTTGCATTCGCAGCAATCACATTTATAATAATAAGGAAATTAAAAGCAATAATTCAACATAAATTACGTATTAGAAGCCGTTGCGAAGCATTGATTGGTTTACTAATCGCTATCCCTACCTTGCTTTAATAAAGAAATAGAATGCTAATAGATGTAAATGCAATTGAGGTGATGTTTTACAGGATGTCCAGAGGAAAGGTCAGTATTCTGGGATGTCACTGTAAGATCATTCTAAGTTTATGTGAACCTTTTGTATTTCAAAAGGTTGAATATTTTGTCACTGTGTGAATCATGTGAATTGTGTGAAGCATCAGTTGGCTATTTAGAAGGATGATAGTGAAATTAACAAGTGCTGTTAGGTTCGTTGGTTAGTAGATTTTAAAGGCGCAAAAACATCTTTGGCTACGCTGTACTAAGAAAGGTAAAAATTAGAAGAAAAAGAAAAGAAAATGAAAGGAAATGAAAATAGGTTCTGTCTAGATAAAAGACAGAGAAAGGACAGAAATCAAGAAAAGAACAGGTAGTGTAGAAAGTAAGATGATAGTAAATCATCTGTAGGGTATAGAAGAAAATAAAAAATCTGATATTTACGTAAGGTTGGCAAGGCCATATTGATGAATGAAGCGTAAAACTGATGAAATGGGTAAAAGATCATTTAAAAGCAAGGAAATCTGAAAAGGAACATGAAAATGAAAAAGAGGATAAAGGCAATGACGACGATGTTCAGTAAAAGCAGGACATTCAATTAAAAATATGATGAATTGTTAAAAAAGAGCTGTTAAAACTGTCGCACATCTTCACAAATAACGAATATAGAGAATAAAGTTAGTTCTTATATTTAATAATTTTGCAACTGTACAATCAAATAGCTCTCGGAAACCGTTCGGTGTTGGTAAACTATTTTTCTTAGATTCACCGATACCAGGATCTCCCAGAATATTGACTCGTAGGATGACCTAAGGACGGTAATTTTAAAACTTCAAAATTACAATATCTTTGAAGCAAATAAAGCAAATTTGAGCTCAATCTTTTGTTGGAGATCAATTTTACTGTGTGATACGTATAGTTTAAAAAAGAAAACAACAAAATTTCGCTTTTCTAACAAAAGAAAACGACATATCGCCAGCTTCCCTTTAAACGAAGTAGGAGATAGCGATGATCAACAAATGTTACGAAGACATAGCAGCGGGCAAAATTTAGATCAATACTGTACTTGTGACTCAATATTTATCTTGTAGTATCACACGAGGGCTATCAACCCTACATATTTCATTTAAGTAACTTATTTTTCGTCCAAAAATATTTAAAAATTACAATATCTGTAATGTGAAGAGAATTGTATATTCTTTCTCGCCATACAAATTTCAACCATCTCCGTAATTAAATATCCCCATCTCAGACCACAGTGCCACTTCACGTAACTAGATCGCAAGGACTTTAAATAGTGCATTTCAGCTTCAATGTATCTTTGTTAATAATCATTATCACTGTTACTAACGTCGTAACTTCCTTACAAAGATTCCGGCGAATATTACGTATAATCCAGCCAAATAATACACAAATCAAGTTTCCTAGTCTTTAAATCACTTTGTCCGGGTGACAAATCCTGATGTTTGTATATTTCGAGTAAGCCTCGAAAGTTCGACCCGTACGGGAGTCATTCTGATAGCGAACAAAATCGGTAGCTATTGCGTTTATCCTGTCCGTCCATCCGCGTCTATTCACCCCTAACAACTACCGAACGGAAGGTCGGATCGACAAACGGACTTCACCATCGTATTCAGAGGTCCAAACAACGTAGGAATAGGGAATTTCAGGAGCCAACGCCCCTCCCTCTCCACGTTCGAATATTTGGCATTGTTTTTTTGGGATTCCGTTTTTAGCTTAAATGTTAGAAATGAAACCATCTCATTTTAATTGTCACCTACAGCATGATGCTTAAAGTCTCGTACTTATATACTGAAGGTTATCGATTCGAATCCATATATCTACTTTTTTTTTTCCTCTTACTCTCTTTTTTTTCAATGTCCGGATGAGTTTTTTTGGGGGTTTTTCTTATTGTCCTAACTTTTTTTTTTTATCTTTCCTTAAAATAGGTTATTGCACTTTCTTTTTAAATATTATTTTATTTTATTATTATTATTCTTTAGCACAAAATTATATCATAGGAATTGTTTTTATATATATCTTATTTATATATTATAGATACCTTGTTTTTAGTCCTCTGATACAAGTATCAGAAGACTTCTAATCCCGCTTTATCCGTCTGTCTGTTGACAAGTATCATTAAAATCTCATTAAATTATCATTAAGCACAACAATCACAACAATCGCAACAATTGCGCCTTTTGCATTAGCAACACATTCATAATATCACATTTATAATAATAAGGAAATTAAAACAATATCAATTGTATTGTCTTATATATATCAGAAGATGTTTCGAAGCATTGTGATTGGTTTACTAATCGCTATCCCTACCTTTCTTATCACAGGAATGCAAGGATTTTGCAAGATAATTAAAACTAGAACAGAGTATGTAATAATCATCTCAATACAGCACAGGCCCACCTCTTAAAGACATATTTGTTTCTGTTCCAAGTCTGGAAAGGGATTCAGTATTGTGCAAGACAAATTGTAGATAAAGCAATTCTAATCCAAATTATTCTGTACATTACAAAAGAAGAATTAAGTCTTGATAACTATTATCTGGTTAAAACAAAAGCAAACATGTAACTCTTATTTCCTAAAAAAACAATCATCTAAAAGTGCACATGAGGATTACTAACATATTAATGTGCATTATCAATTGAAATCGATTGTTTCTGTTCTACTGCTTTCCTGTAGCAATTTTTATTACTTTCAGGCGCTGTTTCTCACAGCGCCTGAAAATGTTAAATACAAAAGTTATATTATCCATAAAATATGTTTGCTAAACTTAATGGCGGTCTCTAAAGTTGTTAGAGATACACTCAAACAATATTAATTTATGACTCTCACTTTTCTAGGAAAGTAAGTTAAATCTACATATTTCTACATATTTAATAATTACTATTTTTTTGAACGTTTAAAAGTTTGGTTGGTGAGTGTAAAGAAAATGATTACGCTTTTATTTGCGATTAAAAACTTCTTTTCCTTGAGCTTGGTTCAATTTAGTAGTCAATTGATATTAGCAGCAATTTTCAATGAGATGTCTTCTATGTAAAAACACGAAAACGTTAATGACAAAATCTTCCACCGATTGGTTCACTTCATTGAACGACGAAGAACAATCTACTTTTCTGCTAAGTAGCCCCAACTGTTCTTCAGTCATTTTGACTTGAGGCAATTCCAATCTGCTCATTGGTGCTGTCTAGATTCTTTCTCTGAAGTGATTAATATGAATCTAATTAACAAAAGTTCATTTTCGTGTCACGTCTCAGCGAAGATGCATCCGGCCAAAGCCTTTAATCTCCTAAGAAGCGAAAATAGATGAAATGGGAAACAGCGACGAACAAGGAATCAACCAAACTCAAGTGGCTTATGTCATAATTTCTTAATTTCGTATGAATGCCGTAATAACTACGTTTGTAAAATAAATAGAAAAAGTTGGAAATTAAACAAAGATGAATATTGGCTTTTTTCGGTACTTTTCATAAATAAATTAGCAATACAAACACAAAAATATCTTGGAATGAAATCATTATCATTCAATTTCATTACATTAATATCCAATATGGCTTTAAGAAGACTTTTTTTCTATTTTATATAAAATGCTCCAACGACCAAATATTAAATACAAAACCAAATTAAACCAAATATTTCTTGATAATTAAATGGCAGCCATTTTCCCAAGATGGTGGTGAATCTGAAATAATTTTCCTTAATATCTTTTTCTTTATTAGTGAAACGAAAACACTTTTATTGTATCTAGAGCAAATCTACTCTGATGTACCAAGTAGTAGTCACCAATATCATTGCTTGAAATTCACAATACAAATTTTAAAATTGCCTTTTCTTCCTCAATAATTCTATCAACTCATATTTTTTTTTTTTGCAATTCGACAATATAAGTTGTTAAATATGTGATATATTTGATTCGTTGGGGAAAAAAATGGAAAAAAAAAAAACACTAATTAATATTTAGTTATTATTGTTTAATGTTCAAAATTGCACATTTTTTTTAACACAGTTACTAACACTTTTCACAAAAATACTTCAGCTATAACATCTTCATTACAGTATAAGGATTATTTTCGCTTCTTGGAAATGTACGTACTTGTAAGTGCTTCTAATATATAAAGCTACATGTGCGCAAGGATCTGCTATGAAAAGAACATCAAAATGTTTTCCATGTTTGTTCACTTGTTCTACATTCACTATGAGGGATGGAGAAAGGGTTATAACAGACTGATACATATATGTATGTTAATGCATATAGGGTTGAAATTAAAATAAAATTGCTTTGGTCTCAGAGCTCGTAAAAATATGATTTATTTATTGTATTAGTGTGCTGTTTAGGAATGGACAGAGCGATACGGAAACCAACCAACTTGACATACATTGTTTAGTTAATCAATATTTGTATACTATTAATCTCTATTATTATTTCCTTCTCGAGCTTCAGAATAGAAAAATGGATAAAGAGACACATAAGTATAAAAGTATATCAGCCATCTTAGATTTGTTAGTCGGCAAAAATAGCATTGACAAAAGTTTTTTTTCTATTAATGGTTGCCGCAGTAATGAGTAATGTTAATTGAAATACAGTGTTGTATTAATTAACGAAAGGACAGCATGGCTTAATGTCACCATTAGATAATGGCCCATAGAAATCGGAGACGGGCCATTAAGTTGTGAAGTTGTTTTTTGATGTTGATCGCTTGTTGATTATGTATGGTAAGTTGTGGTTCGTAATTATCTATAAGAAGAAACTTGCAAAATGACATTTCAAACTTAAATTTTAACTTAGAAAATTGAAAAAAATTATCATATTTTCTATTCTGTAAAGGAGGCAGTTTAAAAGGTATCTTCAGGTAGAGGGATTTTAGTTTTATATTTCAAAGAGTTCCCCACATTGCAAATAAACTTAGTTGCAGAAGAAAATATGTCAGTTGAAGACAGCTGCAGCATGACAGGTTTTGAAAACAGTTCAAATTTAAGTCCAGTTACTTCCGAAACTGTTTTCGAGTTAACTGTAATCTAATTGCTGATATTAATGTAATAAAGATATTAATAATAGTAAATATTTAAAACATTACAAGAAATATAATGTTTTTATTCCTTTCCTTTCCATATTACACATTTTTTAGTGTTTGATTTTAAAGGCGCAAAAATAACGAAAGCTGTGCTGCGCTAAAAGCATGTCACTACCTTAAAGCTATAGAACATTAACTGAGACTGAGAAGATGGAGAAGACTTTCTTTTCTATTCTTCAGATAGATGACGCATGAATGAAACAAACATCCGTAGTTGATTCGAGATCAGATCATGTGTGCGTCTAGTTTGTGACTATTCGATCAACGACAGGCGACATGAAAGAGTTAATAAGTGTTTACCTCTTCAGGCAATTTTTTATAAGAAAACTGATTTTTTGACTTTAAAAGCCAAAAATAGTAAGTTAATGACAAATAAGGAAATCCATTGAAATTTCTGTATTTACTTTTAATTTTAGGAAAATTTTTCTTATTTTTTTCTTTTTTCTAAAAATAGAATACAATTATGTTTTATTTTTAAAGTTTCACCCAATAAATGCCTTTGATAACTTCCTACACTGTTAAAGAACTTAAATTTGGCAAAATGTTGTAAAGACGAAACACTTTAATATTTCGAAAGAAAAACTGCTTGAGAAAGAAAGTGAACACAACTGACTTTTTTCGCTGGAGCAACGATGAAATTGGAATCGATGACTGTGCATGAATTCGTGGGTGGAGTTTACGGATCGTAGAAAGGAAGGAAGAGAATCCATTTGGGAAATGAACGGATCAATCATACAGTCATCGCGAAGAGATTAGCATGGACGATGGCGGCCTGACCCCTTGTGTCTTTCTGAGGCATCATCGCTCCTGTGCATGACAAAATGTCCCATGGGGTCAAGAAATACGGATGGCTGCTCTGCCGACCCCACCTCGCACACCCCAACCCCTCATTTACAGTGGAACGTGATGCCATTGCTAAAATGGAACTCGCATCTATCATACCAACGCAGATATGAAAAACGGACAGAAGGGATAAATCATTTTTCTTGGATGAATGAAAAATGGATCATTTCTCAAGATCCGGTGGGTGGAAAGTTGACACTAAAACACCGCTTTGCAGATTCAATCACTTTGAAAAAAGTATACTTAAAGCACTCCTGCAGATCTTCCAAATTATCGAGGAAAAATATAATAAAAAAAAAAAAAACCCGAAGTGACAGGAGAAAATAGAAAACAAAACATTTTAATATATTATTCTTTCCTTCTGAATGTTGAGCCAGGTTATTTTTTTATCATTTTGACTAAAGATGAAAGCTTAGAACCTTCTGAACTGTTGGTTTTCGCAGTAAAAACAGAAGCTCAGTAACTTCATGGAAGGTGATCGTATTGCTTGACTGCTACAAAACTTAATAATACTGAAAATTATCTTATTAAATATTAACCTTACTTCTCGGAATGCAAATAGAATAAGACGTTCCAGGAAGAACTTCTTAAAAAAAAATTAAGAAATAATATGTTAATTTTTAAAATCGTGAAACCGACAAAAACGAAACACCTATAT
>JAFIDM010012231.1:51590529-51608404 GCA_023159025.1 Thereuonema tuberculata | reverse complement strand
GTTTCATTGTAAAAATATTTCTATTTTCCATTCTCAAAGAAAATTGCGCCGGAAAGACAGAGAATAAAATATTTTAGTAATAGATACAGATTGTTTTTTCTGTTTGTAATTTCAATTACGGCTTGTTTTGCTTCTTTAGTAAAATACCTGTAGGCTGACGATCGCAGAAGTCACCACCTCTTACTTCATTTGCTTTCGCTTTTTTATTAAACTGAAAAATGCAATTATAAGATCGATTATTGATTTTATATACTGAGCTTCAAACATGGCTGCATCCTTCTTAATGTAAAAGAAAAAGAAATTCAAAATATAATCAATCTCAACCAAACTTCTTAGATTCCTAAGAAATCTTATATTTTACAGATTACCTGAATTTTTCAGTATCGAGTACAAAAAAAAAAAAGGTGAATGTGTTTCTATTTTATGTCAATTTTCGTCTATCTTTTCTGATTTAAGTATTTCTAACAGAAACCATAGTAATCAAGATTAATTTAGCGAAATCTCCGGATCGCTGTTAACCTGGGATACACTCCACTTCAAACCAGAGAGACGCACTTCAGGGAAAGATGGAAGATTCCCTTAGCGTTCAATATATCAAGAAGCTAAATGACCTTTCAAAGTTTAAAAAGAAAAAGCAAGTATATTTTATTTCTTTCCATCAAAGAATGCAGGATAATAAATCGCTTAGTAAGATTGAAATTCCCATTTTCTTTCAATTATATTCTGTGTGTTGTTATTTAATTTCAATTTTCTCTTTTTAGCCTATTTCCTATGAAAGTGTCGCGTATGACTGTATGTATCTTATAATAACTTCTCAACTGCTGGATGGATCTCCTTGAAACTTGGTAGGGATATTCAAGGACTAGAAACGATCTACCTTTTGTATTTGAAATCTCTTGCACGTGGCTATTTGTTGAGAAATTAGTATGACAAAGTCCTCATCAGAACCTATAAAATGGGTTTCTATTGATATCTTAAAATATGAATATAATCCTTCTAAGTAACGAAGACTTATTTTGCTTATGGTTTGATGTCATTAAAATTAATCCGATTTTGGCGACTTAAATTAGTAAAATCTTAATTAATTAAATTGTTTTTTTTATAGAAATCTTAGATGCGTAATCCAACACGAAACAAGAAATTTAAAGAACTTAAAGCTTGCTTTCCTTAAAATGTGATTTCTTAAAAATTTCTGTATTTTTTTTATTTTTTTAAAGTCGTTATAATGACAAAAATGTAAAGTCTACATTTATTTTCAAATTATAACTCCAGAATGTAAACAGTACAAATTTTGTATTTTCTAAAAAACAAAAAACAAAATCTCATTATTTATCTTATTATCTAAATAATCTTGTTAATCTAAATTGGATTAATGTTATCATGCCTTAGTCAGAATTAACGACCCTTGTTATCATGCATGTTATGATAACAAGAGTGTGTTATCATGCATGTTATCATGTCATGCGCTAATTAATTAAAAGAGGATTAGTTAAAAGATGATTAAAAATCATTGTTTAAAAGAATGAAGTATTAACAGAAACAAGAAATCCATTGTTTGGCTTGTAATCGTTTTCGGTGAGAATTTTTGTGATCTTCTCGCGCTAACTTCTCCACAAGGACCCACTTGGCAAAGTTTTCCAATGTAAAATTTCAATCCAGGATTAAAAGCAGAGTTAGTCCTGGAATATGGCGTTATGGTTCAAGAAGATCGCTCTAGAAGCTCAAACGTTATTAGAAGGGCGGAACATATAGAATGAATGATCTAATCCATTTTACTAGAAAAATAGGTTAAAAACAGGAAAGAAAATCTTAAACTTCAATCAAGGCTTTTATCATCTTTTCTTCTATGCAGCGCCATCTGTTAAGATTCAGAGTATAAACTAGATTCAATTTGTTCACTTCCGCTTGAATTCTGCCTAAGATTTAGGTAATTTAATTAACTCAACTTATATATTAAAAATCAGAGAATTAACCTTTAATCCTACGAAGTTTCATTAAAATTCGTCACTGCTAAGAGACAAAAGCAAAAAAACAATTTTTAAACATTTTTTTTTTAAGTGTTTTCAGCAGTTACATGAAAAGCAGGATATGAGTGTTAGGGCAAATAGAAACTAATTCTGAAGTAAATTTATCTATGACCCTGTGGAACTCGTAAACCCTTCTGTACTTTCACAATAAAACCTGAACACAATTTCCTGGACGACTGGAGTGAATTGTCTTTTCGGCTCATCCAAAAGACGAATCTCCAATAATTCAACTTCTAATGAACTGTAAGTAATTATATCAATTTCATGGCAATTCTTGCAGCATTTTCCTTTTCTTTCTATTTTAACCGACATCGACAGCAGGTTTACCATCAACTATATGATCTTGAGTCTTCGGAAACATGATCATAGTAGTAGCGATCAAAATAATAACGTAATAATTAATATAGTACATGATGAAAGTTACAAACAAGATAATAAATACGAACATGTCTTGGGAATATTTTGAATAATTTCCTGTTCCTTGTGTTTCCTGTATAAACTGTTACAGCTCTATTTTCACAATAAGGATTATCCTCACTGATTAAGGAGAATTTTTTTTTAAAAAAAAGTTAAAATAACTATATAAACCACATAATTATGATACAATATAATGAATACCCAAGAAAACTGATTAACAGATTATGTAAAAAAAAATTTCTGAATAAGAATAAAGTTAAACCTAAATTGATAAGGAATTTAAAAATATAATTCGAACTCCTTATAATGTTAATATATCTAGAGAAATTCGTGAAATCTGTGTACCCAATAATATTCCAAAAATAATATCCAGTTGTAAGAGTATCAAATAGAAATTTAAATTCTTTAATACATGATTCCCATAAGACAAGTAATATAATGACATTGATGGTATTATCTATAAATTAAAATGTAGTACATGTGGAGAATATATTTTGGTAACACTGGACGTACATTAGGTGAACGAGTTAAAGAACATATTAGCGCATTTAGAAATAGACATCCTGAATATTTGATTGGGCATACCACTCAGATATAATCTAGATCCGCTAGTAACAGTCCTGTATAATAATATATTTGACACAACAACAAGACTTATAATTGAACCACATGCTATCAATAGTTTCGATTGTTTTAATTAACAAAAAAGTGTGGAAATAAGTCCATTTTTGTAAGAAAAATTCAAAAAGCATTGTAAAAATAATGAAGCCTTTCAGTAATTGTAAACATTGCCTATTTTGTTTGTTTCAAATACCCTATGTTTGTTTAATTTTTTTTTAAATTCCTTTGTACGAATTAGAAAATGGAGTTATGCCTGAAGAAGCAGAAAAAGGTACTTTCTGTGAAATATAGTAATGTTTGGTGAAGAATTTGTGTTCCTTGTGTTTCTTGTATCATAATTAAAAGTTAAAATAGTTACAAAAAAAAGCTAAAATGCTTAAAAAAGTTAAAAAAACAAGGCATTTAGAGTACCCCACTATAGGCCTAGGAGGACATGACGGTCACGGGAGGTAATGCGACTTAGTAGAGGTCTGGTGGTCAGCTCAACGCTCACCCGTCTCTAACTCCCAGGAAAAATCTTAGGGTACACCCAGCCCTCAAATCTTCAGAGTTGTTTGGTGTGCCTTAGGACTCGTCTGAAGGATAGAGTTCAGTGTGGAAAAATTTCCGATCTCAAATGGAGATTGCACTTCCGTATATTGTATACGGTGTACAGTGTTGTACATACTTATATTTTAAACAGTGTACAAAGAATATTTATAAACTGCCCTTAGCAAATATGGATAAGGGAATACTACTACTTGCAATACAAATAATACAGGTGCAGAAAAGCAGAGGTTTGTTATTACATTAGAACAAAAATTTGATGTTATAAAATGATATGCGCGTAACGATAACAACTCGAAAATAGGTAGAAATGTTAAAATGCACGAACCTATAGTATGTAATACTAAAAAGCACACAGATAAAAATCAAAGAAAAAGGCAAAGTTGTATTTTTTCACATCTCGGTTATCAAAGGAACGTTAATAAATCTGTAATTTTTTAATTTCCAACATTCTATAGATTTTGTATAAACATGCATATTATTTGAACTTTGAAAATCATATTAAATCTGTCAATCTGTGTTTAGATATTTACCCTTTTTTATTTTATTGAAATATCGAATCGTTTAAAGCATGTAAGTGATAAAGCAAGATATAGTTGGGTGCCAATTCTCGAACATTCGAGGATCTAAACAATTGTTAAAAATCGGGAAAAAAAAGCTCACCATTCATTTAAATTCGTGATTTTCAACTAGGTAGGAATTTTTTTTTAAGTATAGATCCCTAATGGTACAATTATTACCAAAATCATCTTCTTTCTAATAATCTATAGCAATTACTAAAATTTCAGCTTTCTGGAATGCTTAGGTTTTGAGTTATGTGATCACAGACGGACGAATAGAAACGCGTATTTCCACCTAACACTACGTTTTAAAACTTTTTGTCCCCTTTTTCTCTCCGACATACATTAAGGTTTAACGTTACAAACAAAATCTTCATTTCCTGCGGTTGTTAGCTACCCTGCGGATATTAAATTCTGAATAATAGGTTTAGCTGTTGGTAAGTCATTCAAATAACAAACAACACTGACCACATCATTACAGGATGATGTAATGTAGGATGTTTAGTTACAACTTGTGATTAGCTTAAGGAGATAATTTAGATTAGGTATTTTCAACCTTTTTTTTGGCCTTGGCCCACTCAGGGCTCTTCTCAAATTCTACGGCACCCTGTGAAACAGTTAATTTTGGTTGATAAGTTTCTTCCGTACTTCTCTCCTACCGACTACCACACGTTCCAACTGGCTTTTTGGCTTTAAGTGCTTTTTGGCTTTAAGTGATTCCAGAACAAACAGACAATTAGGTAATCATTTTTATTCAGCATATAGTATTGAAGAAAACATGCAGAAACATATTAAAAGAATTAAAAAAAGACTTTACAAAAAAATTAGAAAAATAAATCCACTTTTTTATCAAAATTTTCTTTGCTTTAAAAAAAAAGTTGAATGTGCTGTGGTCCCCTTTAGCTCATCTAGAATAGCAGATGAAACATCTAGAAAGCACCAATCTTAATTGCGAGTACTGTTGGATGCACTAAATCATTATTTGGTACGACCAGTTTATTGCTGCTAAATTCCAGGTGAAGGGTAAAGTTAGATTGTTTTTGGTGAGGAAAAAACTGCAAAGGTGACTAATATTGTGTCCAGTGATCTCAAATTAAAACAGTAATGTTTATTAGGAATTTCTACTTGCGTTATAATAAAGTGGAAGTTCCTGTACTTAGTACCACCATTAGCTTTCATTTTTGGCCAAATTAATTTGATTTAGCGGTCGATACGTCCTTCCACATCCTTATCTGAAAAACATGTTTCTTCTCTTCGTCTTGCACCTAGCATCTTCGATGTTGACATCTGACTTTTGCCTCTAGGTAAACTGATCTGTCGGCAATTTAGGGCGCACACCCACGTACAGAATGTTTCCTTGATGCTGACATTTTCCTCTTGCCCATGAAAATTTCATTTAAACCACCAATATAGAACCCGAAATGCAGGCGACCTTCTCCCGTAATTTAGAAACATCAAAAGAACGAGCCTCCTCATCTGGGTGCTTCAAAAACAAATTAACATAATTAGAGTAATTAATCTCTCTTCCTGTTTTACGGAAAAAAAGCCCCAAGCAAAATCATTCCCATGGTTATTTTCTATTACCAATGTATCAACTTCAAGAACTGTATTTATAATTTTTTTATAGTTAAGATGCAAAAATTTCAAATTTAAATTTAAACTACACAATGCATAGGAATTGTAAATATTTCTGAGAGAAAATTAAGAGTAATCATTGTTTACTACCAAAACAGATTTCATGATGTGATTGCAATTAATGATATGATGAATTTCACATGAATAAATCTAATCATTTACCAATGTTTTGAAATGATTAAGAAACACAATATAAATTCGCATTAGAAACAATGTAAGTTCAGATTATAAATACATTATAAATTATAATTCATTTATAATTCATAAATTATAATTTTGGCGACCCTGCCGAGGAGGTATTAGGATTCTCGTGTTTATGTGTGTATGTATGTGTATTTGTTAGTGTACAACCCCTCCACTTCCCCAAGTGGGAGCTGGAGCCCCATGAGTCAAACCTAATTTGACTCCCCGTGGCCTGGAGGTATTGTTCAGGCCACTTTCGGTTTAAACAAATAGTGATAATTGGATGGTACTGCGATTTATCTATACTGCTTCGACCCAATATGAATAGTAACTCAAAAGTACTTTTACGCTGGAATGGTGCGAATGGGGATAAAGACATAATAAATCTTTGAAATTGTACTTAACCCTTGAATGACAACAGTTTGAATAAATGAGTTTTATTACTAGCTAATCGCTAGTAGCTGTCACTATTAACAACACAAGTGTTTGAGAGATTGCAAATTTTTAAGGTTGTTTGGTTTTGTATTTTTTACAAAACTTTTGTATTGTGAAATTTTTGCGTTGTAAAACTGTTGTATTGTGAATTGATTTTTTATTCATTGGCATAGTTTATGTCGGGCCTCCATCTCTTCCGGTTGCAGTTCATATATAATAGATTTTACTATAAAATGGCTTTTGATAATTCACTTTATTTCAGAGTACCAGAATGCTATCAGAAAACATTAACTTAAGATTACGTACGCACTGAATTAAAAAAAAAGTTAAAACAAAATTGTAATAATAATTCAAGCCGTAATATAAGACATTTATCACTCTTGCATCAAAAAGGAACATTCGTGCTTTTTTTTATGCAAAAGTCATGAAATTACATCTAGTCCAGTAATACCCAAACTTATCTTAGCATTTTGTATATTTTATACAATCTTTATTAATCTCAGAAAAACTAACAAAGTATTGTAATTAGTACAATTGTTTACTTCGTTCTTATAATAAGTAATTAACCTATAAACTGTGAAAATAAACCATAAAAAAACAAAACATTACCTCTAGAACTATCACAACAATGGCGAAGAGAATAATAATAATTAATTAAAAATTCTTTTACTTGTTAGAGAATATTTATTATTGTTGCATTATTAATTTATAGCCCAAGAAACTTTTAAAAAATATCTTTAATTTTAAGTTTTAAGTCAAACCAAGTACGGATTAATGGATTAGCTAAAAAAAGTTAATATTCATGGTTTAAGACATCGACAGAAATTTATTGTTGAGATTTTCTACGAGAATTTTTATGGTTTTCTAGCGCAAATTTCTCGTCACTTGAAAAAGATTTTAAAAGTCAGATCGTCTGTTGTCCTTAAAATAAGTACGCTATGTTTCAAGAAGATCCATGAAGAAGTTAAAAATTTATTAAAGGAGATGGACAGTTACATACATACACATACACACACATATAAAGTGAACTAATAAGCCTCATTAGGAAAATAGGTTAAAAACCAATTTCTTTTGAAGTATTTACATAATTCTCCTTTAAGAAAGTGTATTCCTTTACTTGTAAATTATCAATATAAGATGACTTACCACTGCGCCAAGAACGAGGATTATGTTAATGACGAAACATACAAAGTCAAAACGATCGAAACTATCTAATGAGTTATAAATAATCAAAAATCTATTATAAGTAGAAAGTTTTAGATTCCAGCATCTGGTTTCATTTGGAACATGTTTTCGCTATAATGTTTCCAAGTGCTTTAAAGACGTGATTAATAATGACTGATTTGCTTGGGTTGACTTAATTGGAATTTCTGATACCATCTGCAACCACGTGTCTGTAAGAATAAATACTATGTTCAACATTATCATAATTTGGCTTCTAAATCTTTATCCATCTTCTCTTGGAAGTAATCACTGGCGAATGTTGGCCCTTTGCCACAGCAGGCAGGTCATGGGCCATTAACAGACGCACCTTTGTGAGTGGATCCCATTAAGTTCCACAATTCATCACCAACTGACAGGTCATCAGCTCAGAGTAGTGTTTCCATTCATCCAGTCAAGCCACTATAAGCTTCTCGAAATTAGCCATCAAACTCCAATGTGATGAAATATTTTCAAACAGGTTTTTCTTTTCCAATCTCGGTTTTATTTAATGGAATAAAATTAACAACCAAGTTTGAAGTTCATGTTAAAATCGAAATTGAGAATTAATATCAATTTGCCGAATCCATTTTCAAAAGAAAATCCTGGATTTCATTGACTTCTTTTTATGATTTTTTTTTCTTTTGCACTTTCTACTATGCACATTTATTTTTTTCAATTTTATCCTTTAAATTTACCGCAATTAATTGTTACATATATTTTTCTGATCTCAAGTACTTCCTAGATGTTAAAATTGAAAATTAAAATTTGAATTAGATGTTGAGTAAATTTACTTTTATGGGTTTTTCCAAAATACAATTCCCCTCCTTCGCCATTCTTGTTTTTTAATTGTTTCTAAAATTTCTGCTATTGTTACTGCTAAGATAGAGGAATTTTTTTCAATTTTTCTTTCCAAACCTTTTTAATTTTTGTTTACTATTGTTATGAAATCTTTTATATTACGAAAGTATTTATTTTCATTTTCAAAGAGAAGATAACAATATAATACTAATAAAAATAAATTGAAAGAAATAAAATACACTATATTTTTCATTATTAATGTATAATATAATGAAAATTATATTTCAATTGAAAGCGTATTTCATTTAAACAATTATAAAAATATTGAAATTATATTATTAATAACTTCGTTCTCTACCTACAAGTTTTTAATCAAATATATTTAATTATTTTTATTAAATCTGAATCTATATTTATATCCTACCAAAGTCCTTGTTGTTATAAATATTATTGTAACTCATTATATATTGTTTTTAAACTCGTGTTTGCTTCCACTTCCCCCCATTAATAATGTATTCAACCTCTTTTTTGAATCTCACAAGTCAGATTGTTTATTTGTTTACGTTTTGTCTCTTTATTTGGAACCTGAAAATGGCAATAGGAATTATAATTGCCGAAACGTTTTGATATTTTAAATATAATTCTTACTTAACCAAAGTTTGTGTGATTTTTTATTATCTGAGTGGATTTTTAACTCTCACATGTTAAATTTAATAGACTAGTTTGTTTAGTTCTAGTAGCAAATTCATGAAAAATCGAATTTCAATATTTTCTTATGTTCCCTAGACTTTAAAGTTTTATTCAACTTTGCTTTCTCTTTATATCAAAATATTCCAAGAATGAATCAGTTTATAATGCGTATATTAAAGAAACTATGCATTTCTAAACGTTTAAATCTCATCGTTAGCCTTAAAGGATTTCCTTAATCTTAAAACGATAACTCATTTAGCGCTTGACTAATCAAGTTTAAATAATAGATATTGGAAAATTAAAGAATCCAATATTGGTAATTCGATTACTAACAATTTTCACCGAAAACATTGCTTTGCGGTCGATTTTCCTCATGAAATCTATTTAAATTGGTTCACACTTAAGTAAACACGAATCAAACAGTTGTTTTTCGCTTACAAAAGTAATATCCCCAAAAGAAAACTTTAAGAATTGAAACCACCTCGTGGTAGCAGAAGTCCACTTAAAGGTAATGACTATTAATTCTTTACTGTATATCTGTTTCATTATCTTCCTTGAAATAATCAATAGCCGATTTGGTAGTTTACATCCCAGGCAATATATGAATTTTGCTTCAATTCCTTTCAACTATCCGTCTGCATGGAAATTGTCAGAATTGTCAGTACAGTTCACTAAAGTTTTGTCTTTAACGCTTTAGAACATAAATCACTACAAGTATGCATCGCTTAACGTCCGGGTTATGTTCTATCCAACAGGATGTTTGACGATTTGGACGTTCTGCGAACATTATAAGTAAGCAAACCTATATAGTAGAAGGCTGCTACTTAAAACAGCCGAAATATTGGGTATTTTATGTTTTTATAGAACAATGCATTATGAAAAGTGAATTTTATTAAACCTATATACTATATTCATACTGTTTTATCTATTAGATTTGTTCGATGCACAATACTCTATTGTACTCGAACTAACTAATATAGTATTGTGATACAGTACTGGTAAGTAATTTGGGTAGAAATCCTAAAAAAGGTGGTAAACCTCCAAGAGATACAAGATTAAGCATAATTATAAAATTTATAAAAGTGTTATTTGTATTTAGGATTCGATTAATGTGCATCGTTTAAACTAATTAAAAATAAGTATAATTAGAATTCTGAGAGAGCAATAAATAAAGGTATAAGTTAATATTAATTTATTATTACAAATATGGATGCAAAAATTCATGGTATATGATTAATTGATTAGAAAGCTATAAATTTTCAAAGGGAGAATTGATTTAGTGAACTAACTGCTCCAATAGCTGATGAAAATATTGCTAGAATAACAAAATAATGTTAATGAAAGAATTAAAGGATATCAATACAAAATAGTGGAACAAATTCACAAAATATATTAATTAATTATGCTGCCCTCATATTCTAGTATTCAACTATTCCACGAAAATGAATGCAAATTACTAATGAGATAAAATGTAAAAACAAATGTGTTTACCGTTCAGATCCATCCTGGCTTTAAAGCACTAGGGAAAATTTAGAATTTTTCTTCAAACTTATTAGCATCTACAGAAAATATTACTTAAAAACATTACAACTACATAGTGGATACATAATACAGAACAGACAATAAGACAATACAGTATTAACTGGTCAAAGGATCTAGGGTAGCGGAACTTCCCCTGAACCACTGAAATACTGGGAACTGGGGGTTTTGGGGTCATACCACCCGAAAAGCAAAAAGTGTTAAATCAGTCTGAATTAAAAAAAGTGGAATGTAATCTGTACTTATAAGGTATATAATCTGAATTTAAACATCAATATGCAATGTTAATTAATGTTGAGTGAATTTGGAGGCTGTTTCGGGAAATGTAAAGTGAGTTTGGAAGAAGTTGAATTAATACTGCAAACTGTTTGTTAAACACTTAATTATAATTCACACTAATGATTATAAACTTACTAATTTACTCTAATTACTCGTTATTTCATGGAAAGTACGGCCGTTTTACTATATAAGAAAACAATGTGCAAAACTCACAAACTCTAATAACTTGACAGTGAAATTCTTTTTAAAAAAATTGTTTAATTTTATACAAAATTATTAATTTAATAGCTTTTTTTTTCAATCATTACTTCAAGAAGAAATCAAGAATTTGAGTCTTTGTCAATTGGTTGGTAGAATTTACAAAGTTTCCACCAGATTCAGAATCTTAAAATCGAGAGTGTCTGGTTCGTCCCGTGCTCCCCGGTATTACAGCATTGTTTCAAAATTGGAAACTCAATAATCTTAATAAAATAATAAAAGAATATACCACTGGGAAATTTTTTTTTATTTCCCCCAAAACAGGCAACAAAACTAATACACAGAAAATCTACTACTATATAACTACTGCAAAATACTGAGACTATAAAAATATTTATGAATTTCAATATAAATAATAAGTTTGAAAATCGTGCCTACAACACAATCTTAGTGCTGATCAAACCATTTTGCATTATAAAAAAAATTAACTCTACCGAAAAAAAATGATTAAACCTTGAAAACACTTACAGTAATGAAATCATTAGATTATAATGGATTTCTTCGCTTAATTTTAGATACTTTTAGAAAAATCCTTATTTTTAATTCGATGTTATTACTCCTGCAGGCATTTTTACATGAGCTTTTAAACAACAAAAGCATTACTGTATTCAGATCTAAGTTTATCGGTGATAACTCCAGCAGTATTTGTTTTGAACCCAGATTTGCTTTACATAAAAATGTATAAAATACTTTTATATCGAAGTGATCAGATGTTGAAAGCTCGAAGATCATAAAACTATTTTGAAATTCTGTAAAAATAAAGCGGAGTTTAAAATAGAAAATGTTCAAACATTAAGAATGAGTTGAAACGTGGTATAATTAACATTACAGTCACTTAAAGAAAATGTTGATTTTTCTTTTTTACAGTAATTTTTTTTCTTGGATTTCCTAAAACTCTTGCCTTTTCTTTGGTTGGATTTTTTTTCTTTGATGCCAGAAACGCTAAAAAAGGAAAAATCTTTAAAAAAATTTGTAAATTGAATATCTATCAAATATAAGCAGAAGTTCAATTTGTTTTTCATTTTCTAAAAAATTAATAAATTAATTGAAAATCCGAAAATACTTATTAGCCATCACACTCTCAGATTTCAATGAAGCATTGTTAGCATTGGCTAACAATGACAATGATGCATAATTTATGTCTGTTCTATCATCGTAAGAATAGATTTCAGTTATCACTTTTCATTTTATTGCTGAGATCTAATAGAAAGAAATGATATGTTAATGCCATTGTTAGCTATCTAACAATGTTTCAAAGAAACTAACACGTATTACAGTTGAGATAATATGGAAAGGCTTTAATCATTTTAATACAAGCGTATTGCTTCGCTTCCGTAAAGGAATTTTGGTCTTCTTCATTCTCAATAGGAATTGAGAAATTTCCAAATAAAAAAGAAAGTTAGACCGTCTCTAAATATGCTATCTAAGTTTCAAGAAGAGTCATTCACTGATTGAAAAGTAGTTGTTAGGAGACACACACATACACAGACTAATTGATGTTATAAGCCTCACTTTAATAGGAAAACAGAATACAACTGAAAGTTTTTCAGGTTTTAATATACAGACACGATTGCAGAATTACAGGAACGCATTAACAAATTCTGCCGAGCAAAGAAAGCATCGAATATCTTTATTGTATTTTTTTCTGAGATATACTTATTATCCATTAATTTTGAGCTAAACTTTGCTTCCTCTTTTTCCAAGTTCCTCGAAGTAAACAGATAACTGTATTTCCAGGATTTTCAGTCAAATGAATCAGTTCTGAATACATAGAAGAGGTTTTCGATCGATTCCCAATAATTCCGGGACGCCCACGCAAAAGAAGGTCTATAGAGTTAAACAGAATTCAATTAAATCTAGTCTTTTGAAAAGGCAACCCACTTTCCGGTTGTAAAAGACATCCGAACTTAATGTTAGCGTTTCTCTCATTAAGTTATTTAGATAAGTGAAGATTCATTAAATTAATTAATTAAGAAACTTAATTAATGGAATCTGATCATTTCAGTTTTTGTTCGTGCTCTACCTAACATGAAAAAGAATCAAAAAAAGCTTAAGATTACGTTCGTTGAAAATATTTGGTATCTGTTAGGTTAAGAATATATTTCGTAATGCATTAAGAATATATTACAATTACGATTTGCAATGTCGTAGTATTATCTTTATTATCAACGATTCAGTCTGAGCTTTTTTTTTTTTTTTTTACTATCTGTGTCTTATTTAAAGTTGTTATTTATAACTGACAAACAGTCAAATGAAACCCTAGATATATATAATAAAATATATCTCCATTGTAAGATTTAAGTGTAATTCTGATTTTATAAAGTTGCAGAAACTGTATTTCGGTGGATATTCAAACATTGCCGAGGGAAAATATTTAAGATCAGAAAGTCACATGATGAAAGATTTTTCTTTTCTGAAAGCTGGATATTCAGAAACTACCTTACGAAATTTCTCTAAAAAGTACATCCTGAAGCGTGAAACTGTTTATGAATTAGGATAATCGCATTCGTAAGATAATCTTCTCATTCCTGGCTGATCAAGAAGCAAGGCTTAGTATCTGTTGCAACTGAACATTTTGACACGGTGAATCTTTAGATGCATCTTTAGATCTTTATATATATAAATTATATACACATTGTGGCTCACAACCAGACAAAATCTGCTGTTAGAAGTCGAGTATTGTTAGACAGACCTGGATTTTCATGATATCTACAGGCTATGTTTTTCTTGAGCTTTACTTCCATTTTTAAGTGGATATAACGACAGTTAAACCCCGGTTAACCGAACTAAAGGGGAAGAAGCCGTTTCGCATAACAATTTTTTCGGATAAAATTATGAACATCTAATACAGCTACAGTATTTTTGTATTGTAATTACAGTACGGAATTTAAGTATTCTGTACTTAATAGTTTGTAGCATATGAATTACTCATTTAAAAAAAAACTCAGTAATTTTTGTTTGTTTCTTGCGTCCCTCCCAACGCTTTCGTGCAGCGATGTCCCGCCATCTTTTCATTATTTCCATGCAGTACAGTATTATTGTTTGGATTTTCGATTTTTGGAGGCGTTTCGGATAACCCGGGTTTCGGTTGACCCGAGTTCGGTTAACCGGGGTTTTACTGTACTTCTAAAGTTATTGTGATCTAAATATTACAGTCTATATTGTTTATAAACATATATTTTGACATTTTTTGGACTTTGTCTCATGTTTAAAAATATTTTTTTTTGGAATGATCTGAGGCTGTTTACAGCTAGATAATATATTCATTAAATGGAGCAGAAACATATTTGTAATCCGATGACAGGAAGGAAAAGAAAAAAAAGATTACAGGAATTTAAACAATTAGCGTATATTCATCGGGAATGATTCAGCTCAAACCAAAAGTTCTAAATAACTGCTGAAAATCATTTAATGATCGTAATGCAAACTAATTAGAATTTGCCGATTAGGCTCCGTTCATGCTTTGGTTAGAGAAGAGGCTAGACTGGTGTGATATACAACGACAGCGGACCACCACCAAGTTATTGGCCAGAGTCACAGTAATACTATTGGCTTGCGGTTTATTTGTTGACACCTGCGATGTTAGTTTCGATAATGAAACTGTTGAACTTGTTACAATTCAATCAATACAATGGTTTAGTCGTTATCTACAATGACTTTGGTGGACAGCCGTTGGAAACAGCGCCTTTCTATGAAACGATATTGTATTTTGGGAACAGATGTCTAATGTTAATGAAATCCATCAAGATTTTAGGAATCTAGCCAAAAATTAATGATAATGAAATTCGATAGGACTCCGACAACAAGAAAGCCACGGAATGAAAATATTGCTAAATCATGGCCAGCAGATGTGATTTAAGACTTGGCCAATGTGTTAAAAGTAATTTCCCCTACATTCAAGCTGTTCTTACCTCCAGTGGATTCATTTACTTGTGGAATTTCTCATTTAAATACTTTTCCTTGGAATTGCCTTTCTTTTAATACTTTTTCTTGTGCGTTTTGAAAAGTTTTCATCTTTTTCGAGTTTGAAACAGGGACAGTAATGGATAATCTTCCATAAAACCAGGACATAATCTAAGAACATAATCTAAACACTGAATTTTACTTAGACAAGTTTTTCAAAACTTGGAAGTAGACAAAGGAATTCACTTCGAGGGCGACTAAGTGAATCAATTCTAGCTATGCTTCTGCAGGAGGACAGAAAAACATTAAATTCAAATAGTCTAAAACTGAAACTATGCGACTTGGAACAAAAAGTTGATTCAAGGATTTGGATTTAATAGATGGAAGTTTTACTTCGATTTCCGGCAAATGAATTCACAGTAGATATCAAACAAAAACTATAAAAGTAATTAGAACTTTTCCTACTACAGTAATATTACTTAATATTTCGGCTCCTTACCTTAAGCCTTCTTCAGGGAAAATTCAAAGCTATATAAATAAGAACATCTCAATGTTTTTTGGAGAAACCCTTCTTAAGAGAGATCCTACAAAGACACTGCTCTATTGAACATTACTTCAATGTTAGAGAAAGGAAAACGAATTTCCCTTTTGTATTTTTGATCTAATACATTAAAATTAGCATGCTTACTTTCCTTCCGATCTAAATTATATGAATTCAAAATATTAAAAAATGTTCATCAGATAAAGATGCTATCGACACTAAATTACTATTTCCCACGGAGCATGTTCAAGCAAAGAACGTGACATTTCAACAGGATCTATGAGGAATACCTCGGTCTTCCCTCTGATGTTAAAAATTACATATTTAAAGAATTGTAATTATTTACTAGTTTTGAACCTTCTCGACAAATACAGACATATAGAGATAGCAGCTTCCGACAAATCACGATTCCTGCGAGCAGTAAGCGAATTTTTCTCCGTATTCTTTTTTCTACGTTTTCTTCGTATGTCTTATCATGGGACTTTTGAAATTGTATGATAGAATTTAATTTTCAGTCTAAAGTTTTATAGGTTTATATCGAGTTTGATAGTTTTTAATAAAGCAAATCTTTTATTTTAAATCAAAGTGATAAATGTTTAATTAACTTGCATATTTCATAATATTAATTCCCTTTTAAGATTAAATAGGAAGAAAAGTGCACATAAACTAAATGAAATTTTACTTAAAAAATTTACAGAAATTTACGTAAAAAAAAATTGTAAAATGTGTTCTTGCTTTTCATATAAAAATACATTTTCGATTTTTTTTTTATATTTATTAAAGTTAATTCACATGTTAATACAAAGTATTTATATTAAAAATTATCTTATGAAAAATGTTAATATAAATACATACATTATAAATACTTTAACATATGTAAATACATATGTTAAAGTATTTACAATGTATGAATTTATATTAATACTTTATGTATAGTATAATATATTAATACTTAAATACAAATATTTAAAAAAAAAGTAAGCATTTATGTCTGTTGTACTTCTATCATCTTGATATTACTAATCCAAACAGAGAATTCCCTAATAAAGAGAAGGAAAAAAATCTAATAATCTTCGAAACTGAATTTCTATGAATGAATGAAAATAATGGCAAGGCCTTCCAGTTTTTCTCTCTCTCTTTTTAATTCTTTTTCTTCGCCTGTTTTGGTTTTTCAATCAAATTCACTCGAAGAAGGTTAAAAAAAAAAGAACAATAAGATAAAGCATCTGAAATATCGATTGACATCCAACGACAGGAAAAAGGCAATTATAGAAAAATAGCAGCAGACAAGGAATAAAAAAATAAAAAATAAAAATCTTAATGAATTTTGAAGACAAAAGATGAATAAGCAATTTAATAAAAACTCGTTTTTGGATTATGTTAAAAAAAAAAAAGACATCGTCACAAACTGATGACTTACAAAAATCTGTTCCTTAATTCTAGTAAAACTAAACACGTAAAAATAAATGTGCATCCTATGTTGAAAAATGCTGTAAAACAATATACTTATAAAAAAATATAATAAAGTACAAACTGACATTTTATTAAGACATTAATATCTATTATAGCTTATCTTCTAACTAATTTTATGCTCAACTTTCCCTCGAGTAATGGGGACTGAAAATGTAGCGCTGGGGTTATTTTGGAAGACTGGAGGGGTAAAGTGGAGACAAAATACTCGTGCTCATATTTTTTAAGTTGAACCGTAACTAATCTTCGTACTGAAGTTTAAGGAAATCAATCCAGCTATTTAACTGAGGGATTTCGTAGTTAGTTTTGAGAAACGGGAGGGATGAGGAACAGGCCTATGTTTTTGCTACGGTGGCAAAACATAGAACCAAAGATTCTACTAGCTTCTAGATGGATCAAAGTTCTCTCAATTTTTTGCTGAAAATTTGCGGAGTCGTAGTCAGCAATTAATTTCAATTATAAATGACTGAAACACAATTTACTGATTCATCGAACTACGCTTAACTGTCATATACAGTAAGAAACATGACGGTTGCCACTTCCGATAAACAGAGAGCTATTTCACATTTATCCTCACAGCAATAAGATAATACTTGGAATAAAAAAGTTATTTTTTATCAATATATTATGTATTCAACGCATTAGAATATTTCAAAAATTATTTTTATATTTTTTAATAGACTGTATCCGTAAGAAAATATTTATAAAAGTAACCAAAACAGGCAAAACTGCAAATCCTGGCCTGCGAAACCATCAGACACAAAGGAATT
>JAFIDM010012231.1:51423195-51590519 GCA_023159025.1 Thereuonema tuberculata | reverse complement strand
ACCATCCGTATAAAGCAAGCCTTTAAAGTAAGAATTTTCAATCAAAACTGAAACGTTCTTCTAGGAATGTTAGCCACATCATTTGAGGTCGCTTCAATTAGCCCCAGAAAGGCATTTAACACAAAGATTAAACTTTCAGTTAAAAGGACGAGCGAAGAGACAAGCTATATCGAGACAAGTTGGCGCAGACATAAGATTTTATTTTTCTCTCGACCAATAAACATTCAGAATACACAGAATTTTCTATTTTATTAAACTGAACTAAAATTCCTACCTTCACTTCAAAGCAGAAGATTCTCTTCCTCCTGAAAATAAAAATAACAAAATAATTAAAGAATTATAAAATGTGTTACTTTTAATAGTTTTTTAACCGATTTTAAAATTTATTTTTATATTAATATAAAATTTGGTAATTTTACAAAAACAGTTCATCCTGCAAGAAAAGTTTTCAATTAGTGTTATCTATTACTGATTGAAGAAAAAGAATCGGGCCTTTTTATTTTTCGTAATCAATGATACCGTATTAAAAAAAAATTCCAATTCAAAAAAATTCATAAAAGAAGATTTAAAAGAAGCATTTCTATTCTGATTTATTCAACATTATGAAATTCGGTAAAGCACCATAATGGCTCCTTTAACCGCTCTCGAAAACTTGCATGTAACCAGACTCGAAAATCTCCCACTTGGCCGAAAATCTACCTCTTGCTCTAAATACAACGAACTATAAATTCAGGCAAATATTAGAGGCAAACAGACATCAGCGCTCTTGGCGGCGAGAAAATTTGTGTAAAAACTACGACAGTATTAACTTCAAGCTGGCATCTGGATATTCTTTGTTCGTGATTTCCATCCCAGCTTCATTCACCATATTCCCTTCCTCCGGGATCTTTTTACCTTTTTCTTTAACTCTGCTGCGTAATGAGTTGAGAATTATTAGCAAAACTAAGCTGCGAAATTATCTTGTCGTTTCGGAGACCGTCAGATGTAATCGCGATTTCAACGAGAGCAAAACGAGATTTTTGACTCTCGAACATTTAAAGCGATCGCATTTCCACCAAGCTACAAATATTAAATGGCAAGTTTTACAGCGCGTGTAAAGCAATAATAATAATAATAATGCAATCAATAGAGCAATCACATTGGTCTATTTGTTTTCTAATATTTTTACCTCCGATATTTTGCTATTGAAAGTTATTTTAAGATTACTATAGTAATTACATTTATGTTAAAGTAAAATATTTGCCTTTTACAACTTAATTTTATTAAGAAAATTGGAAAGTTTCATTAAATGTATAAATATACAAATAAATCAATTATACTTATTTATTATTTTCAGTCAAGAAATAAATCACTTGAAATCTTCAAGTCATGAAATTCGCCGAAAGCTATTTAATTTCAATTCTTTTCAATGCATTCTTAATAAATCGAGAGGGATCAAGTCTAATGTGCTTCGTCTTCATTCTTCAGAACCAGAAATAAAAATTTGTAACTTATTTTTTTTTTTTTTTAAAAAAAAAAAAAAAAAAAAAAAATCACTGTAGGCCTATCCTTCGTTAAATGGTAAGTTACTCCATTTGACGAAGTTCCCTCAAGCATAATTCAAAATGCTTGAAATAAATTCAAAATGAAGGACGAAATCCGTGTCGACTTTATCTAATTCAAATCACAAAGAAAATTTTATCAGCCTATCTGTATTTTATGGATATTTATATAATATTTTCTCCAGTCTATCAGGATAAAAAGAATACTGATTAGCAGTGATTTAAAATTAAGCATAAATAATGGTAAGGTTTAACGAATTCACGATAGTCGCTTCAAAGTACTTTTAGCCCACTCTCTTCGAAGCTGTTCAAATTTCTAAAATTAAATACAAATTTATTAAATAAAGAATAAATTCAAATATAATTAACAATAGAATCACATCCGATCAAACAGATTCTTTAATTTGTCTTCAGTCACTTCCACTGAATGACGACAGCACAGTAAATAAAAGCTCTTCCTGCGTATTTGAGTTTTAATGTACAGGCAAACAAACTCTTTCAGCCTTTATTTTATTAAAATAAATATTGAGTTAGTTTTATTGATTTGATTTGTCTTTAAAGGGTTACGGGATTCTTAAAGGATAAATACTGCTGCCTCTAGGCCTTTTGTGTAGATTCTAGAATACACGGAAGGCCAAGGCAGACGGAAGGAGCGAAAGACCACAGAAAGAATAGAAATTTAGTTTTATTAAGTTTACTTAAGTCTCTGTAATGAATTACGGTAATTTCAATTCGAATACAGGATGAATGTGTTGTCTTATGTGAAAGGTTACATTACATCCTTTCCTAAGAAGTCTAGAAATAGGGAAAAAAGGAGATATAATCATCTCTCATCTGTTACGAATGCTTATTTGGTTTGATTTTTTTTTTCGCACTTTTCATATTAATTTTAATAAATCAGGGAGAGGGGAAGATGTGTCCTGTTTTCTTTGTAGCCTCTTATTTCCGCAGAGAGTAATTCTGCAGTTTGGTCCAGATCGGTGTAAGGATCTACGAGTGTACAGGGAACAAACAAATAAACAAACCTCCTCGTGTGTGTATATATATATATATATATATATATATAGAAGAAGATAAAAAAACACTAATCTGTGATAAGAAATTCATTTAAATGTTGTGGACATAGAAATCCCTATTTGCACAGATTTCAAAATAGCAGTTTTGATTTTTAAATGTATATTTTGTTCTTTAAATGTTCGAAAAAGGTTTTGTAATTGATGTAGAATTCCAAGTAAACAATGGGCATTTCTTTTACTACCAGTCTGTTTGTCTGAAGATAGGATTATTATCATTTCCACTATTCTCTCTAATTTCTTGTTTCTATTATGCAATGGACTTTGCAGATGTAAAGGCTTATTCCTAAAACTCTACAATCGGAAGTGCTGTTGTGCCGTTTATATCATCAACCGAAAAAAATATTTTCAAAATTAATAATTACTGATAAATATGATATAAATTAATAATAAATATGCTTTAATGTTTGTAGTTTTGTTAGTTGTTTGTTTTATTTTTTTATTCAATTACAAAGATTCTCTATCTCTTATCAAATAAATGTTATAAAATGTATTTTCCTGACGATTTAATATCTTAAGGAGATAAATAATACAATGTTCTTTTTTGTACTCTTTAATTCCTACCTCTGAAATTATTAAATTAACAATAACTGTTGAGTAGCTCTGGAATAAATAAGATACAATGAAATATTTCAGATAGGCCTACTACTTATAACGAAGTAACAATACAAATAATACTGTAATAGTTAATTGCTTGAGGTAAATTAATTCTTTAGAATCAATAAAAGTTTGCTTTGCTTTAATTACTTTACACTTCACAGTGATTTGAGCACAATAACATTGAATAACATTCATTTTTTAATTTTCATTTTTAAGTCACAAAAACATT
Source organism: Thereuonema tuberculata (assembly GCA_023159025.1). Classification (NCBI taxonomy): domain Eukaryota; kingdom Metazoa; phylum Arthropoda; class Chilopoda; order Scutigeromorpha; family Scutigeridae; genus Thereuonema; species Thereuonema tuberculata. The sequence goes on along the minus strand of JAFIDM010012231.1, from coordinate 51,587,076 downwards.
AAAATAGAATATTATCTTTAAATCTTCTAATGGTGTTTTTTTTACTACTTCAATAGACCTCATAAACTAAATGGAATTCCTCTGAAAAGAGCAAACATTTCAAAATGCGCTTCGCCAAATGATTAGTTACGGTTAATGGCTGTGATCGATTGACACTGATCAGTGATCACAAATTGCTGACATCTCCTCAACACATGTTACACGATAAAGTTATTAAAGAGGCGATTGGAAATGATACGACATGTCAATAAAAGATTCCACACATTACTGCCAATTACTTACATATTCCAGTAGCAATCAAAAGAATGTGTAAATAAGTCATTTACTTCCAATAACTTAAGATGGAATCTAGTTAGACATTAACCCATAATCCTAAATTAGGAAGGAAGAGATCTTTCTTTTTTTATATAGATATCTTTTTTTAGATTTTTTTGATTCTGGGTTCTTTCTCAGAATTACAACTGTGATATATCTTTATCTTACATTTCAACCGAATAAGATTAATCGTGCATGCGGTTACCCAGGCAACCTGATGGTATGTGGGTGTGTAATCTCTCTTAAGAGAAGGTCAGCTGTCACAAGACCTACACCAAATCACAACACTTGTTCTTACTTCAACTTGAAATATCTCACTACATTACTTACCATCTTATCCTATTATCTGATCTCAATAAAATATTAAACAAATACAGATGCTTTTGAATTTCCAAATGAGTTTTTTAAACTTTATATTACTAATAAAGCAATGGTAAGATGTAACAGATTGATTTGTAGTTTGAGTTCCTGAGAGAACTTGAAGCCTACATTCCTTAATATCTTAGTAGTGAAAAATAATTTAAGTTATTAGCCTTTCGGGTTCCTTTGCTAAAAACCCCTCTTCAACACATAATTACTCTTGAAAGGTTCACTTATAATACATTGGGATGAGTATAAAAGTAAAGGTTCCTGGAATTTTTAAGTATCTCTTTATAATCTTTTTAAATGTTTTTGTCTTGTGTGTTGTTATTTTAATCTAAATTACTCACATTTACACACGTAAAAATACTTTTTAAAATAATTTTAACAAAAAGTTTCCATTTTTTTGTTAAATAGTATCTGCGGAATACAAACAGCAAAGTTTTGCTTTTTTTTCAGAAAAAAAAGTGTTTTTTGGCCAATGCCCGGACTCTTAGTATTTAAACTATTAGCCTTAACAAGGGACGAGAAAATAATGTGAGCATGACGCCGACGAATCGTTGTCCAAGGTACGCAATAGAACGTAGCTCACGCTATACCCCAGAAACGGACGAAACACAGAAGGAATAAGTAATATCCATGCCGACGCCGGGATTCGAACCAGGTTCCGACACATCGGCCTCACGGCAGACCGCCGTCTAGACCGCTCGGCCATGCCGGAACGGCCAGAAAAAGAAAAAAGAAGCAGAAAAAAGTATTCAATCCACAAATGCTTACTTAAGTTATCTGAATTGTATTCTTTTAAGAGGCGACATTAAGATGTTAAATAAGCGGAAGAAAATTCGAAATTTAAGATATCAAAGAAATCCGTTGCTTTTGGTTCTGGAGTGTTTGTGACCCTCGCGCTAATTTCTCGACAGGGAGTCATGGGGAAAAAAATACAAGATACAATGGCCTGTCACTGTAAGAGTGTATGGCAAGTGTCAAGTAGATTCACATAGTCCTTCAAAGGTTATTAGGGAGGAGTTAAGGGTAAGAATACACACACACACACACATACACACACAGACTGATTTCATGAGCCTACTTTCTCAGGCAAGTAAATAAAATCCAATTATAAATTAAGCAAATTCGTTTGCTTTCATGCATTGAGCTATCATCGACAGCAATCTGGGACAGCTGTTTCGTCCTTATTAGGACTCATCAGCCAGATTTACCTTCGATGATCAAGTTCAGAACGCGTGAAAGCCTATGGTTCCTTTTCCCGCTCTCGGAAGTGGGACTCGGCAAAAAGCAAACAACAACAGAAAAATCGCTATAACCAATACAGAATAACCAATAGAGCTGTCCCAGATTGCTGTCGATAATGGCTCAATGCGTGAAAGCAAACGAATTTGTACATTCTCTATTTTTTTCCGTTTTCATATTACATTTAATGCTCGTTAAACCTTATAAATTAGGAAGACGACTGATAATACAGTATACGAAACAAATCGTCAGATAAAACATCAAAAATCACAGACATAGATTACAAACATACAACAATCATTGAATAATAATATTTCCAATCAATTGTGATTCCTCATTTAATACGTCTGGGTGTGGTCTCAATGTCCTCTGAAATATTCAGTGCAATTACTTTACAATATTACAATGTTTTCTACAGCTGGATTGATCTGTTGATAAAACAAAAGTAAACCCAAATGCAGCATTTTAAAGTGTCTATGATCTGTCCGTCCGTCTGGTCCTCATGCAAAAAAAATCCACTTCGAATGAGCATAAACATTTAAAATTCAACAGTTTTTTAAAAATGTTTGATTAAATCTAACAAATCGATCAAATCGGATACTTGAATTCATATTCTTTTCAAAGGAATTTATTTTTATGACGTCTAAATTTATAGTTATAACAAATATTCCTTTTTCTTTAATTTGAAAAGGTTTCATCGACATATAAATATCAATATGTAATTTTACATTATATTCTTAAAATTTCTTATTTATGTAAATATTAATTATATCTTTTCTAAAAAAATATAAAAGTAGTTCAATTCATTAAAAATTAATTACTTAGCTAACTGTTTATTCTCAATTTCTCATATTCCTAAATTCCATTCCTTTACTTATTAATTAATAATTTACCAACAAATTTTATCTTTTTAGTTATATCTTAGCACATACGCCCCGTCAACAATGACGGGATAACAATGAAACGGTTTTTAGTTTATATAGCGTATTTGCCCGTCATGTAAATGACTGTAGAAAATTAAAATGAATGCATTGCTAGGAACCTAAATGAATTTGTTTATTGGAAGGCTTGATTGTAAGTCACGCTGCGAGTGAAAATTCGAGTATCAATTAGTAAAGGATCTTGACCATCAGTTTTTGTTTCTTTTGATGAGTACTTTGATGTTGTCTCTGTTTCGTGAAAGCGACAATTCAGCATAAAGTTAATTAATTCATAAAGTCAATTTTCATAATAATGAGGGCACACACGGTTAGATCTGCCCTGTCGTACAAGTGAGCTTTACAGGGCAGCTCTCCTCACAGAGGAGACAGAATTAAACACTGAGGACTTTACGTTACACACACTCAGATCAGGAAAACTATATAAGAGATAGTTCATTTATAAGCAAAATCAATTAAAAATCGAAGTGAAATAATCAAATATATTCACGACGGTTGCACTTTGCTGATAAGATCATGCTTCTAACACGAATATGCGAGAAAATTAGAATTAGAATTACTAGAATCTAATTGCAATAAAAAAGAATGAATAAATAGATGATGAAAGTCTTCAGGGAAATTAAATGGTTTTCTTTTGTTGAAAAGAAAGACTTTTGCTTTTGCTTAACATGCTTTTCAGGAATTTCAGCTTCAACAACCTGTGGTAAATTGAAAAATAATCTCATTTAAATTTCATTTAACAATGGCTAATCTTTAACTAAATTTTATCAGTTACTATATTGATAAGATATTTAATTCAATTTCAACTTTTCATTTATAAATTAGTATTTCATTGGATTCATCTGCAATCTTCCTTTTGTAGGAACCGGGTTTGTAATGCTATAGATTGTGTCATATATCTTTGGTACTTTCCTTCGTACTTTTGCTTACTTCAACATGTGATTCTTAATTTATTGGATGTTCCTTGTAGTACATTTAGATGATGTATATTTCTAAGAAAGTTAATCTATGTTACCAAAATAAATGGCTTTTGTCATCTGATTCTTGATTAGTGCAACAGAATTTTCGCATTAATTGCAAAACCTTGCTAAAATAAAAGATGCAATCCTTGGCTTTTAAGTTCATTTAGGCTGATCACCGACGTGAAAGACTGACCTAAGGGTAGAGGTTAACTGCTTTCTCATCGGCCTAATTAATTATCTCGGTTTTAATCGGAAAATCCTCTTTGTGTTGCCCAAGTCTCAGAAGATATTGTGTTGGTCTGACTTCCGACACGACCTTCCACTTTCCATCTCATGAACAATTTCATCCTCTTTGAAACGAATTTCTTTTGTCTTCCAATAAGTAAAATTAATTCTGTACTTTTAATTAATCTCAACTAATCCTTGTCAAGTCCTAAAAAGTTTCTTTATTAAAATGTATTGGTATCTCAAATTCCAAAATACTTTGTTATGTGAAGCCAGACAGTGAGCTGTATCTAAATCTTTAATAAAAATCAACTTCAGAATTATTACAGAAAATTCTATTGCACTAATCAAGATTACAGAAAATTTATTAAAGTGCATCAACAATTGCTGATTAATGAAAATGTAACAAGACGAATTTCGCCGTTTTCCATTCTTCAGGAACTTTCTTTATTTAATGGATTTCATTAAAAAATTTTGATAAAAGAATTATCGAGAACTTTTAATTGGAAACAAAGAGTTTTTGTAAAAGAATTATTTAAGCTTTAGTTGACGTGTTACTTATTGTTGTGTTACTTATCGCAATTTTAACTAATATATTATAAAGTTAGAAAAATATTTAGTCGATATAAGAAGAACGGAAAAACATAAGATAAATAAGCTGCAGAATTGTAAGCATTAATTAAAAATTACAAATATGCAAATTTGTTAATGTTTCATTAGATATCTTTACTTTATTCGGTTCCGACAAAGTGCATGGAGTTAAAAATTAAAGATGCGTCACTCCTTATGAGTTAAGAAAACAAAAAAAGTACATAATTACAACCCAAATCCTCGGATGACGCAAAAGAAATTGTAAAAAAATTGATTAACTGTAAAATGTTAATTAAAAAAAAAGTAAAAAGAATGTTTGTACTAAAGCATATTTTTTTTTAAAGTAAGGGCGACCCATAATAATAAAAAAAAATTAAAAAAATAATAAAAAAGGAAGTACATTAATGTAAGGAAAAAAAACAAAACATTAGGAATACAAGAAAAACAAAGCACGCCGACATTGAGAAAAAAAATTAAGACGAAAATCGAAAACAGTAAATATACGGATTCGAACCGACAACTTCCAGCATTGGAATCGGAGACGTTACCCATCAATCTATAATTAACAACAAAAATGAAACGGTTGCATTTCTAACATTTAAGCTAATAGAGGAAATCAAATGAAAACAATGCCAACTATCTCGAACATGGGGGGCGTTGGCTCCTGAAAATATCCTATTCCTACGTTGAAAATATCCCATTCCTACAGTGTTTGGACCTCTGAACATGATAGTGAAGTCCGTTTGCCGATCCGATCTTCCGTTCGGGAGTTGTTAGGGAAGGATAGATACGGACGGACGGACAGGACAAAAGCAATAGCTAGCATATTTGGTCGCTATCACATCAGGTCCCAAATGGGTAGCTAAAAAGCAAACAAAGAATTAAAAGTAAACACTTGTAAAATAACCCTGAGAATTATCGAATGGAGAATTCGGCAAATCATCTGTCTCAAGAGCTGCAAAATAAAACAGATTTAATGGAAATCCTTTGTAAGGTACTAATCTGAAGCGATTTCCACTTTTACATTATGTAGGAAAAAACAAAACACAAAACTTTTCATATTTGTTCCAACTAGAAGAAGTGTTGTTGATGAACGTGCTTTAGTGTAAAAACATTTTATTTGTGATTAATTATGTGTTATTTCTTTGTTCTCTAAGCACCAGGCCTGTGCCAGATACTTCCTCTAGTATGTAATATATGAAGTTGGAATGAGGATCGAGAGTTAAGTATTCACGTTAATTAAGGAAATTCTTCTGCGCCAATCACTTTCAATTGCATATATTCTGTTTTTAAATCATTTCAGTCATCATTATTTCTTTATTAACAAAAACTTATTATTACTTTTTTAAAATTTTAGAACTTAAGTTAAAAACTTAAAAGTTTTCAATCCAAGAGACAAATTTAAGTAAAATTTCGTAAAGAAAACATTTTGATTTCATTTTGATTATTTAAAAGCCGTAAATTAAATAAGAAAATGATTTACACAGCAACTGATCAACACTCAACTTATGACTGAAAACATAAAAGCGAAAGCGTCTTTGGTAAGAGACTGACAGCCATCTTGGATTGATGAATGGCTTTAAAGGTATTGAGCCAAAGAGTACGTTTTATGACGATAATCCCACATCAAAGACCGTTCGAAAAACCGTAATTCTGAAAAGTAATCTTTGTGAATTACAGCAATCAAAATACTAACTTCAGTTATCATATGAAACGGTGGCACCGAAGGACTGAGCTTATGGTCCAATTTTATAAAGTTATTACTTGGAATCTATTATGACAGCTTTATTGCTTTTACAGTGTGGGATTCAAAATAAATTAAATATTGAGAATCAAATGTGTAGAAATCTCTGATCTGCAAAAGAACAATTTTTCAAGTTAATAACTGATAATCAGAAAACAATTTTAATCGACTATAACTTTCTTTTTTACTTTTTGCTTACGATTTATATATTTATCACTTCCTAATGTCTGTCTCTAAAGTTTAATTTCAAGAAAATTTAATGACTACAGCCAGTCTCACATTTGGTTGGATGATTACAAGTGATACTGATGTCTGCATTCTTTCTATGGTTTAGATAACCATAAAAACGAATTTTAATGAGCACTATTTACTGTTTGGTGATCTTAATACAAAAAAAGGAAAAGTCGAAAACGTTGTTATCAATCTTCCAATGACTTATAGAAATCAGTAATAGACTGTAAGTAGGAATGTATTTTGCAACTAAGCTCCACAAACTCTCAATACAATGTTTAAAACGTTTCGTTAAAACAGGGAAAAATTATTTACAACTACAAATTTATTAAAGCTGATGTACACTCACAAAAGTTTCACAAAAGTTTCCACGTAGACATCTTTGTCAGATTACAGTATTTGAATTTTGTAAATGCATTTATTAAATTTGGTGAAATATATAGCAGTAGTATGTGAATCAGGGATATGATGTAATAACTATGTAAACTATTTACAAAACCAAACCATACATATCAAAATCAAGTTTTTAGTATAAGCAATTACGTGTGACTGATTCTAAAATTCATATCGATAGGACCATTCGCTACATTTTAACAAAATAAATGAAATTGGTGAAACTTTATTTATTGTGAAGAAGAACCTAATAATGTATTAAGGTATCTAGATATCACTTCATGAAAAAAGAAAATAGTGTATATGCTAATTTTAATTTTCATCAGACAAAGTTACAAAATTCCAGTAATTCAAAAAAAATATGTCACTGACTATCGGTCATATCAACACTTTGTAAGAGCATTGTAAGTTACATCATACGAAATATCAATTGAGGGCTAGAGGAGACGAGTTCAGTCCCCGATGGAGATAGGAATTTTCCTCAGGTTATTTCTTCTGCAGTCGAGCCCAAGAGCAAACCGTTATTGAGTAGTTAAGAATGATATTCAATTATCTATTCTTTCTATTAATTTCTTTTGACAATGAAGAATAATTACGAAATCAAACATCAAAGTAATTGTTGGTCACATAATAAGGAGCCACAGAAATCTTAAATCAATTATATTTCTCCAGCCTTTGATTGTTTCACTGTGGCTTCACCGTGTAGGGCAAATTTCGATCCTTCGGCAAATGAACCGTCACAGAAGTTATGTTGAAAATGGGTACAATTGTTTTGGGTTTTTTTCGTTTCAATCAATGGGTCATATTTCTCTATCTCTGGACCTTTTTGCAAAGCATGGTGACGAATGGAACTTCGAAATGTGCTTCCGAAATCGTAGGAAAAGTTTAATAGGCAGAAAGATGAGAGACAATATCATTGGTGAAAAGCCAGCAAATCCCAACGTCAACGTGACTTAACGGGGATCTGACGATCATCAGTTCAAAGGAAGAAAGGATTTGGATTCCAAAAGAACAAGCGTAACAGAGTTTAAGTTAAACAAAAAAAAAAAAAAACCTGCTTTAAATCACTTGATAATGAACAGGCTAATTATATCATTCGCTGAAGTTCTTTGTTAGAAACTGTTCCTTGGTTATTACATGAGCTTAGATATTTCAGGAAACACGTTCTGAAAACAATATTTCATACAGCCTAGTTCTAATTAAACTGACATACTCAGAATGATGTACAGAAGGATTTATTCGAAGGATCACAACGAAAATTGGTGGGCAACTTCATGTGGAAGGTGAATTTCTTAAAAAAAAAATTTAGTTATTTTGAACGCCACCAGATGGCTTTGAAGCTAAAAAAACATATCTAATTGAACAAACATAACATTTAATTAAATCAAGATCCTCAATATGCGAATCATTCGTACGCAAAATGTACTGGAAACATACTGCGGCATGCTCAGCAGTTGCTTGAAGCATGTCTCGGGGAATGGCGGCAATATGTTGTGCTATTCTTACCTCTAATTCAGCAACAGATTCAACATTGCCTTGGCAAACTTGGCTTTTCAAATAACCCCAAAACCAAAAAATCGCACGGGTTGAGGTCCTAGGATCATGGTGGCCAAGCATTAGAAAACATTCGAGACATGATTGTCCTGACCTAATACGGTACCAAAAATGGGACCAACAATTGCTTAGCCGTACGTGAAATATGGGGAGGTGCCCCATCCAATGGAGTTTAAGTAATTACGTTCTTGCAAAACAGGAATAATCTTGAGGCGAGTTCTTCTCAAATGAAAATGGCCGATTCGGATATCCGCATTTGTTTGCAATAGTAAGTTCTGAATGTGACTCAAAAGTATTAGTGTTTATCAATCAATTTGTAATGCTTGAGTTCGCCGATGAGATAGGTCACTTCGCTGTTGCCTATCATTAATTGAGAATCATATTCGTTGATTCATTAATTTTTTTAAAAAAATCAGCTTTCTTCTAAAAGAAATTTAATGTATTTTATATAAATTTCAAAAAATTGGAAACAGAAGCGAAACTTTGCTGTAAATACTCTTTCAGAAAATGTATATTGAGCTAACTATGATTCCTGTCATCACAGTTTACTGTTGAGTGACTTGAAATGGAAATAAAAGTCCCATTTTCTAAAACTACAAGGCTTTTCACAACTCTCTAACGCATAAATATAAATGCGTGGTACTCGTTCGACAAATTGGCAAAAAATCGTGTTAAACAAAAGTAGGAGTATGATCAAGTCATGCATTTCAAAGAATGATCAAGCCATTTTAAAGGTCTTCCAAATTGAGTCCAGAAAACTTCACTTTTTAAGCTTTTTGTGTCTTAAATTATTCATTGAGAGAAAGTTGTCGAACTATTTAAATTCGGTATCAAGTACTTCCAAATGTTAGAACAAACCCCAAACTCTTGTGTTAAATTTTATTTAGGGCGTCTCACTACATCCATTGCCGAAAACAACGGCATATGTTTTCTTTCACAGCTATAACAGTCTCATATATGATTTTTCTCTTAAATCTCGCGTTTCTCAAATACTCAAAGATCGGGCTATTGCATGACACCTATTGCATGACTTGGACTTAAAAATTCTGTGTATTTGCAAAATTACAGATGTCCAAAATGGCTGTCATTAAATTACTGAGCAAATTCTATTCCAATATCGACTTTGCAGCAACAGTCCCTCTTTAGCTAACAGCAAAACTAGCACAATGGATTCATAAAAAGCAAAACGACCAACTCAAATTGTTCATAAAATCGGCAGTGGTGAACATTCGGGGGATAAAGAAAGGACTTAATGTAATATCTACATCACCGTAAACATCGTTGATCGCTTCGTTACACTTGAGCTTATTTGTTTGGTGCTGGGATACAACCGATCTGTAGTTGCTTGTTTACATATTCCGTTCGCGGCTGCTTCTATTGATTCAAACAAATCCTGAACTCAACAGTATTATTACTTCATATCGGAAACCGCGATTTGGCGACAAAATAAAGCTACTTCCGTGCAATGTCTGCTATCAACGAGAGTAAACACTCTGCAATATTTAAGATAGCCATAAATTTAAAGAGAGTTAGAACAACTCAGTATTAAAGTAAATACAATTACAATGGAAATGTGTTGTTAACAAGAACAACAGTTTGTTTGTCGAAATTTCATTCTAAAAGTTTTTGTAACTTGAATGATTATTCTGGAAAGAGTGTTTGACTAAAAGTGAAGTTGAGATTTAAAATATTATAAAAAAAAGTCACTGAAGTACAAAAGAATAATTCATTGGATTTTCCAATAAATAACTTGAAAATAACGGTCTAAATTTCCATCAGTTTTAATTTAAATTGCAATGTAATAAGAGGAGTCTAAATTACTGCAGAGCATTAGTTCTCAAACTGTGCTCCCTAAAGAGCCCCGATAAAGATCAGATTAAGCGCATTTTTTTTTAAAGATTTTTCTTCAATTTTATTTGAAGTAAATATATACTATAACTATGATATGTTCCATTCTACTATTTTATCTTTTTTTCAAACCAGATGTCGTATTGAATTAATTTCCTACGAAGTTAGGGCTAATTTTAAAACTATGTTTAATTTTTAAGAACTACTTCTTTATGCCTGAATCGTTTCATCAATAGTAGAATCTTATAACATTTGTATTTTTATATTTGTATTTTATTTTATTTTATTTTATTTTATTGTAATAAACTAAAGTATTTTTAAAGGTGTATTAGAGGACTGTGCCTTTATTTGTATATTGTATAATTTACATGTACAGTATATGTAAGTTACATGTAAGTACAATGAAAATTATTAGGTATTACTTGTATTTTAAAAAGAAAAAAAGTTACTGAAGTTTTTGTTGAGTGTTAATAAATCCCCAGGAAAAAAAATGGATTTACTATTATAATTTGGGGTTACACTATTTCTATTTTTAAACTCTTTCCTTCCTTTATTCTAAATTAAGTTTTTGATAAATTATGAAGGTTTCATTATAAATCTACAATTCTGGTAAATAACTGATAATCTCACCATTAATCACTCATAAGCAGATGTGTAATTGATTAGCGTATGAAATATTTTTAAACACATCCTACGCTATATTGCTTAGGAAATCTTTGTTGGATGTCAGGAAATATGTTAGGCACTTTCCCTTTTTTACCTCATTACAGGAGTCCCAGACTTAAATAATTAATTCGGTCAGAAGAGTTTTGCCCCAGTTATAAAATAAGTTGTAAATGGAAAAATAGTTCAAAGAAGTAACGTTAAATTCTGCGGATGAAGGACATTTTGAGAAAATGCAACTTTTTTCAACGTATCGAAAGTATCCGTTGCTTGTCAGAAATGGAAGTATCACAAGCCCTTGTTTATGAATCCACGTTAATGGCGAGTACTTACTGTAAATGTCATTTTGAAATACAACAACAGGGACGGCACAGAAGTGCTTTAAATTTTTAAGCCTTACCTTTTACAAAATTTATAAATTTCAAAATAGTTACGGCTCATGAACACCCATTCACTTTAAGAAGCTGCCGAACTTCTGGATGCTGCAATCCATTATTACACAGCCCAACACCAGTAAACCTGTGACAATGCACAAACTGCATTCAGCTGATAATTGGAATTGCTCTGGTTTGATGAATGACTCCTTTTGCTTCGTGTAATCATTGTCGAGGTCATGTAATGCCATCTACGGGATGCGAGTCTCATTATCTCCAGGAATGCTTTGGCAATATCCACTTTCGTTCATCGCGTATATTAAGCCGGGCACAAAGAGACCGTCATTCTGGGCTGTCGACGTATCGTAGGAGATTACACAGCAAGGTCAGAAATCAAGAGATCGTGCATCTCCTAATCGACCGCGAAATACTTGCGCTGCCAAATGGATAGAAATTTATAACTAGGAGCCCCTGGGATTAAATACTCAGCAAAGCACTCCGAATGCCTTGGGAAACTTCGCAAATACAAAACTTAAAGATCGTTAAAATTAAACTTTTTAAATGTAAATAATAACGAGAAAAGAAATTCTTCCTATTTTATCGAATCAGAAAGGAAAGAATGTAGGTCTCAAAACACTGCTGATTTGTTCTTTTGAACAATTTTCCTTTTATACAAACATAATCCTATGTAGTGCCTTGTAAAAGAAATGAAAACTACAACAGTCTTTGACTAAAATATGAAAACTTTTTATTACGTCCTAGCTCATCTTCTTCTAGAGTTCTTATACTATAGCCTGAATTATCATTAGCCTATAATTTTACTTTCAACCAATAACTGACACAGTTCAGGAAATAGATTGGGATTTTCTTTTTGGTCAATTAGTAGTAAGAATCCTTCTATATCGAACAAAATAAGGAATATACACTGTCCGGCCACTTTATTAGGTACACCCCTGCTATGCGGATGAATGTCTGGACCCGTCGTGTCTCACAAACCTTCAAGCCGGTTTTCCTGGCACATGTTGGGTTCACTGATACCTCTGGAGGCACGTCAGGATGCTAAAACGTGCCTCAACATCGTAGCAGACCAAACCGTACATGTTAACAGCTTATTCTTATGCAGATGACTACTTCCAGCAGGATAATGCGCTGGTGCACAAAGCCCGCATCACTACGGGATGGGTTTGAGGAACATGACGATAACTTTTCCTTGCTGCAGTGGCCCGCTCAGTCCCCGGATCTCAGTCAGATTGAAAATTTGTGGGATGAGCTGGAACGGGCTGTTCGCTCCAGGCCTACACCTCCATCAAATCTTCAGGAACTGCGTGACACACTCAAGTCTGCAAGGTACACCTCAACAACGTTTTCAGCATCTTGTTGTATCCATGCCTCGACGAATTCAGGCTGCTTTGAGGGCTAAAGGAGACACAACACGCTACTAGGTAGGTGCACCTAATAAAGTGGCCTGACAGTGTATGTGATAGCCTGGAATCAGAATAAACAGTTTCGAGACAGTAAAGCTTTTACGAGGAACTAAATTTTAATCTTGTTACTATGTACATGTATACAAATGAAAATATATGAATTAATAGATATTACAATTTGGACAACTAATTTGTAATCTAATCAAATTTAGATTACACAGTTGAACTGGAGTTTGGGGAGGATATTAGTTAAGCATTTATTAGGTTTATTACAAAATATTGAATTTAATATTGATATTGAATTTAGAATTGAATTTTGATCCATGATTCATAGATATACGAAATGAATCTATATCATATTAATAAGAAATAATACTGATTGTCAGTGCTATCATTAAAATTTCAATTTTCTCCTGGACACATAAGCTAATTCTGTGAGATAGATGTCCTGAAGAAGAAATACATCAGGAAATTGCTATAGTTCACATTCTACTCACCAGATAGCGTTAGCATTGTTAACAATATGGAGGGATATTGAATGAGCCAATCAGCAGCACGATATCCTTCACTTTCATGTGAATCATTCTTAAGGAGGCAAGGAATCAACTGTATTCTTCCTTTAGTGTCAGAAAATCGTAGAATTTTCGATATAATGTTAACTATTTAAATAAGTTTGTTATATCCCAGACATTCAAGACATTTATTAGTAGCCTATGTCTTGTACTTCTGAGATATAATCATCTATAATGGAATAATATATGACCCTACATCAGGATTAACGTTTTTGTTTTATTTATTTTATTTTTTGTTTTTTTTCATAAGTGCGGCATATTCCTTCTCCTTAATGAAAAGGGGCTGTTCAAGTATTATGTAAGCACATTTTTAGCCATTTTAGACCCCTCCCTTGTGCTTAAGTAAGATTTGCCAAATCATTAACAGTAAATACCACTCAACAATTAATTAAAACAGTCAAAATTATATCAAAAGTTTACTATGTGCTTTTTTGTCTGTCTTACATAAGCATTGCTCTGCCCCCCCCCCCCCCCCGAATGCTTACGAAATACTTGTACGGCCCCAAAGATATGCTACCGAATTTTGGAAGTTAGCTGCCTTATCACATTGACCTGACAAAGCCCATTTCGTCGTAATTTCTGATTTCTTTCTAGATATCCTTAACCATACTGTTAGTAATAATAATAGGCCAAGACTTTAACTAAAAGCTTCTAACAAGAGTATCTATCGCTTTTACTATTCCGCTAAATTCAAACCAAATTCAAATTAAAGATAAAGTATTCAAATTATTTACGGAAGCTGTACAAACTCAAAATTCAGTACTCAAAATTCGGCAAATTAACTATTAAAAACTAAAAAGCAAAATCTTCTAATAAAATTTACTCCTGTAATCTTCTTAAAAGTAAATCTTAAAAAAAAAACTATCTTCAAACACAAATGTATGACTTTAAATGATAATTACAATAAATATCTTCCATATACAGTGGTACCTTGGTTAACGACGGTAATCCGTTCCAGAAGTATCGTCGTTAACCAAAACCATCGTTATCCAACGCGCGATTTCCCAGGCGCGATTTTAAATGTCATAAAAGTATGGTACATATATTTATTCATTTATATTTACTACACAAATTTATCATTAATAAAATGAATAGTTCATGAATACAGTTTTTAAATGTCAATCTTCACCAAAAGTTCAAATTGTGTGTAAAGAAAATAGAAATGACGTAGGTGATGAATTTTCTCAAAAACTATTGGCCGCCACCAATCGACGAAGTGTCATAAAGCAAAGCCTGAATCGCTACCCAAGACATTTTTTGCTTACAGCAACTCGTCATTAAGCAAGTACGTCGTTAACCAAGGTGCCACTGTATAAAGTTTCTTATCAGATTACGAGAAAAAATGATGATCAGAAAATGTAGAAGAAAATGTAATGTATACGTAAATTCCCTATAGATTTCCACATTCTCCAAATGATAATTTGGTAATGTAAAGTAAAGAAGGTAATTTGATTTTAGAAATCGTAGTATAAACACACTCCCTGACATTTAGAAATATCAACTTTTTAATAGTATTTATTATATTACCTTTAACCATACAGTTTTTAAACATTTATAATATATTTAAATCAATCTTAATAAATACTTTTTTTTTAATACGAATTTATATTAGGATTATGATCAGCTATTTATGGATTCATTATGAGAACTGGACAGTGGTGGAAAGGGGTAAATAAAATAATCGTGCACATATTTTAATTCGATCATAAATAGTCATCGTATCAAACTTTCTTTAATCTATTGGATCATTAACCTTAAGGAAATTCGGGGGTTTTAAGGAATAATAGAGCGAAAATAAATTTGCCTTTGTTTTCAGTTTGACAATAACTTATGCAAGTATAAAATTTTTTAGAAATCTTTCCAGTTGTCGTAACGTGATGCGAATAGAAATAAAGAAAAATGTTCGAAGTGCAATAGTAAGACTGCGCATGCTCAGCCAATTAATTTTTAAGCAATATTTAGGAGGTAATATATGATCTCATACTATTACCAAAAAGAATATTTTAAATTAAGATCTTTAATTAGGCTTTAATAATTTCCAACTATTATATTTACAAAGATACAGTATTGCTTCTAAAACTAATGTACTAGAAGCATTAATATTAACTTGAGTTTGTACGACTATTTTGCCAGAATTAAAGAGGAATTTTCTTACATTACAAGTCCTTATAAAACAAAATCTTCCAAACTTCTTCCAGGAGTCTAAGCATTCTACCTCTCAAGTCGCTATTAGAGAGGAGAAAGGACTACAGGGACCCTCCCAAAATGTCAGGAAGTATTTGGAGGACTGAACACTTACAGCTGTTGTTGGAAAGAGAAATGACATTATCTAAGGCTTTTCTGAAGACATTCTATTTTAAGAGATTGGATCGCTTTTAGTCAAAAGAAATTCACTTACGTTCTCTGCTTTGGTAATTTAAGCAATTTATCAGTAAAAATAAAAGGAAGAATCATTTACTAGAAAGATCTGTTTTTAGATTGGCACATTTAATGCCTATGCATTTGTAATATAATAAAGTTATTACTTATTAGTTATAATTTCTAAAACAATTCTTTACTTTACCTAATTTTACTTAAGTAAATTTACTATGCAGATTAAACTGTAAGATTCAAATTACGTTGACTTCTAAGAACAAAATTTTCTAGCATTCAAACCTCATTTCTTTCACTAATTCGTAATTTTTTTTTAATTTTGTTATTTATTTTATTTCATTTTTGCCTAGTTTCCTAGTTAAAATCATTTAGTCTTTCTGTGTTTGTGTCTGCATGTGTGTATGTGAGCCCGCCCGTCCCTTAGTTTGGAACCTATGGATCTTCTTGAAAATTGGCATGCATATTTAAGGTAAAAAACGAGTCAACTTTAAAATTTGAAATTTTTTTCTCTCTGGGTCTTTATGGAGAAGTCAAGGCTTGAAGATGAAACAAAATCCCACAGACAAGCATTTAGTCAATGAAAGACAGATCTAACAAAAGGTATTAATCCCACTTTTATATAATTGACATAAATCCGATTTTAATAATGAAAGTAAATATCTAATACTGCATTTCCAGAAAATGGAAAACTTGCAGTATTTATTTAATAGCTATCATAATTTAAAAATAAACGTAGATTTTTCTTTTTCTGTTGTTTTCGGAACTTGAAAAAAAAGAAAGAAAAAAATTCTAAGCTTATTTTAATTCTAAGGAAAGTTGTCTCTTAGTATTTTCAAG
Organism: Thereuonema tuberculata; assembly: GCA_023159025.1. NCBI lineage: Eukaryota > Metazoa > Arthropoda > Chilopoda > Scutigeromorpha > Scutigeridae > Thereuonema > Thereuonema tuberculata. Next base: position 51,570,424 of record JAFIDM010012231.1, on the reverse strand, counting down.
AACTGCTTTTTATTGTTCCTTAACATATGAAGTACCTTTCAAACAAAAGACTTCAACGATCTAGCATTTCACAGGTTAATTTAAGACAATTCAATTTGTTGTGCTATTACAATAAGTGCACACTTTGGCATATTATTATCCAATATCAATGTTAATATTTGATTGTTACTTATTAAGCCTATTTTTTCCTTCGATTATATATATATATATTAATTTTAAGTTTGTATCAGCTGAAGAAGAAGGAAGAAATCCTTCGTAATATGTAATTAAAACTTGTATTTCTTTTATAATTCTTGTTTGTTTGGTCCTTTTTATTAATATATCTACACACAGCATAGATAAAGTTTATTATTATTAATTATGACAATTCATTTTGACTTTTTTTTATATTCTATTCTCTTAATAAGTTGATATCACTATATATAATCAGAACGAAAATTATTAATGTTATCGATAATTGTTGTTTTACCATTCACTGCCTACATCTCCTCTTATTGGAATCGGAATGAATTCCAAAAATTCATCTTTAATTCGGGTGATATTTATCATCTGGAATGGCATTGAATATTGAGAATCAACGATCGATGAGAGATCTGCTAATTAGAATTGACAACCTAATAATTTCTGATTAACGATTTAACTATCATTGACATTTACTCAAAAAGTAATAATGGAACAAGTTAATAGCATTCCATGAAATTAACAACTGAAATTTACTTGAGAATAATTAAGGCCGTGAACATAAAATTATCTCCATGTTGTACTTGATTCCAAATCCTGATCTTCATGAATTATTTAGATAACGTTTATCTGTCGACAAATGAAAATGAAAACTGGTTCTTCCGTTAACGAGGTGTCATGTAACATTATTCCTAATTATATCATTGTTTTCTTCTGAAAATTAAAAATAAAGAGCCATCTTCCTGAATAACATTCATTCATAAAAGGCAGAACTCTTTAATAATCTATAATTACAATCTTATGATATCTCATGCAAATAATCAAACTGTAATCATGTATAAAATTTATGTAATGAACATTGCATGTATAAATTAGCAATAAAAGCAAAAAAACAAAACAAAAAAAACAGCATATTTCATGTTCTGTATGTAATGTAGAAAACAATGATACTTTTTTATATTATCAACTTTGAGGATAAAAACAATAGTCTGGCGAAGGATTGTAGGAAGTAAAGTGACAAAGGCTTTTTTAGACAGTACTTCACAACTGCATCAAAGATTAAATTTTATTAATTAAATTTGTAAAGATTTGAAAAGTTGATCATAGAAAATTTAAAAAGTATATATTTCTTAAAAAAGGCTCTTCACTAAGTATTTTCTTCAAGTTAATTATAAATAATTAACAAAAACATACAAGAAAACATTCTCATAAAGTTTCAACGTTGACCGATCACAGATTAGTTTGTCCATCGTAGATGCTCTTCCTTTCTAGCCAATCAACATTCTCTTGATAGACCAACCCCGACGGACAAGGACCCTAGAGGATTTTGATTAAACTTAACCGAATTAATTAAGTGAAGATCCGCTTTCCACGTCCATACCTTTTCTCGCGATTTACAAACGCGCATCTAATGGAAAACTCACGCACTTTGATGTTATCAAATATTTAAAAAAAATTCAGTAGTTCAGTCAAGATCTACAAGGAATCATCGAATCTTCAATTAATCAAGGGTAAGAACAACTTTTCAATGAATCAACTTATCCAACAACAATTTTGAAAACTGAAACAAATTGCGAAATTTTTAAACGTACCATAGGCAAATGTCTGTACACTGTAGAATGGGTAATTTGAAAAAATTAGATACAGCTAATAATTTACAAAAAATGTGAGTTACCAATCGCTGGAAAAAATATAGTAGAGCCCCGATTATCCGCTAGCGGATGATCCGTGGTGCGGATTATCCGCGAGTGCCGCGAAAAAATTTTTCAACTACGAACCTCAAAAAAAAAAACCAATTTTAATCCAAGCCAACAACAGGGAAAGTACAATAGGCCCCACAGTGCGAAGGTCGAAAATTACTGACAGATTTATTGTGCATCGTAATCCTATAGGCCTTCTCGGAATTTGTGGATGAGTGGCAGGCTCTTGCTCTGCAGAAAGGTTTCTGCTGTACTGTACATTTTTTAAAAGTTTTGCATATTATGTTTTTTGTATAATAAAACGTAATAACGTTTTTATGCTGAAATAATTTTTTTCACCTCATTTTTAGTCTTTTTTCGGGTTATCCGCGATTTTCGTTATCCGCAAAGCCCTTGCCACCCAATTCCGCGGATAATCTGAATATTGATAATCTGAACTGTATTTGTTACTAATTATTGTTATTAATGTTCACGCGAATTTACAAGAAATTGGATCTTATAGTCCAAGTCTTAATGGAATGGTTCTATTTGAGTTCGAGCCTGTTAGAGTTGAGAAACTTGTTTATCTAGTGGCGTTGTTTATTTTCTTCTTCAGAACACTCCTTGAAATATGGTTGGTAAATTTGCATTAAGACTCTTGTGAACAAGGACCAAGTTTTGAAAAGTCAAAAGAGTTATTAGATAAGAGTTAAGCTTCACAAAAGACACAAGAAGGAGTTCGTTACAGTAAGTGCAAATTAAGTAACTTTCCATCTATTCTTGAATTAACAAATTAGGGGAATTCACGTTCAAGTTGTATTCATATGGAAAATGATTGTATGTTCAAGAACTTTAAGATGGATGTTATAGTCCCTGCTCTACCTAACAAGGCACTGTAGCATTGTCTAAGCATTATCGTAATCGCCGACGATGATTAAAGATAAGATTTACCGACGATAATTTCAACAAATGAACAAAATTTGTATGTATTTAGTTGTTAGTTGAAAACTATTTTTCTCAACCGTAACATTCGAATAGATATGAAACCGAGTCTTCGGTTGAACTCTGATCGGATCTAGTCCTGACATCACCGAGTTAATAAGTAGGTAAATATAAGTATAAACATTCAAAACGATCAAATCTTCAAAACTTTTGGAACTTATCGTAGAAATAATCTCTGGAAATAGATAAATCCAGATCTCCCGTGACTGAATTACTGAAATTTGATATTTATTTACAGATCATTTAGAGGGCATATAGTAGATGATTTTTTACAAAAATTGGTTTTTTAAACTCCAAACAAAAGTTTTAAAGCTAGTAGTTGGATTAAAAGTCTGAGATTAACACTCTTCAAAACATCACGATCGGTTTCTCCAAATAGTATTTAGTGGTTGCAACTGTATTGGATTCAATTGGATTTAATCCAGGATTAGCTTACAACTATTTGGAGAAACAGGTCGTTAGGTGCTTGTACAAATCTGAAATGTAAGTTTTGTAATCCTTTCAAAGACAGAGAATAAAAAATAATAAGCAATTTATTTAGTTTTTAACGCTATTGTAATAGTAAATTGCAGCAGTAACTTTACGTAACAGTCTGAATTTATTTCTTTATATTTTGTTCAGGAAATTTCCTCGTGTTTCACATGCATAGACAGTCTTTCATTTATTATGGTGTAATTGAAAGTACCAATCAGTAAAAGGCCCGTTTTAATTAACAGTCTGCTTGGTTTTTCATTAATAATTCTGCAGCGAACGGAGATTACTTCATTTTCAAGAAATTGAGATGTTGAAGTTAATCTGCAAAATCTTTGAAGGAGCCCAGGGCAGATATTCTTTTTGAAAGCAAAGTTAGATTGTTTACAATTGAAAAATGTTTAATCGTAAAACAGCAAACAAGAGAGGAAGTTTAGAAGAAAAATTTCGTTGTAGATGAATGTCGCTAAAAAAATTCCACATAAACAAGGATGAAGATGAAGATGATCTCCAGACGAAGACATCACATTTTGATAAATGATCAATATTCATCAAATGAAAGCATTCCAATGAAAAACTGTTCAATGTATTAAAAAAGACAAAAAATGTCAACCATCAAAACATTATTTTAGGTCAAAAAAGTTACTCTCCTTTAAATTTATTCTACTGTACAGTAGGCTATTGTTTATTGTAATCATAAAAATAACATTAATGAAGAAATTCCTATTTTATCATTACGGGAATCAAATTTCAAGGTAGGTAGCTAGTTTCCCTTACTGTATCTATGTGATCACGAGAGCGCCGGAAATTCAAATATTTGATAACGAGAGCGCCGGAAATACCAATCTGAACTATTTGAGAGTGGGTTTTCAGTTCAATACTAGCCCACTTTTAACCATTTCGAGAGAACCAGATCTCATATCTTAAACCCTTTGCACATGGATCCGAAAATCGGATGGTCGGATCCACGAATCGGACGTATTCTCTTTCACATAGCCACGAAACGTCGCCTGTACGAACGATTTGAATGTTACATGACGTATAGACGACGTCGGAGAGAGTTTCGTGGCCATGTGAAAGAGAATACGTCCGATTCGTGGATCCGACCGTCCGATTTTCGGATCCATGTGGAATGGGTTTAAGATATGAGATTGAATCCGACACTTCCAGTCCACGCGTTTAAACTTCCGGTCCACAAAATCTCATGGACTTGCAGGGAAAAAAAATGGTATCAAATAGAACGACTACCTCAAGACTATCTAGATCGATTTCTAGAAACTGTTTTACTTGTGTTAGTTAGTAAAAGAACTCACCACAAATTTTTATACTTTCACTGGAATTTTGCAATCATTCATTTCATTTGTAAGTTTTTCTTAAAGTAAAATCTCTAACTGTTTCGGTAATATTTTTTTTAATTAACTAATGATCATCACAAATCTCTTTAAGAAAGTTTTTTTGCAATATAATTTCACTTTTCTCCTCAATGCTTTGCTGTTAAGAAATTGTTGATGGGCTATCGAAATTCGGACTGTATCTCACAGAGATCATCTGGGACTATTAATTTCCAGCAAGTATTTGAAATCTGCAACATGTAAAAACGATGAAAAACAACAACAATCTTGAATTCCTAAAGCAAAAGATAACGGATCTTAACAAATCTGAGTACAAGGAGAGAAAAAGTAAAATATTAAACCGAGATCGACAATTAGTATCTTGTAAATAATATTTAAAAACATCAATAAGTTTCTTAGCTTTTACAGATTTTTTGTTACCTTTATATTATTGTTCAAAATTTGCACGATAATATTTAAACGCAGCAATTCAGATATCTTCGAACTTTTCTATTCGTTTGTATTGGCTACTTTACAGTTAAATGCGATCGTTTCTAATTCTAATGTTATATAAAACCTAAGTCATCACCTCCAAATAAATATATATGTATGCAGCTAATAAAGAGGAGTATATATGAAAAGAGAGAAAGCTCTTAACAGTAGATGAGTAAACAGAGAATTTAAACTGAGAAAGAAGGAGTATTTCAGGAAAATAATCTACAATATTCCGTAAACAAGGAAAAAATGAATATTTCTCTTTTTTTAAATAATAGTCTAGGGATTAAAATAATTTTTTTCAGCACCTGATAAATATACAATCTCAGAAGCACACAGATGTGAACTACAGTTTAGTTCATGAAAGAAGAGCTTTTTATGTCATAATTTCCTTATGGATTGATGTTCCAAGACGTTACAGCGCCATCTACTGCTAAAAGTCGTAACTAACTCTTTTAAATATTACGAAAACATTCTGGTTGTTGCATTTTCTACAGTTACAGGTCTTGAAATAATTAAAAACGTTCCATACTATTCCTCCTGCATGGCTGTACAAAGTTTGTTCTTTTGTGGTCACGCTTATGCGATCTCAAAACGATGCCATCTTGGACTGACTACTCGGAGTTCAAGTTGATGACGTCGTGACTGGTGACGTTTGTTCCAGACAAAATCGATCGCTACATAATGACCATATATGGCAAACCCCTTTTTTTTAAAAAAATATTGTAATTATCCTTCAAGACCAGAAGCAAATGAAAATCTTGGGATGACCGAAAATTCCTATTCTTATTTACTTATATAATTTTCGGATTGGATATGGCCTGTATCTCCGTTTTTCAAGCAGAGGAGAACTATCACGTTTTGAATTACCTCAAAAACTCCTCTGCCCATATAAATCAAACTACCAATTTTTAATGTATACGCAGAACAACTCACTGCGAAAGCTTTAGAGGAAGCAAGAGGTGTTGTGATAGGAGGAGAGAGATTGAAAACCATTAAATATGCAGATGATCAAGCAGTGTTGGCAGAATCAGAAGAAGAGTTACAGAAAATGATGGACAGTATAGTAACAGTTGGGAAAGACTTTGGAATGAACTTAAATGTGGGAAAAACCAAGGTGATGAGAATAAGCAGGCAAGAAGGTAGTGTAAATATCTCCTTAGAGGGAAAGATTATACAGCAAGTAAAGGCTTTTAAATATTTGGGAAGTCTGGTGAGATGGGATGGAAGTTGTACCGAAGAAATAAGAAGTAGAATAGCAATGGGTAAAGGAGCATTTGAAAAGGTAAAAGCACTGTTGACAGCACAAGGCATTTCAATAGAATTAAGGAAAAGGTTTGCTAAATGTTTTGTATGGAGTTTGATGTTATATGGTAGTGAATCATGGACTATTAAAAAAAAGGAAGAAAGATTTCTAGAAAGTTTTGAAATGTGGCTCTGGAGAAGAATGTTAAAAGTGAAATGGTCGGATAGAGTAAGGAATGAGGACATTTTAACAAGAATAGGTGAAAAAAGGAAATTGTTAGAAACCATACGCAAGAGAAAAACATCTTGGTTAGGACATGTGCTACGAAGAAATTGCCTACAACAAAGAATAATAGAAGGAAAAGTAGAAGGAAAGAGAGGAAGAGGAAGAAGAAGGATTGGAATGCTGGATGATGTTAAAAGGGGAAGAAAGTATGAACAATTGAAGAAAGATGCACAGGATAGAAGAAAATGGAGAACGTCCAATTGAAACCTGCCGTAAAGACAGTTTACACCAGAGAGAGAGAGAATTTTACAGCTTTATATTGCGTAGATCGAAAGCTCTCATGTTTAAAACAAATTCAACGTTATTATTATTATTATTATTATTACCACATATTCACTTTCAATTACTTCTTATTTTTTATTTTATTTTTAAATTGTCTTCTCCAAAACACTGATGAAACAACAGCCATAACCTTCATGCAATATTCAACTTCTCATGACGAAGGCTCCAGCAACCGAGCCGAAATATTGAGTCAACCTCACCCAGAGTGGGAAAAAATCCATCCTAGACGAGTTTATCCAAAATTCAAGGTCTTGAACAAAAAAAAAAAAAATGGTATTTTTTTTTTTTACTTTACCCTCACATTTCAACATTTAGAGCTCATTTCTAAAACTTGGGATAAAACTAAACAGACAGAAAATTGGATGTTGTTGATGATTCAAATCAATGCTCCAAAGATTTTATTATTCCAAATAAATACCGAGACGTAGCAGCAAAGGTCACCACCATTAAAATGTTAGCTAAACATTTTAGGAATAAAAAGCAGTAATATAAATTAGGTGTTTAATAAATAAGTCTTTATAGATAATAAATATTATTAATATTTTATTATTAATAAAAATATTCCTCAAAGATTTTGTGAATTGTATTTAAAATCTTCATTATTGTCTTTATTTATTGTCATCAACAGGGATATGCTACTGTCTTAAGATTAAAAAAGTGACACAATTAATTGTATTTGAAACCATCAATAACTTACTTTTAGGAAGATACTCTTCAAATATGACGAAAGCAAAATTCTGACTCAGCTTTCAAACGAAAGAAGAAATTTCGAGAAAAAAAATGAAATTGCATAAAATGTAAAATAAACACTTAAATGTAATCTTAGGTCTACATTTGAACGAAGTAGTTCGTGGGTGGAAGTCTTGCAGGCAAAACTTCTTGATGGAATCGTAAGGTCTCATTTCATAAATGCATTTTTCAAATCAAAGTTGGCTAAAAGAAAAACCAATCTTCTAAGGCGAAATGCAAAAGAGGAAGAAAAGAAAACGGCGAGGAGACGACAAAGAGGTGCATTTCAATATTTGAACCAATATTACATAAGTGGAAGCAAGACAAAAAAATATTTGATGTACCTTATTTTAAAAATAGCTTTAAAAAGGAAAATGTTTCTTTAGTAATTCGCATTTTTTTTAAAGAAGAAATTTTCAAGCAATTCAATTTCAACATGACGTATCTACAAGAGAATACAAAAGAGGAATGTTCCGTTTATGTAAGACTTACAGGTCAGAGCTTTCACATTCCATTTCTGTTCGCCCCCTCTAAACTTCCCAGATGTGTTTCCATTTATTGTCTTGGAAAACCGCTTGGATCAAAACATATTTCTATTTTGGTAAAACCTCATAGTGCCATATGATCTGTTTCGTAGTGAATTCTGAGTAAATACACTAGTCAAAAGTTGAGATCGATGTTGTCCCCAAACAAAAACGACAAAAAATATCTGAGAATACTGTAATAAAATTTAAAAAATATTTCGAAGTAATTATTTCATCTGTTTCTCCAAAAGAAAGAGTGAAATTTCGTTTGCTAAACATTCAAATTCGCTTCATTTTGTGAAAAGCATTCTCAACGCCTACAAAATACATTAATGGTCCCATTTTAAGCTTAGCTTAGAGTGTATTTTAGTAATAAACCAGCACTCTTAATCTTACAGCAGTACATAATTTTATCTAATCAACTGGCTGCTCGCTATCTTTGAAACAAAAGAAATACCATGAAAATTTGCTTCTTATAGTGAAGATAGTGTTCATTAAGAGAAATCTATAGATATGTAAATATTTAAGACATCTCCATATAATAGAGATAAACCAAAAGAGTGAAGTTAAACAGCGCTTTTTCTCTCTCTCTGGACAGAGCAATGCAAAGTTAAACGCACCATAAGCTTTTGTGTATATCAAAATATCATATACCTTGATACGCTGCATTACAAAGCATTCTACGCTTCGAAAATTGGAAGAAAATATACGATTAATGTTAACCTGAATGAATCAAGAACAAAAATAAAATTCAAGTTGATGTTGCAGAATATTTCTTCCTGCTTTTCTGAATATGTAAATTTCGAATTTTTGTATCGGATCAACTGATATTACATAAATATCAGTTTCTAGGCATGCGAATTGCAGACAAAGCGGCATTAAGTTAATCAGTTCATTTTCCGGAATTCGGAGATTTTAGGAATTGTTGGAAATCTCCAAAAATAAGAGGAACGATAATCCAAAAGATTCTGATATCTCTGAATTGGACACACATTCTTCAAAAGATAATCAGATTTACAACTGAAATATTATTTAGAATAAGAACGCTGTCGCAATTAAGTTTTAAAAAAACAAAAAGTGGTCTTCCATTGCTCTGACACGTAGCTTCTGAAATTTAGATTTTTTGGATTACAATATCCAACTTAACTTTCATAACTTTTATTCCAATATTCGTAACTTTACCATATTCACAACTTTTATATTAATTTAAGATTATTAACAATGTATAATTTGAATGTAATAACAAACAACTTTAAAAGAAATCAAAACTTATCACTTAATTTAAGAAAATTAAGTTTTCTTCCGTTTACTCCTGAATGAACAACAAAACATCTTCTAAGCTTACTGGGGCATTTTGGGTCAATTCTTCTCATACTAAATAACGAAAATCTTTCTAACGTTCAACTAAGACCAACCATTCTTTGTGGCTACGTCCAACTAAGAATGAACCATAGGATGGAAAAAATATGAAGATAATCGTAAAAACGATCAGAATGTGGGAGTTCTTTGTGCAATCCAAAGATGGGATAATATATACGAATACATCTGAGAGGCTGTTCAAATATTACGTAAGCATTCAAGGGGAAGGGGGGTTAAAAATTTGCTTATTTTTACTGACAACGGGGAGAGGGGGTCAGAGCAAAGCTTACGTAAGGCTGACAAACTTTTTTTTTCCCAATATTTCATATGTATTTTAGTGGTATGTACTGGTAATGATTTGGCAAATCTTATGGAAGCACAGGGGGTGGGGGCATCAGCTCATTTTTTGCTTACAAGGGAGGAGTCTAAAATGATTAAAAATGTAATTTTTGAACGGCTCTTTAAATACTGAATCATTAGATAATACAAGGTTTTTCAGATTGGTGAAATAATATCAAAATATTAATAATTAACAAACAGTTCGTTAGGAAAATGAATCTAACATGATGAATGCTTTTGTGTTTAAAATAAAAAATCAGTTCCAAGTTCATTGAATGCATCAAGAAATTTTGGGAATTTTTTAATTGAAATAATAGTGAATATTTTTTAATTGTCTCAGGAATATGTTTTTCTCTCATATACGAAATAAATACGAAACAAGATATTTCAAGAATAGATGAATGAATTAAATATTGTTTCCTAAGCATGTCTATCTAGCTATTTACCTAATTTCAATATTAGCTCAGTTATCCATCGCGTATTGAAGACTCAACATGTGGAACTAGTGGGAAGGGTCCACTTTGAGGACTGAGGGGAAGAGGAGGAGAGGACAAACAACAATCGTGCTCGTATTTTAAAATTGAACCATACATAAGCTACCTACCAATTTTCACGGAATTCCTTCACCCATTTTCACGTGATGAGCGTACAAACAGACAAATGGACGAAAAGAGAAGAATAGTAAAGTGGAACAGCAAAATCTTTCGCATTTCAACAAGCTTCGTTAATTTATATTAGATCCAATTTGAATTCTAGTGCTTAATTCTAGTTATCTGTCTAATGATGTAGTCTGATATTACTGTTAAAAGCATAGAAGAAAGTAGTTAACAACGCTGTAACGTCAATGACATGATTTAATGTTGGAAAGAATGTATGTGAAACTACAGAAGTTGTTTCAGAGTAGATCTTTCCCACAAAATGTAATTTACAAATGTTTTCGTGTACATTATTATAATTATTCTTGGCGTGGTGATTCCGTACGTTACGATATTTCAACATCTATAGTTCACACCTTGAATTAAAATGACAGATATTTAATAACTTGATGCTTATGTAAATTAGTTCATAATATTATATCTGAAATATCCTACATTAAAAAAATGATGTAGGATATAGAAAAAAGCAATTCCTCTGCTGAAGTAAATTTAATAATTTCTACATTAAAAAGATGATGTAGAAATTATTAAATTTACTTCAGCACAGGAATTGCTTTTTTTCTAAATGGTGATTAAGTTTATTTAGATATTACATTACTGAAACTGTGAAATTTCCTAAGAAATTAATAACGTCAACGTTCCTTCAGTATTAATCACTATTACAATAAGAGAACAAAGCTTAAAATAAAAAAAAAGTAGAAAAGAAATCAGCAGAGAGATTATTGTCTACAAAATTTCACAGTATTCTCTACAAAATTTTTAAGGCGAGATCTCTTGTTGCTGAGATACCGAATAACATAAATAATTATATCCATTAATAAAATTAAAAAAAATTACTAGGAATGTTTCAATCAACAACATTTTACGACTGATACGTAAGTTGGGAAGCAATGATTTACTAAACTGAGTACTGCTTAAGACTATTTATTTTCATTTTAGCCTTTTATCCAAAGTTAGCCCGGGATCATAAAATGTCAAGGCTGTATGTATAACAGTAGAAATATCTAATAACATTTCGAACTACACAACGGATCTTCCTATAAATTTATTGATAAAAGATCATGTGTCTTTGATAATTAAACTTTCTCCTTGTGGATCCCTATTTCTTTCATGCATTGTTATTCTTTAATCCGCAAGCAAATAACTTATATAAAGAAAACTGCCATTTCTTTCTTTTTTTCCTAGTTGAAAAATGCATGAAAAATGTGAGCCCTTCATTCAAATCTTCATTCAGGTAACAGTCTCAGTTTCGAATTTATTCTTCGAGCATTCAACAAATAAGCTTAAAAGGAGGCATCTAAAATGTGCTCATACGTTGCAAACTCCGCCTCAAGCTGCTTTTGTAAAAGTCCAGAATCTATTTTAATGGAAAGTTAGACATACACAGTTTGTGCCTTGCGGAATCATAAATAATGAATAAAATTTCCCTATCTACTGTGTGTGTAAACTTGAGCAGTTCTGGGCCTTTGCCACCAAGTCCTTTGTTCTGGAGAACAAATAAATCTCAGTCAAAAAATGAACTTCTTTTATGAAGAAAACGGGGCCCAACTATCGAATTCCAATGCAATTCCATCAAAGGAACTTCTTAATTTCCACCACATCTATAAATCAAATGTTTATTGTTGTCAGAATCCGCTCATTAGCATCACAAAAGAATACATTAAGCATTTGCGTGCGGTTAACGGAGGGAAATTGGAAACCAGCAGGTAAAGCGGCAAGAGATGGAAAACAGCCTTTTAACAGTTTTGGAAGCCAATTAAAAGACCTTTGGATAATGGTTCCCACTTTGTAGGTAAACAGGCTGGCGATTGCGTTACTGCACGTTATAAAGATCACAGCGATTTGACTTCGTGAGAGCTCTACGCCATAAATTAAACTCAAGCCGCTGTAAATTTGCAACTTCGCCTTTTATTTCCGTGCATGCAAAGCTATAAAGACGTCTGTCCGCTCTAAAAGACCCATTGAGGCCTATTTGAATACACTTAACAATGTTTAGAGTTTTGGATTTAATTTCGAGAGGTCGTAAGATCCAACCAGTAAGTAAATAGACAGAAATACTTACAATAAAATCAATAAAAGCATGGAATAAGGTAGCATTTACAAGAACTGAAAATGGTAAATAAGATACTAAAACATCAATGTTGCCTATTTAAGAGTCCATCAAGAACGATAGTTTCAATTTCTTCTTGTTCAATTTCTGTACAAATGAAGGCATCTCAAAAGTATACTTGGAGAGCTGAGAATAACAAAGAATGCTTCGAACATTCAAAAGTTTCCAGAAGAATTTGTCTTTAAATACTCCTAAACATTACTATTTGCATATTCTGTTATTTTATTAATAAATGTCTAATTAGAGTGCCTCATCAAAGCTTAAGATTATTACAGAAAAGGATAGGTTTTTAATGATACTAATTAAATGTTATCACTAGTTTCAATATTTTTCTGGAAAAGTTTTAACTTGGGTAAACCAAAGTTAAACCAAAGTCTACATACACGTTTCCTCAAATTTGATAACAGAAAGTTGTTATCAAAATCTAAAACTATTTCTATTTGTTACACTGTTTTTCCACAAATGCTAAGCAATGTATTTTAGGTGATAGTTGATGGTTATAAAAACAGATAGGTAGGAAGAATGGCGATTTGTTAATGTTTTTCTTTATTTGATATAACATTACAAAATAACTCCTGCTATAAATCTGCTAAAAAGTAAGCTTATAAACTAAAGCGAACAGTGGAGAAACATAAAAGTTTAGCCTAATGAGAATTTTCTATTTGCCAATCTTTGTAAGACTGCAAAATGATTATTAGAACTAATATTAACAACTGGCTTAAATGAATCGTTTTTGAAAAGTGTTATTTGGTTACAGAGTTTCTGTGTGACTGATAAATACTTGCAACATCTTTTGTGAAAACATTCGGTGGATTCTCGCCTTACAATTAGTTCAGGAATCAAATTATTCTACGAATTTTCTACAGTCAAACGAAATTCACTACATTAAAGAAGGCATTTTGTAAGCTTTTACGATGCTGTAAAAAAGCTACTTCAAGAGTTGATGGTATTTAAATAAATAGCTATGTGAATCACATGGTTTCGGACAGTTTTCAGCAATGGAAGTTTTATAACCTTTTAGTCATATCTATTAATGGACAGATAAGTAGTAGGCTAATTGTAAGTGTTGGATATGATTCCTAAATTTTTAATCAAAACTTTGTAAAAATGGCGCGTTAAAATCTAAACATTGCCTAAGAAAAAAAAAGAGATTAAAATTAGGTTTGTAAACCCCAAAAAAACTCACGATGATGGCGATAGAATTAATTCATTGATGTAGTCAATGTTATCTCTTCTTTCTATATAAAACAAGTAAGCAATTAAATCATTGGGGAAAAAAAAACCACGGTTTTGAAATAATTGCATATCACAATTCCTAGAGAATCAGAAATGTCTCTACTTCATCAATCATTTCACTTTAAAGTTTTCACGTCTAAATACAGGGAATGTGTGGTTTTTGTGATTATCAAAGAATTACATGTAAATATTTCTCCTGTGAATAAGATTACAGGAGAAATCATCTTGGGCTTTTAGCGAAAATTCCAATTTGGGAGTTCTGCAACGAACTAAAAGAAAGATTGAGTGCATATTAAAATATTTGCACAAAACGATAGCAGCTCGAGAATGGATTAATGTCATAAAGAAAGAATCTGCTACAGCCTGAAACGTCATGGGCTTCGTGTTTGAGTAATTGTGATTCAAACACGAAATTAGCGAAGAATCGTGACAGAATTTTCCACAAAGTTCTATCAAATAAAAAAGCGAAAAAAGATCAAAAAAGTTTATTATGTCAACAAAATCAAAGCATATTTTTGAAAACACTAAAGTTTTTCATTTTCTTTATTGCCATTATAATGTAGCACAAGAGAAATAGGATATTATAGGATTGATGTTCACCAAGACATAACAAAAACTTGCGATGATGGGACTCGAAATTGTTTCTGCACATTCAGTAGATACAAAGAGTAGATATAATGGTACTGGAACTACAGATTTCAAATTATTTAGCTGATAAAATATATTGACTTACTAAACAATGTATTTTGTGATTTAAATTTCAAAGTTTTATTACTTTTAACGAGAGTCACTATGGAAATTTTTATAACTTTTCCCAAAAGTTTAGTTTTTCTTAAAGGTTGTGTGGGAAGGCACCGAAAACATCTTTTTTTTTCTTTTTACAGGAAAAAAAGCATTTCTGTAAAACTGCTGAGATGTTGGAAAATCTTCCTCCAACGGTAACGTCAAAGAAATTATCCAAAGAGGCTATAAACATAAACATATACCAAGTTCCTCTATCTTCAAGAAAACTTTCCATTTTAAAACGCTGACTAAATCACTTGCCTGAATGCCAGTGAACAGCTACAACAGATACGAAACAGGTCTTAAGCATTTTCCAATCTTCATTTTGAAAGTCTGATTCGACAGCGTATTGATCTTCAACTTTACAAAATTCTTATCAAGTGGTAAAAAAACCTCTTCCATCAGCAAAGTGAAGACATTCTTAAGATATCACATTTTTTTTTTTCATTTTTTTTCTTCTTCAAACCAAGCTATAAGCATCGACGTCCTCCTAATATGAACAGCAGAATACATTAACTAGTTTTATTGTTTCCGTTTTAACAATAAAGGTAGTTAACGTATTCTGCAAAATTTAGAAAAAATGAACAGCAATATGAATGGCATTTTAAATGAAAAATTAGAAATAACAGAATTAGATTTGGAACTCTGCAGCAATATTTACAATAATGGCGTACTGTAAGTACTGCAGAATACTAATCAATACTGCTAATGTATTATTTTACACTTATATCAATTTACATTGTAAACTATATAAATCTGTTTATTTTTGTTTTTGAGCCCACCATTCGCTTTTAACACATGCCAGAAAAATAAGGAATACTTAGGATATAGCTAAGAAAAAAAATCACACAAAAAATGAATTTTTTTTTACCTTATTTTTTTCAAAATTAAGATTTTTTTTTTATTATTATCCTACGAAGTTTTAGTATCTTTCTGGTTCCTCTAATAATATATTTTTTTTTACTAGATATGATTGCCATCATATAACATTCTCTTAACAGATATGATTTTTTAGACGAAACGAAATAAAGATCTCAGAATAACATATAGTAGTCAATATTTTGCAATATCGTATAGCAGTGCAAATAAAGCTAAAAGTTTTATTGATTTTTATCCACACAATAGTAATGGGAAAATACAGTAAACATGCAAGAGATATCCAAATACATTTTTTTTCTAATCCTTATATTCATTTTTAAACTTTAAAATTTATATATAAAACAGAATATTAATCGTAACTATATATTTAAGGGTGTAATGTTATTATCTAGATCTGATAGTTTTGCAGTACATCGGCCAATTTTAAAAGCCACATTACAAAAGGGCTAAAACAGTGAAATGCACTTACTAACATCAGACTTCATAATTGAGAGCCCTCTTCACATATGATTAGCATTTGGTTTTTGTTGCTGCAATTTATGGGCACTTTGCAGTAAAAGTAAAAATACTGTAACCTAAAGTTATGTTATGTTATGTAGTGAATGTCGGTGGCAGAGAAGCCAAGCACTGCGACCGAAGGTCTATTGTACTATCCCACGGAAATAAGGACAGACGGAGAGAAAGTATGGTGGGAGAAGTGCAGGGGAAACGGGAGAACCCCGAGAAAACCTGTCCAGCGCGGATCGTCCACCATCACGAAACCCACATGAGAGTAACCTAAAGCTACTCAAAGAATAATGCACTATTTTATGTAAAGTTTAGAATTATTGTGTGCGTCTTGTTAAAATACGAAATACGTAAATCCGTATTCTTATGCATCACTTAAAGGAATAAAATACGATGTCTTTAAGTAATCCAAAGAACAATGCACTGATAGAAATAGAATTTTATAATATGTTGTATTATCATTACAATATTTGCACAATAAGATGGGATCTCGAGAATGGATTAATGTTGGAAAGAGTGTATGCAGTCTGAAACACTTTTGGCTTTCGTGTTTGAATATTTAGGATGAAAATACGAAATTGGCGAAGAACCGTTCCAGAATTTTCTACAATAATTATATAATAATTCACTAATTCCAACAAATAAGTTTATTACGACAACTCAATAAAAGCATATTGTAATAAAAATTTTAAAACTAAAATATTCTCAAATTCTTTTGTAATTTAACCCACGACAAATGCAACTTTGATGTTTGCCAACAGAAAAATAGATTAATTCATAATATCTTCTTTATTTTGCTGAGATAAAAAAGCTATATATAAAGGACACTGGAACTGTTTAGCTCTCATTAAATTTTGGTAATTTTATCTAGTTTAAGATTCGCTTTTCTTAAGATCCCACAAGCAATGTCTTTTGTAGCTCAACTGTGAAATAAATCTATTTTATTTTTTTCAGCACTTTCACAGTATGGGGATGGATGATTAGATTGTCATCTATCTACATAATTGTCAAGAGCTATTTTATGTAGGTCCAAAACTTTCTGCCGTTCCGGCATAGCCTCGTGGTCTAGACTACGGTCTTCCACTTGGTAGATGTGTCAGAACCAGGGTTCGAATCCCGGCAGCGGCAGAGTTGTTTCAATTTCCTTTCTTGTGTTTGTCAGCCTCTTCTTCACTTTATCTTCGGGTCTGTAGCCAGGACATAATGGCTTCCTGAGGAAGTCAACGGGAAACCACCTCAGGATCTAATCCCTAGAGAAAAGTGAGTCTCCTAGACTGGAGAGCGCCGGTTGACCTGCTGATACAGCAGAACTACTGGTGAAGATGAAACCTTTCTGACTGAAGCTATTGACAGTTCCTTAGTATGGAGAAAGACTTACTATTGCATCTATTACTATTTGTTATTTTTGTTTTTTAAAGTCAAGAAAACAATATAAGTCTACTGCGTTTTTCCCTACATCTTACTGTACAACGTCATCTTCACGCGCTAATTTGCCAATCAAAGATCCATATGGAAAATTTTTCAAATATAGAAAATAAGATTGTCCCTTCGTTTCAATATGTATATCATGTTTTCAGAAGATTCATCAACAAAAGTTACCAGAAGACACACACACACACAGACTTTAAGAACTGCACACTTTCCTTGGAAGATTCAAAGATAATAATTAAGGAAGCTAATAATTAAACGTTAACTATTCCCGAATTTCTTAAAATTTCCCTTCTCTCAATCGTAATTTCAGATTATTTGAAACAACATTGGAAGTTTTAAATTATTTTTCACAAATTATTCAATTCCTGAATCTTAAGTTTTGGTAAATTCTGCATGTTTTATAAGCACTTTGTTTAATGCATAGAAATGAAAACATTTAATTTTTTTTCATTTCGCTAATTTCGGATAGAAATGTTTGTCTTAGAACAAAATATATATACGATGAGCATTGTAAATTAAAATACGGTGTAGGAACAAAAAAAAAATTCTAACTTAAGTGTTTTTTTCGCTAGCCTTAGGGAGGCAATTAGTTTTCTGAAGAAACCAATATTCACCGGAGAAATTAAAGATTCAGTGAAAAAAAAGAAGTAATGAAAGAATGTTAGAAAGAGATCATGATGTCATCCATAGAAACTAAAAGTTGAATTTCGTTTTTCATTAAAGAACGCTGTATTAGAAATTACTAAAACCGAGGTTTTATATATATATATATAAATGATTGATGACAGATTCCGTTCCAACGACCTCGTCGTAAATGGTAAATCGCTATATACTACTTTAAACATGATGGCAGGGGAATTAACATTTGTGCATGAATGTTCATTTGTTTTGATACAGTTTACATATCCCAGTTTACATTATATGGTTTGTGAAATAATATAATGCACAAACTAAAAATAAAGTGACTGTTATAAGAATCAAACTTTTTTTTCTTAAATTCTTAAAAAAAAAATAAATATCACAAGAAAATTTAAGAAGCAAACGTCTGTTAGGTTCCAAAAAAAATTAATGAAAGAGAATTGTTCTTAATTATTTTTGTTACGTACTTGTTAGATAACGTAATTTTATGAATATTTTTAAAATTATAATCATCTTTGTTTGGTTTTTAACCCTACTTTTCTAGCAAAAACAGGTTCATCAAGGCAGTCTATGTGTGTGCAGGTCATCCCCTTCCAAATTAATTTTTGATATCTTCTTGAAACTTGGCGTGCCTATTTAAGGACTAGAGGACGATCTAACTTTTATATCTGAAATCTATTCCAAGAGGGTCCTTGTTAAGTAATTAGTACGAGAAGGTGATTAACATTCCCAAAAAATGCGTTGAAATCAAAACAACAGCTTCCTATCATGGCTTAAACAGTGAATGCTAGTATTTTTAGCTACTGAATTAATTTTATATATAGTATGATACGATTAAACTTATTCCGATTTAGACAACTTAGTAAATAATACTGTTTTTTAATTATTTTTTTCGAAAATGCTTATTCTGTTGTTTGCAACCAATTCCAGATTTTACAATTCGGATATAAAACATAGGTTCTCGTTTTTGTCGATTTCACGACTTTGAAAAAAAATACGAAAAACAAAGAAAATAATATAAAATAAGAAAAGTAGGCTTTAAATTCTTTCAGGAACTTCGTATTTCTAATCTAACCTCCTATTTCTGTTTGAATTCTTAGTGTTATCTACATTGTGGTTTTGCACTAAACGGTGTTTTTACAGAACTAAACTACCGTGCTAATGGATCTGTAAAGTACATTGAAAGAGAAGGTGCCGTAAGATAACTTTCAAGAGCAGTCAAAAGGCGGGTCAGTCTAATGAGGAAAATATACTTAGTATTATTTAAAATCTTATTAACTTAAGGCTGTGCTGCTTTATTTGAAAATAGAATAATGAACTAAAATCATCAAACATTTCCACAAGTGTATTTTTCTTAATCCTCTCTGAAAAAACAAATAAAGTTAAACTGGAGAGGATTTTCTTAACTTTTACTTAGATCTGCCTATTTGGTGGCTATCATTTCTAAAGAGAAGGAAACTGCGTAAACTCCAATAAAAAAGATAATAAGGCTTCATTCACTAGATTAAAGTACAAGATTTACTTAAAAAGACTTTGTTTTTATATTTTAATTGCTCAAGAATGCACTTGCGAAGTGCTGAACAAAAATCTTATTGAAAATAAGATTTCAATGAAACGTTAAGTTGTTTATTTCAAGTATTAGCCCCCAAATAACAATAGCAAGAAAGAATAGTTTTGAACTTAAATATATTTATCGGTTCGTCTATTTGACATAATGAAAAATATATATTTATTATAGAAAGGCCAAGTGTAGGATATGATGCTTTTCGTGTTACAGACCGGTGAGACCAGGACCCCTGTTGAGGTACGCTGTGCTGTTTTATTCTATTTACGTTGTATGTTGTCCTGGCTGTTTTGTTATATTTACAGTGAGTGGCTAATTAGCCGTAGGAAAAAGAGGTGTGTGTGTGTGTGTGTGTGTGTGTGTGTGTGTGTGTGTGTGTGTGTGTGTGTCACTGTAAGCAGATTGTGAAATTTGAAATTATTCATAATATTTTTTTGTTTAGAACTGCATTATTGGTTTAGAATAGAAGAATTATGAAATAAGAAAAATATACAATTTTTTCCTAAAATTTTTAACTTTTAAAATCATTTAAAAAAACTTTAAGTGTTCCTACTTCTTTGAGAACTTCTTTATTAACGATATTTCGATCGTAATTCCGATCTTCTTCAGATTAAATTTTCGAAACCTTCTTACATTTTCGTAAAAAACAATAACTAAGAAGTTTCATTTCAACATCTATCTAACTAAATACGTACATATTATTATGACAATGTATATAAATATATAAATAATATAATAATATATATATAATATACATATTATGTATATAAATTATATACACACAATAATATATATAAAACAATTTTTAACAAATTGTGTTTATAATTAATTGTGTTTATAAATAAATAGCATTCATTTAAATATTTTAAATGTCCGATTATCTTAGATCTAGAGTTTAAAGATAAAAAAAGATTCCAATTAAAAAGTATTTATTTATTTTAAGTTACGGTTACTTCACTTTTCTTTGTCCAGATTATTTGGAAAGAATCTTATCCAATGTAATTCAACTGTTTCCGGATTAAAATTGAGAATCAGTCAATCAGAATTTCTAATTCATATCCTCATTAGAATTGGGGAGTTTAATCATTAACCTAAATTATTTTTTTTCTTCTCAAAATTTTCATGAATTTCCTTGCACATTTCGAAAGGATTTAAAAAAGTAAAACCGTATTTAAATAGCAACATGCGGCTTAGGAAGTAAGAATTACTTAAATTCATTAGAAAATAATATAAATCAAAGCAATTAAAGAATCTTATCGCTTTGGACTAATAAAGGAAGACTGTTGGCATGGAAATCACAAAAGGCGTGAAATCAAATGAATGTGAATTACTGTTGAGAGATTGTTGTCTTTCTATTAGATTACTATAACAATTAATTGTAATCATCACGATTCACTGTTGCGGCAACCTAATAGAAAGAAAGCATACGTCAATATCATTGTTAGTTACTAACAACGGTCCACAGAAAAAAAAAATGACACGATTTATTTTTGGAAGTGTTATTCTAAATATTTTACAAAAAGTCAGCAACGACAAAAACAAAAAGTCAATTAAAAGAGGCTTGTGATATATAAATATGAATTATTGTGCGAATATGATTTTTTTTCATACTTATAGTAACTAAAGTCCTCCTAGCGAAAGAATGACTCTGACCTTGAACTACAACAATGATCTCTTAATCATTCGAGGACTGAAGTTTGTATAGAGAAACTATTCACAATCGCCAATCAGAAGCTAAGCACTTTCCCGCCATAAACACTGACATATACAATCGATTCAAATTCTACTATTGCGACATCTGGTGGCCACGGTCGTTCTTTGGTTTGCCCAATAGTAGTAACTATATTTGTTTCTATATATATTAAATTAATAAATTGTTATGCAGTGAAATTAGTATTTGTGATATTAATAAATTCCAGTTGTTGGATAGTATTTCTTATAAAAGAAATGTTCATAAACTTTGTTTTCTTTTCATTTTTGTTTGATGTTTGGGGACTAGGCTAAGAATGACTAATTCTGAGCCTGTGATTACAAATCCTGTTTCGCACCAACAGTGACTGTAGAACAAGAAACAATGCACATAAATATTTTGACAAAGACATCAGAGCCTTAAGATGACAAAGATTAATTAATTAATTGTTTTATTAGGGGCATCCTAAATGTAAAGATAAGAAGACTGAACGTGTAATACGAAAAGAAGTTTTACCACAATTACGATAATTCAATGGACCATTGTTAAATGACTAACAATGAAAGAGATGCAAGCTTTAGTTCTCTGTAACAATCTTCTAACAATGAATCGTTATTATTTATTGATGCAACGACCTAATAGAAAAAAATATACATTGTTATGGATTACTTACAAAAAAAATATATTGTTATTGTTAGCGACCTAGACAATGGTCGATTGAAGTGGACTCTAAGGTTGTAATATCACAGATTCGTTCATATTATTTACATTGCCTTATTTTTCAATAATATGAAAGGAAAAATAAACGAAATCTGGTTAATGTGTTCATTTAACAGGAGGTAGGTAGACAAATCCTTAAATATTCATAAGATCATGTAATACGTTTTAACAGAATTTTAAACTAGAAAAGAAATTTAGTTTACCAAATTAGAAAGCGAATTTATATATACGGTATATGTACGTATTTTAATAATTGGCTTGATAATTCCTATAATTCATTCTGAGCAAATTCAACGTGATTTAATGAACCATAACATTGTTTGACATCCATGCAAGTCTAGGCAAGTAATCCCATTAAGCCTTCTCCTCCGCTGCCACTGACTGCGAGCAGGAAATTCCTTCCTCTTCTTCCACCCCAACCACCGGAATGCGGAACGCCAAGTCTTGGACGCTGACGGTGGCTGCGGTATTCGCCTTTGCGTCGTTTGATTACTAAGTGCAAATGTCGACAATAGGGTTTTCCTAATAAAAGGAAGGCGTCACTGGCGGTTTCATCACCAGCGCCACCAAGGAGTCCAGACACTTCGTTATGAGACCTCGAATACAGATCGATCCATGTTCAAGACGTCGTCAGACAGAAACGCAAAGAAACTTGCCTTCTGGGTACGAAATAAACTAGATAATGCTGATATATACAATTTCACTTATATTGGCCATGTTTTCTTATCTGTAGAACTTACATTTCCTAATGTTGGAAAAGTATTTCTTTACATTTTTTACAATTCATTCTAAAAAAATTGCTGAAATTTATCATAGAGGAAAATAAGTAAGTAAATAAAAAATTAAACGAAACTTGTACAAATAATTCCTTCAAGAAGCATTTGCAGTTGTTATCATTGTTGTTTTACTACTGTTATACTTTCAGTTTCATGATTTTTTTATTACTCAAGAGCGACTAGAGTTATGCTGCGCCATAGAACAAATCAATGTGTCGAAGAAACGGAGACGGGAATAATCTTCCAGGTAATTCTCTGCCTCTGAACGCACAGTTACATTACGCGGATTCGAATCCAGACCCATGTATCGCTGCTTCGGCGAATATTCCATTTAAAGCGGCGCCAAATGAAAAGAGTTAATAGATTCGTCGGGAAATGGCGCTACTTAAGATCCGTAATAAAGCAGATATCTCTTAAGGAAACCAGTGCATTCAGTCTAGCACATGTCCTTCCACCACAATTTCTCAATATCTCTCTGTACAATTGCTCTGCAAACAAATCAACAATCATCGGGCGATCGAAAGCCAGACGATCAAGTTGACCGGAATTTAAAAATCAATTGTTGCAGCAACATGTTTAAGAAGAAATCCACAACTGTCGTTCAGACCACATGGAAATGCAAAAAACAAGAACCATTTTCTGTAGTGACCTTGCACGTCCAACTGACTATCAATGACGATTCCACAAAGATGTAATTTCAACGAAAATGAAAATGGAAACAAAAGCAGCACCTGAATAAAATTGCCTTTCTAGTTTGTTTTATGGGAAGGAGTTGGGAACGGCCGTTTCGTCCTTCAACGGACTCATCAGCCCAACTCCTCCAACATCAGCCGTTCCCAACTCCTTCCCATAAAACGAACCAGAAAGGCAATTTTATCCAGGTGCTGCTTTTGTTTCCATTTTCATTTCTCCCACAGCACGTTAAATTTTCCGATGTAATTTCAACCTTTGAAACAATTTAGGAAGTCTTATTTTTTTTTATGATTGGTATCATGGTATGATTGGTATCATCAACTGATTTACCAAATTCTTTAAGGTTGCTATTGTAATAGTAATTTCTATTAACATTATTTCAAATCGAAAATTTAACTTTGAGAAGTAATTCGAATGTCAGAATGCAGATATAAATTGAAGAACCGAAAGAAGCATCGCAGCAGGCTACTTTTGAATAACAAATACTAGTTTTCATTTTTTTCTGATGGGTTAATACATAACATTATTATTCTCATTATTAATACAAATACAATATAATATTTTTATAAGAAAATTATTAGAATTGTAAGCTTTTAATAGCTGTTTTTAGATTAATTTATGAAGGTATCGCCCCCCCTCCCGGTCAATGGTGTCCCGCTTTACCAATGTTAAAATCTGGTAAATTGTACTTATGTTGAAATTTAAATAAACATATTACAATACTATTTTTGCGTTCTATGAAAATTTTTGTTGCTCCTTATAGACCAAATTTTTAATCAAGACCCCCTCCCCCCGGTCAATGGTGTCCCGCTTTACCTATGTTAAAATCTGGTCACCTTACGTTAAGTAGACGAGCTGAGATGAATCACATCAAGAAATAGATTTATTCTAGAGTACAAATAGTGCAGAAAGTTAAAGCAAGTCTTAGTAACTTTTTTTTTAATCTGACAGAATTATAACGTAAGTATTTTAAAGATGTACTTGCAGTTGGACGAAAATTGTAAATTCTAAACGAAATTTAATAATTTACAATAGTAAACAAAAGAAATAATGTGCTGTGAAAATTTTTAAAAGTAAAGAAAACAAGAGCAGCACTTAACTAAACAAAACAAAAGGAAATCGCCCTTCTGATTAATTTTTGGGGAGGGAATTGCGAACGGCCGTTTCATACTTCTGCGCACACATCAGCCCTCGTCCTCCCCGATAAAGAAATCAGAAAGGCGAGATCCCTTAGGTGAAGGCCACCGCCAAACGGGTAGTGACCTCCCACACAAGAAAAAGCAAGAAAATTAAAGGGTCCGTCGCTAGACGCTAACCCAAAGCCTTTTCCTACGACCAGTAGGCAGAAAGGCATTAAATAAAAGAACAGAAGGTTCAAAAAAGAATTTACAAGAGTAAACAAAAGAAATAATGTGCTGTGAAAATTTTTAAAAATTAAAGAAAACAAGAGCAGCACTTTTTTTTCTATTGGTCGTAGGAAAAGGCTTTGGGTTAGCGTCTAGCGACGGACCCTTTAATTTTCTTGCTTTTTCTTGTGTGGGAGGTCACTATCCGATTGGCGGTGGCCTTCACCTAAGGGATCTCGCCTTTCTGATTCCTTTATCGGGGAGGGCGAGGTTTGGGCTGATGAGTACGCAGAATTACGAAACGGCCGTTCGCAATTCCCTCCCCATAAATTAATCAGAAGGGCGATTTCCTTTTGTTTTGTTTAGTTAAGTGCTGCTCTTGTTTTCTTTACTTTTAAAAATTTAGTAATTTAGTTTGATAAATCATCAGATTTTTTTTTTTCTAGAGGAATTTTTTTATTCCTTAATTTTTTTATTAAGCTGTTTTTATTCTCTGCTCAGTCAAAATGTTTAATAATCCTTATTGTTTCACAATCAGTCATTTTTTTTCTTTAAGGATGGTGTTCGAAACGCGATGAATGTCAGTCTATAAAATGCTGCAGGCGTGATATACTGTGTACTGTGGTTCAAATTGCTGATCCAATTTGTTTGGGAGTGAACTTCCCAAATCATTAGGTACTAGAGAAAAGGTGGGAGTAGTCAGAAAACTACTAATATTTTAGGCAGTTCGCTTAGTGCTTTAGGCCTAAGAAATGAATTGATATCATACAGGACACAGTCATCGAACCTAGCAATGATAGGAACTTATCAATATGATGGAGATGTTTTGTAATTCTGTGATCAGCTTTTCCAAGCTTTCATCTGTTTTAAGCCACTTGCAAAACATCAAGTGGCTTAAAGCAGATGAAAACTTGGAAAAGCTGACCACAGGACTTAACCACGAGATGAATGATGATGTTTTCTATACCATACTAAAAATGCCAATTACCTGAACGGCTTCCAAATTAGACCCAGTACTGATTCAATGCTTCTGCCGAAAGAATATCGTTTGAATCTTAGACAAGTCTAAGAATCTTTCTATTTTCGAAGACGAAAGGGAAAAAAAAGCAAGCTTTTATTTGTTTTAAGTTTGTACCTCATCCCCGTTGATGCGTGATTGCCCTTCTCGATGTTTCCCCGTACAGTCACTACAAACGTAATTTCCTTTAAATGTCTTCCCATAAGATTCTTTGAACTTCGGGAAGGTTTCATTCATTTCCTGCTTTTCGCAAAAATCAATTCAGAATTCGTTTCTGGGAGAAAAATTACAGAAATTAATGATTCAAATTCCCTTATCAAAAATAACAGAATTTTCATGAGCTATTTTCAATTTTTTTTTCCAATGAACAGAATTCACTTTTCATAACCATTGCACAGTTGATTAATAATTTACCCTAAATAAAAGCTTCCGGAATGAAACTAATGCTTCCAAGAAGTGGAAATGTACTGGAAACACCAATCAAAGAAACTTTAGAGCAGCGTCTCCGGGGTGCTATCCCAGAAGAATATCCGTCCATATCAATACTTCTCAAGGCAGAGGGGAAAAAATGTACGTTCTTACCGACTAACGAACGCTTTAAATATTTATTACTTTTCGACAGACTGATTAATGGGAGTGCAAGCGCCGACTGATACACAGTTTTGAAACCCCATTCCCGAATGTAATCAATACTTCGGCCCCCAACGCACAAAGACGATGCCATTTTGCAACTGCTATCTTGCAAATGGCTTCAGACTCCAAAAAATAATTCTGACTAAGCTAAATAAAATAGAAAATTATACAAGCGCTATAAAATTGCTTCAAAATATCGGCTCTGCGAATTGCGTGCAAATGAGGTTATATCTTGAAAACAGGAACGGGTTGAGGATACACATCTTTACGAAGAGAAATAGTGCGTGATGAAATTAGAAAAGAGAAATTAGCAATAAGAGAGATTGTTATATAGAGTAATTATAGGTAAAGCACCAAATTTAACAAATAGCCCAACCGTTCTAGCATATTTGTAAAACAGAAAAATCACGTTAAAACGGCTGGATGGATTTTCATAAAATTTGGCGTTTATTTTATTTACAGTCCAATTTAAAACACAGGCTTCTAAGTAAAATAAATTTTTCAAGGCGATTCTTCAAAAACTGCATTACTGTAAATAACGACAAGGTATAAGAACTTTTAGTTAGTTCAATTCTTGTCGTTATCAGAACGTTTAGTTCAATTCAATAATAACATACTACAGTCGAAATTAAAACAATGTATCTTTCGATTCCGTGGAACTTGAGTTGTCAAAGCTATATTTTCAACTCTTAACCACAATTACGATAATTTTGGAAGAAATCTGGGACCGACAATAGAAAGAGTGAAATTCAACATATAACAACTTGTAAGTTATTAATAATGTAAGTCGTTAATAATATTAATAACGATTAATGTTTCTAATTATTTATTCCGTTTGACCAACATTTCAGCTTCCACGATTTCAATTATTTACAAAGAGAATTTTAGAGTTGAAATCACAGAATGTTATTCTATGCTTAAAAATAACAAGTTAATTTTCATTTATTTGATTACCTTTACGATTTGTTTAAACTCGAAAGAATAAGCAAAGTTTGAATGAAATAGAATAAGATAAATATAATCGTGTTTTTCAATTATCTAATAAGCATCATGTAGGAAAATAAGTTAATTTGGTTGTGAAAGACGTGAATGTATACTTATAATTAATGGATAAATAAATTAAAGGAAATGAATAAGTTTTCCTGATATTTCTGTTGAATCAATAAAAGATTTTAAACCAATTTAAAGTAGGCCTAACACAATTTCGTAAAGAACAAAGAAGTTCTTCTTCTATTCATCCAAGGCTAAACTGATTACAAACTTAATTGGAGTTATGTAGAAGTATAAAAAAAAATTTATTACGATATTACAGAGCGCAGTGATAGAACTGCACTTCTGAAGAATTGAATTAAAAGTACCAAAGTTGTTTGTTCTTACTACAGTAACGAGAAGTTAATATCGAAGTCTAAAATATCTTTTGTAGAATACAGCAATGCCTCAAAACGGCAATTTCACTTAGGATATTATGCGCAACGAATTTTGGTTGGAAATAAATATAGAATCAATAGACTTCTTAAAAATTCATTTCATTGTTGGTAGCTTTCTGTGGACCATTATCAGATAGTTAAGAATGAAATTGGTTCTTTCTATTATATCACCATAACAATGACTTATCATTACTCGTTGTTGAATGGAACTAATAAAAGACACCATCTATTAATGTAATTGTTTACCATCTAACAATGGATCAAGAAATCTGAGAATTACAGCATATAAATCAGCAATGACTGGAGATACATTAAATAGCAATTGAAATGTCTTTTGCGTTAGTATTATCATAAGTTACTTCTTGACGTAACTCCTTTATGTTCAAGATCTTTTTTTTACGATACTGAAAAATTATATATACATTATACATTTAAAAATTATATAACTTTTTTTGATATATATTAACGAGTATTTATTATTACTCGAGTTATTACTCTCGCAGAAACACATCTGTTAACGATTGTCGTATTAGATGGAATCGTCTAGAAATATCCGGAATTTTGGTACTTAAATTTTTATAATCTCTGAGTCCTTGAGCATTGTTAAAATTTTGCAGAGCATCTAAGAATGAATAATATATATTAATCGTCCCTTCTCTTTAAACATTTATAACAACTTTCAAGAAGATCGGAACATACGCACAGATGCCCATCGACTGATTCGTTGAATCTCAGAAAATAGATTGAAAATCATCACTTACTGAATTTTCTTTCTAACATCATGTTTTAATTTGACAGCAAATAATGGTATTAAGCAACACTAAAACTCTGCTAAAGTGATGATTTTTAACTTAACTGTGCTTTTGAATGCGCTAAGTCTATCAAATTTGTCACTGTGTTAAATGTTATTATAACTTAGCTTATTCTAAGTAAATGGCATAATTTCTTGGAAACTGGAAATAGTCACTAGTAGCTTGAAAAGTCTAGCTTAGTTTAATTCCTACTGAATTAAAAAAAATATATCAAAGAACTTCTACAAATTAAAACTTAAAGAAGTTTTGGATTCAACTGTTATCAAACTTTAAGATAAGTTCGTGTTTTTTAATATCCTTCTTTTTACGATGATGAAATTTCTTCTTTCTTTCTTTTTGTGGAATTCAATTAAGATTCTAATCGGTAATAAAGGAATTTTGAAATTAATAGCTCTACCACCACATTCCTTCTTATCTTTTTTTTCCCTTCCCTTTCTTCTTTTTTTCGTCGCGAATGTTTTATGAATATTAATAATCTCATAAGAAAATAGGAAAAGAAGAACTAACTCAAGAAAAGAAAGCGAATGGAATGTATGTAATGATGGATTAAGAATGAAACGCAACAGTGCAGTCTTCTCCACATTGCAATCTTATTATACAAGGTTTTTCGTATATTCTCAAATTCGATTTTGCATTTCATTACATACAAGCAATCACTGATTAAGTGTTCTTATTCGATTGTCATTTTCCTTTAAAACAAGCTTCATAATTAATTTGTTTAGCAATTCACTTCTTCCTATTGTTGAAATAATTTTCTAATAATTAATTATTTTAGTTTGACCTTTTAAGTAATGTGATGAGTAACTTACATATTTTTTTGTAATTTCTAATTGTCTTAATACTTAGTAGTAATCTACTAATGTGAGAAATTAACTTTATTTTTAATTAATTTCATACTTCGTCAATTCAATTTACGTCATAAGTGAAGCTTAATTAATTATTCAATTTTTAATTATTATTGAAAACTTTAATTTCAGCAAATTAATTTAAATACTTCAGCAATAAAATCAGTTTTAAAGAATCACTACTTAATTCAATTAACACTTTTAATGTATTCTGTTTTTCATTAATCTTTATTTTAATAACAAAATATTAAAAGTTTTATTAGAAAACTTTTATCTTCATCAACCATAATTATAATACAAATGAAATCAAAGTACAGATACTTTCTTATGGAAGTTTACATTGCTTTAAATTTATTTTATTTTTATCACTGAATTAAGATTTTTTTCACTTTAATTCAGGCATTTAAAAGTTAGATGATCCTTACATGGTTTTAAATAAACTCTATTCACTCCTGTCAGTTTCAAAGTGGGAGACATCGGAAAAAACCGTCTTAAAGACGCGAATTCCCATTTCAGAAGGTTTTTTCAAAAAAAATTTTCTGAAAATCTATTTCTATTTAACAGTAAAGTAGATGTAAAGGTTTGATATTACGATAATTGATATCTGTCCATCAAGTAAAAAAAACATTTTTCTGGACTAACTCATTAAAGATAAATTTGATGTATAACGTAAAAATATTTATTTGCTGTGATTAACTTCAAAAAGTGATATTTTTTTAACTGTTCTACATCTCAAAAATGATTAAAAAATAACAGGGCTTGCGGTGTCTCTACATTAGCCAGAATGATGTAAATTTCCATTAACACTAATTTAATTATCCTAACAAAATTTTACAGCACTTACTTAAATTTTTTTTTCGTTTTTTTAACAGTTAAGAAGCACCTTAAGAAATTATCTCAGATACTTTGCTAGATTAATTTGCTTAGAAAGCTCCAATCTTTAATAATAGTACAGTATTTAAGAATAGTTAAATCGTTAATAGTTATCTGATTATTAACTAATAATTCGTTTTTTTTGTTGGGTAAAAAGGATTTTCAGTTTATGAAACAAGACTCCTAAGGGACCTTACAATGTTTTTGTTTTTTTCAAAAAAAATTTCTTTCATATTCTTTTTGTATACAGGGTGATTCAAAATTCCTTGTACAAACTTTAAAGGTACATCAGGAATACAAAAGCAAAGTATTCATAGTGGATTATACGTCCGCAAACGCCACCCGAATGTACTAGAATTTATACTCATGTTCAAGACAATAAGTAAGGTTGGCAAAATGCTTATTAGTTAACAATATGACACAATCATGCCTTTTTCCGTCCAATGATATACTTTCACACAATTTCTGGTGCAAACGCGGCAACATTTGATAACTGGCGACACGTCTATTGGGGAACCGTTCACGACACAATCATACAGCGGCTTTTCCGTTTCCGTTTGCTGTCCCATAGGCTAGATGCATATCTGCCCTTTCGGCATTAGTGAAGCGATACATCCAACTCGTACAAAGTCAACGTCTCAAATCACGATGGCTCACACTACCCAACTACTGTACTGCCAAGCAGCGCCTTCAAGCACATTCGGGTGGCATTTGCGAACATACGTTCCACTATGAATACGTTTGTTTTTGCATTCCTGACCTACCTGTAAAGTTGTACGGGGAATATTGAATCATCCTGCAGACGGTATGTACACAATATTTTACCCTTACGTTCATGAATGTATTCAATTTGAGCTTACATCAAAACGGGTGCTAATCTGTAATCGTTTCAAAATCACCGATTGCAGATGTTTTCAATGAGCACTATTTGCTGCTTGAAGAAACGATTACATTTGATACTTTAATTAACAGTTAAGTTAAAGTTAAAGTTGCGATCAGGCCCAGAGGACCGCGCAATGCAGCTGGAGGGTAGGCTCCAGTGTTCAGAACCTACGGGACAAAGTTGAGGACGGGGGGGTCGGCCCGTCGTTCGCCCGCCTTTAACTCCCGGGAAAGAAAGCCGGCACCCATTCTATAGAGGGCTGGGTAGACCTAGGGCCCGTTTGGAGGAGAAAGAAGCGTGGAAAAATTCCCGTCCTCCGCCGAGGCCGGGAATCGAACCCTCTACCTCCAACCCGCAGCCAAGCGCCCTTACCCACTCGGCTACCGGGCCCACTTAATTAACAGTGCTATGTTTATTTGCTTTGTCAGTTAAGAATATTTAAATCTTAAGTTTGTCTTTTAGAATAGTAGCTTAATATAAGCTATTATGGGACTTGAAAGTTGGTTTTAAACATAATTCAGATGAAACTATAACTTTAAACATGGATTAATAAACATCATTATTGGATACCCATCTTTTATATTCTTAGATTCCAAATAATATTACAAATAATCGAAATTATTTATTAAATAAAACAATGTGGGCAAAGTTAATGCATTTAAATGAAAACGAGAACACTGATTAAACCCTCAGGCATCGTCTGTTTATTGTTTCATATTTCCAACTTACATACATAATTAAAACACGGAGTTTTAGAATTAGTTTTCTTCTCGTACATCCACTTTAATTAAAATGTAACTTAAGCAAATATCACCTAAATCAAAATATTTTTTTTGAAATATGCCGCATAGTTAAGCCTAAGGCTAATTTCAAATATGAACGCGGAAGATTAAAAAAACGACAACTTATTGTTATGAAGCGACGTATCAATAGAACAGCGCTTGATCAAAGAGTTTTACTTATTAATTAAATATCTTTACGTGGAATTTTCATCTCAATTCTTTTAATTTCGATTAAACGAACGAAACGAAAAGTAATAATGAAACGTCGTCTTGATTTACAACAAGGACTTCCTGAAAGAACTTGAAGGCTACTTTCCTTAGATCCCTTTTTTTTGTCCTTTTAGTTATTTATTCTTTTTTTATTAAAATAGTAAAATGTGCATGCCCAGTTTCAAGAAGATTTACCAACGGTTCAAAACTCATCAGCAAGGGATACCTGCATTTAATAAAAAAACCGACTGACTTACTGATTGATTTGTGGAGCAAATCGATACACACTTTCGTAGTAATGTATTTAAAAAAGAAGACATTTCTTTTAAAACATTTAAATCTTTTTGTTATTCGCAAGCAATGAGAATTAATTCCATTTTAGTAAAGGTACATTAAACTCCCTTTACCTAAAGCTAAAACGTTGGATAGTTCATATTTCATTTCGTTTTTCTTTCCCCATCCTTGGTTATCTTTCGAGAAAGTTTTCGTAACGTTGATCTAACGCTTCTATTAGAAGACTATCAATGAAAACTTCATAACTTTCATAAAACTCAACTGAAGGCAGAGGGCCTTGAACTAAATTCAAGCAAACACTGTACTCGCCAGCTTTCAAATAACCACAAGAAAAGTATTCACATAAATGTTAGTTTACGACATCACTTATTCCAATCTTAATTAAAATTACTATAGTCCGTCTGAGATTACTACAAATTATTCTTACTATGTCTCAGATTATTATTAGGTGGTTACATCACATCGATGCATGCTTTCATGCGTCGAATTAAAGTAACAATGATCGACATTGTTGTGATGACCTTTAGAAAGAAAGCATTCATCACTGTCATTATTACACACTTAACAATGGTCCACACAAAACTGACCAAACGAAGAGTGCTCACTTCAACAATATGTAAATAACAGTTTTGTTTTTGTTTTTCAACCATATTAACTAATTTATAAAACAAATCCAAAAACTGTATTTTTTTTACATTTATTTAACTGCTTTAAGAAGACAAACTACAAAGAAAAAATTCGAGCAAGCACTTTAGTCCATTTAAATGTCTTCAAAGCTTTTTAACACACAAATTTATGCTTGCTATTGTTCGACTTTGGAATCTTTAAACATTGTAGTAGCTTGGTCCATATCAATACTTCTCAAGGCAGAGGGGAAAAAATATAGGCTGTCATAAAGTTGTGGAACTTGGATGCCGTAGATTGGCTCCATCACAATCTCTTGGCATTAGTAACCTTTGGCATTAGCGGCCACTCTGATCAGTGGAGACGGCTATGGACACAGTATCCTGCGACAATTATGAAGCATTTGCAGAAAATCTCTTTCTACTCCCTCACATAGTCTGCTCGTCCTTTCTCTACGATGTGCCGAAACTGGGTTGATTAGCATTGTCCAGATACATCATACTTCGTCCAATTGTGACATGCATGCGAGATGCCATTGGTACAGTTTTCTTACATTGGAAAAGCGTTCCTGGATGTGTTGTTCGGTGAGTTTGTGACAACGTACTTTGTGAATCTTATGCTTGCCAAGGTTGTTGCTGATGACATGTCAACGGTCCATTGTGATATTCCTAAACTGTTGGCCATGCAACGCTGGATGGGTGGGTTCTCTCGTGTGACCATAGCTCTGATCTGGCGTATGGTAGCAAGCGTTCGGCTTACATTACTCAGTCGTCAAATTTCTATTGTGGCAATACCTTTGGTCTGAGGGTCGAGCTGAGGGTTTTGGCATATTATGTGGCTAATGGTACCCTTACTGGCCATCAAACCTTTATCACGGCATTAGTTTGCAATCACACTGTAGGACATTTTGACATCGCAAAGGGCACAAATATATCCTTTCCAGAATAACGTTATTTTCGCAGATATTATTCAGTTTATTCAATAATTGACAAATCACCCTTGTAGAATAACAATGGCTGCATATCCAAACTAGACACATAAATAAACTCAAAAACGCCTTCACTGTAGATACCGTTGATACCAATCTTCCGTTTTAATTTCTTAAAACTTTTTCAAGGTTTTGTTTGATAAACAAAAAATAAAATAACATAAAAAAGAAATCAACAGTATCTACAGTGAAGGTGTTTGAGTTTATTTATTTGTCTAGTTTGGATTAAAGAAGATAACGTATTTTGATGTACGTATTTTGAATGGCTGCATATTTATTACATCGGTGCGCGCGATACATTGTATCATACGGGATATAGACCGGTTCGAAATCGTTCGATTTTACCTTCCTCAACCCTCCGTAACACCCAGGCGAAAGGATAACTAATTTTTTTCGCTCTCTATGTCGGATAATAGTATTTATTATATTACTTAACATAAAGATACCTTTGAATCTAAAAAACTGTCCGCTCGTGGATTTCAACATAAGTTAATTTTGTTTCAAGAAAAAAGGGAGGACTTTTTTTTCTAAAACAATCCAAAAAGCAAAACAGATTCAAACATATTGCCTGTGACCATCACACTAAAATAAGACTTATAAATATGTTTTAGTCCGTCTGCTTATCGTTTCGCTATGCATTTCAAAACTATGAAAATAGAGTAAAGTGGAGCTTTCCTAAAGTTAAGATAGTCAATAACTTGATAAAATGTACTTTTGAGATCAATGTTTTCCGTTCTACATTGTTTACTTATAACCCTTTTACTAATTAACAACGAAAATAAAAAAAGAATATCTATGAAGCCTAATACAGATGCTTCATTATGAATCTTTATTAATATCAAGTGGGGCCTCCCTTATTAGGATGACGGAATTCGAAAGGGCATTGATTCTGAAGAGATGCTTGAGATCATTTAGATCGATTCTTTAGCCATTCTTGCAACAAATAATGACGTAACTGATTCCGAAGCCATTTCATGTCCCACACAAGCTCGATGGATTGGAGTTTGGAAAGTGTGTTGCCAGGGAAGATGCTAAAATCCTCATTATGATCAGCAAACCATTCTTGCACACTTCTGGCACCACGGCATTGTCGTCCATAAAAGGACCGTACATTCTGGAAAAAAGATCAATATTGCAGAATAATGCTTGGTTGTAGGTGATACGCAAACATTCCTTGGATGATATTTCGTCCTCCACTTGTATCAAGAGCCTCAGTCCATACCAAGAGAACGTTTCCCCAAACCATAATGCAAAGTTCAGATGATACAGTGTTTATCTTAAATTTGATAGCATTATCTTAAAGATCCGTTAGTTTTTGGTCAGTACGTATAAATTGTATTCATACTCCAGGCTATTTACTCCATATTCCAAATATCAATAATAGAGAATACATTGAAGAACAAACTGAATAAGGATTTTTTTCATTTCACATTTCTTTCGCTCAATTTTGCAACAACAAGATTTCTTCGTTATGCTATCATTTATTTATATTGATCTTTAAAGCTGGAAAAAACATTTAAAAACTAACACATAAAACCTAATACGAAAGCGATCAAGAATTCCAAGTTTATCTCATCGCTAGTTTTCATTTTGAAATAAAGTAAGAAACGTTTTCTTAATTGTGATTCGCCATTCCTAAACATGAAAATAATTTATAAATTCATTTTGGTATCATGTTTATTTAATTACGATTTTAATCAGCGAAACAATTAAGTGCGTTAATCAAAATGAAAAATGAATTTATGGAACGATACTTCCAAACTGAAAAAGGAATTAATTTCCGTCTGAAGAAGACAATTAATTTCAGGTTTTAATTATGATCAGCAAATTTACACAGTCACTGTAATAACAAAACTGTTTGTTCAATAATTTCTCAAGGAAAATTATAACAGGGAAAATTCTTTAAATTCTTATCTGCATTGTTTTTAAGGAACTGTAATATTGTTTAAAATAAAGGAACTATAATATTATATAATTAGTACAAGAATATTCGAAAACTTCATACTTTAATTTTATACTTTATTTGCCAATTAATTTTTATCGTAATAACCATGTAGCTTTTATTTCTGTCCTTAACTACACGCTTAAAGAAATCGTTGCCATGGCAATTAACTTTCTTGCAATCAAAGATAAATGAATGTCTGAAAATATGTTAATGAGACATAATGTTAAAGAAATGCATAAAATCCTTAGGGTGAATTTTCTTCATAATCATTAATGCATTAATTGTGGCGCTGATTGTAATTAAATCAACATGACATCCCATCTTGTTGGGTCCTACAAGGAAAGAGTTAATTCTCATTGACAGTGTTCTCTGGCGAATCTAAATCT
This sequence comes from Thereuonema tuberculata, assembly GCA_023159025.1. Taxonomy (NCBI): domain Eukaryota; kingdom Metazoa; phylum Arthropoda; class Chilopoda; order Scutigeromorpha; family Scutigeridae; genus Thereuonema; species Thereuonema tuberculata. The sequence continues at coordinate 51,533,752 of JAFIDM010012231.1, read as the reverse complement.
CTCCTGTTCAGTGTTACAATGACCCTTCTTATTAAGTACATGGTAATCTTGAAATGAATGCTTATTTACAATAATGAAAGCTGAATTATGTGTAATTTCCACTTTTCCTGCTGTTACACCATATTAATCTTAAGACAGAAAGTTCATCTCTTGTATTGCATAATTCGCTAATAATTTATTTCGCAAAATACTCCATGGTATTTAAGTAGATCAACAACGTAGCGAACTGTATAATAAAGGATTAATCGACCTTACAAGAATTTTTACGTTAAAGTACTGAAAAGGGGACGACAAAACATTACAAAAATAAAACAAAAAGAATTAAAAAAATAATTAATTCTAATTAAAATCACAAAATATATCCGCCTATGCCTACAAAAAATGTCAAATATAACAAAAAAAAATCTAACTAACAAATTTCTCAAGAATTAAATTATCTACAAGTTACCTTCAGTGGTAATTTAAAACACTTTCAGGTTTGCAAGTGAATGTATTTTTTTCCCCCCCCCCCCCACCTCCCACCATCAAAAAAATAATTGTTTATAAACACCAACGGTAATGAACTGCTTTACACGAAAACTACAACTTGCTTAATTTCAATCACCACTTAAGACTACAATGAAGCAATAAAAAGAGCAGGAAAGTCATTGAATTAAATTTTTTTATTTGACCAACATTAATAATTATTAATTATTATTTCATTAATAATGTTTAGCAGTTTATAGGTGTTTAAACACTACGTTACATTGATTTGTTCAAAGACTGTAGAATACGTAACAAAAAAGGAAGTATCTTTCCATGTATGTATATTTGCTGATTATTTATTTACAAATAAATGTTAGTTAAGACACTAAGCCATGTTTAAAGGTAATTTAAACGATTATCTTTAGAATGGGTACCTTTCAGTGACATAAATGAAGATTGTAAAACTAACTGAAAAAAATGAGGTTTGAAGAAAATTGAGGCTTAAACTAAATGCATTGAACTTAATCAATAAAACCTTGTATTTTTATGACTTTAGACATTTCTCATCCGCCTTACAGACTTGTGTCTAGCATTCAATTTCGAATGTACCTTAAAAACTATCGCTATTTCAAGTGTTTAAAATTGATGATCCACAACACTTCGTGTTAATCCTCGCTGGAAGAAAAAGTGCACTCTTGGGTTTTAAATGCATTTTTTTTTTCTGTCTGATTTCGCCGAGAAGCAGTTTTTATTTTCTAAAAGTCGTGATGTTCTTAGCAGTCATATCTCCACTCTTGAGCAAAATCTTCATCATTATATTTGATAGGCGCTCTTTAGTCTAATGTGGCAAAAGGGTCTTCTTCATCTTCTTCTTCCCTTTCTCTCTCTCTATCTCTCTCTCTTTTTAATAGGACACTGATGAGGTTGGCGTAGGAATGATGACAACTTTGCCACTCGCCAACTTTTAATTTTCTATTTTTTTATCAAGGGATTAGCTGTTCCAGATATTTATGTACAATATCAATTTCACAATATTTATTTTACTTCATTACCATAGAGAAATATAAGTGGATATTTTTGTTTTAAAACAAATTCGATTTAGAACAGGAAAAAAAAAAACCCGACACACATAATTACTAACTTCTGTAAAAAGGTTAAAATTAAAAAAAAAAAAAAAATAAAAAGGAAAGATATTACATGAACACTGAAACGCAATACACTGCACTACAAATAAATTAAGTGAACAATAATAATAGTAATAATTCGTTTTTTGCTTTTTGGGTTTCGGGGACCAACGTTCACCAATGTTCGAGATATTTGGCATTGTTGTTAGTGAACCACCCCCCTTAAAACTCCGGAACGGATGGTCGGATCGACAAACGGACTTCATCATAGTGTTCACTGTAGGAATAGGGTAAGTTCGAGATATTTGGCATTGTTTTGACTGGATTTAGGCTATTAGCTCATACGTTAGAAATGCGACCATTTCGTTTCAATGTCACCTATAGCTTGATGGTAAGGTCTGGGACTCATATGCTGGAGATTGTCGGTTCCAATCCGTATATCTTCTGTTTGTTTGTTTTCTATTAATCTTTTTTCTCAATGTCGGAATGGGTTTTTTTTTTTTTTTGGGTGCATGTGTGTGTTTTTTTCTTATTTTCCAACTTTTTTTTTTTACTTTCCCTTACATTAATGTACTCCCTTTTTTATTATTATTTTTAATATTTTTTTTATTATTATGGTAGCCGTTACATTCATGCTTTAGCACAAAATTACATTCATATGTTCACTTTCTCTCATTTTTTTAATTTCTTGACAAAGATCCCCATGGAAAAAACTTTAAAATATAAAAGTGAGACTGTCCTTAACCATGCAAGCCAACTTTTAAGAGGATTCATCCAGCTACATTAGGAGGGATATAAACCACATAGTTAGGGCCTCACTTTCCAAGGAAAACAAGATAAAATAAAGTAATAGACAAAACGTTATTTAAAACTAAGTCTTTTGGCTCATTTCTAAAAACAAATTGATAGAAATGAGACAAAAGATTTAACTTTAAATAAAAATGCAATTTAAGTTTAAATAACTTTAGATATACGGAAGTTCAAAACCATGTATATAAAGTTTTAGATCCATGTTTACTCATTACACTGAAATGCATTCCAGGCTTAAGAATATCGTAAAGCAATAAAACCAGACAAATAAACAAGTTGCAAATACTCTTAAAAATAGACATATCCATAATATATGAGTCTACAGTCGAATGAAAGGAAGATAATTTTGATAATGGATGTCCTGAGGCCTTGTTCACTAAATGAATATAATAAAGGGAGTTACATGGATAACACCCAGTTATTACTTTCGTTTAGACAAACTTTTTAATCTCTATATTTCGTGCAAGTATAGGAAATGAATTCAGATATCTACTCTGAAAGGACATAAGAACCTCTTACATTTTGTCTTTGCTGATATCAAAATCAAGTAAATACGGTATTTAAATGAGGTAAGGTAAATTAATTTTTTTATTGTAAATTATTTTTCACCAAAAATTTCAAATTAATTTCTAAACCTAAAGAGAAATTTCAGAAACTATAAATTCTTTATGACAGCTTAGCTTCTCTTGGTACTGTTGTCAGAAGTTAAATTATACTTGCATAATACATAGATTAACAGTCATGCAAAAGGCAAAACTATACATGCATGCAAGTAAACGAACATATACAGTTACATACGTAGAGTACCCACCATTCTTTGTATTCTCTTTTGTAGTATTATTTTTTTTAATTTTGTACTTTTGACAACAACAAAAATCATTAAAAAATGTAGAGATTGGCATAATTATCAGAACAGATTTTCTTAAAAGATTTTCTCGATGCTATCAAGATGTAGTACTACTAATATAGCAAAAATTAAATCAAGAGTAGACTACCAAATATAAGCTAACTTTACATAATTATATTTTTTTTTGTTTTTATAAACAGTAAATCACTTAAGAACCCCGATATTAGGTTCTTTTATATTTTAATTATAAAAAAATACTTTTTATATGGTCTCAACAGTTTGTAAAAATTAAATAAGTTAGGAATTCTTGTAAAAAAGATTATTAAGTAAGTGAATTAAAAATATGATAAAAACAAATCTAGTTTTTCATTTTGACAAAGTTAAGAAAATCTTATAAAACTATCAAAAGCCCTAAAATTTTATTGCAGTTGATTTAAAGAATATGTTATTTTCTAGAAATATTAAAGTAATATCAATTACTTAATTCTGAAATAATTGATGCTACTAATTCGATACATTTTCAGTCAATTCAAGTAATTAATTTAAGAAATTTTCAAAGAAATTGAAAAATAATCTTTACTTTAGTTCTGAAATTTCGTGGTTAAGTTTCATGATTTGCATTTTTATACACTTCATTATATTCCGATACAAAACTTCCTAAATTTACCTAACGTGGAAAATTCTCGTAGTTTCAAGCCGCATTTTTCTCAATGTTTGCTGCAATCTTAAACACGACGTCTGGTGAGCTTTTTTTTTTGTTTATCTGACCTCTTTCTGCTACGAGATTTCGACATTTAATTGCGACGCCTTAAGGTTGATTTGAAAGCAAATCAAATCTCCATTTGAGATATGGTTGTCTTCTAGTTTTGCTTACGACTGCTTACTTCCAATTAAACATGCGATCTCTTCTGTTGACGTTGACGGATGGCCAAGTATTGGAAGAGGCGCGATCTTTAAAAACCAATTATTGGAAACCAATCAGTAGGAATTGTAACATCCGGGCAATTCGTCTGCTTTGATGCGCTCAACAACGCTTGAATAATTCATTATTGATTGTTTGCTAGATTACTGCACCATTTTGTAACATCGACGACCAGACTCTCACCAACAAGCGATGACTATCTTTCCTCGGCCAACCAATCGAACTGGGAAATCAGTTACCTGCTGTTCAGCAGCCAACTGGAAATGTTTACAAATGGCCGTCAAATCACACAATCTCACTTCGCCGAAACTAACAACTTCACCAGATAGCAACTTTAACAAGAACTCATTGAAAAACTTTAAGCCTACTTTCCTCAATTGTTATTCCTTAATAAATTGCTATTTATTTATTTTTGTTTTGCTTTTTTCTTTTTCAGATTGTTAAAACAATACTAAAATTTTTCAAAGTTGAAGCTACATTGACCTCCATTTAGTAAAATTTTAATATTTAAAATAATCATTTAGTGATAAATGATTAAATTCCGCAAATTTTAAGATAACAGTCGAATTTTTTTTTTGCAAAATTGGTTAAGATGCAAATGATGATGTCAATACCATTAACTGTTTGAACCTTCACGAAGAAATTTCTCACCGATATATACATAGATAAAATTTCCGATATACTCGTATCTTTCTCTAAACATACAGGCTTACATCAAGAAAATCCATTCATTGGTTCAAAAGTTGTAGTGGAGACATACAAGTACACAGCCTGTACATCATTACATAAATCGTTCCTCACTTACAGAAGCAATTTCCAATAAATCAAATATGGGAAAAATTTGACATAATTTAATCTAATTTCCAAAGAAAAAATCAGTTCCTAAACTAATATGTAACAATACAATTAAACCAAGTAATCAAATTGTTAATGGTGGAAACTGATGATTTATAACTGAAAAATCCATAATGTGGTGCATTCAAAAATCAGGCCTTAAAAATGATATTCTTAAATATTCTTCAGCCAAAGCTTCCTTGATAAAAGCTTCCTACTTGCAGGCCAAAGACCTCCACGATGCAAAATAGTAAAAGCATTACAGTAATAATATTTCTAAAAGAAACGTCAATTGAAAAAAATTGCTGCACAAAATGACGTGTTACAAATTAATTTATAAGCAATTTTTAAACTCTGAACTTTTATTTACAAAGTAGTAATTATCTACATTTCTTCAGTACCCTGAGTTATCATAGATAACCAAAAATACTGCATTCTGAATAACTCAATAAAAGGGGCTTTCTCATTGATCGACTACATCAATTTCAAAGATTGAATTTCTTTCACTTTCAAAACCATTTCAAAGATTCTTTGATGATATTTAAACTATCTCATGTTTTTATTCAATAACGCTATATTTCATTCAGAGAATTTCTGACTTCCTCATGCTTCGTTTTGAAAATTAATAATATATAGATTCAAATTTTCAATAATTACAAATATTTCCATGCGACTTTGTCTTAAAATAATTTATAGACATTTTCATGCCGTCTTTGTTTTATGTAACAATTTCCAATAATTTCATAAGAATATTGACTTTCAAACAAACTTTTTTCTTTCGACTTTAACAATTTATAACAATTTCGCTTTATTTTTTTTAGCATTTTCTTAAAACTTTCTATTGAATATTTATTCACTTGCAAACCTGTTGCCTTACTTATGCAATTAAAACTGATTATAACAAGTGTATCTATAATCAATCTTGTTTCTCTATCTTTTATCTGATAATTCTTTGATGATGTTCAGCATCTACAGCTCTTGATTGACTTGATCGATTGATTAAATGTAATTATTCAACGCTTATTAAAAACCTACATTTTTATTGAAACGGAAACCCTATTGATGAGAAGGAAAGAACTCAAGGCTCGACCTTAAGACATAACATATCGTTGCGGACAGCTGACAAGACTTGGGAGGGAGCTTTTTTACGACATTCTGATTACTTATAAATGTCCACTTTTTCCCCTTAGCTACTTGTGTAAATATGACGCGACAAAGAGTCAGCCCTTTTCTGATTTTTGAAAATTAAGTCACTTTATTGTTTCCTTTTCATATCTAAAAAATTATTTATTGCTAATAAGATAAACAGAAAAAAAAACCCAACAGAATTCTGATTCTATTCTGACGTAGTTCTTATTCTGTTTTATGAAGCTAAAATAATCGGCAAGAATTTTTTCATGATCTGTGAGCAACGATGTAAATCATAAAAGAATGTTCAACAGATAGACATTTCGTAACTAAATATTGAAATAATATTCAACAACTTTCACAATGCCTAAAATGGAAACATATAAAATAGGCAAAACTAATGCATTTAAAATTAATCAATATTAAAGAAAAATTTGAATATGCAACAAAATAAAGAATAAAATAATTTAAGTAGTTCGCAAAAACCTGAAAGCTTAATTTGTGAAAATGTTTCGTTAAAATATTTTTCAGCAGTGAAAATATTTTATATTTTCATTTATATTCAAATACATTTATATTCAAATTACAATACATGCTCAATAGTACAAGTTTTCCATCTGTTTAAATTTCCGTATGTTTTCTAAATTGTATTAAGTTAATTGTATTAAACCATTCGCAATGGATTAAGACTTAACTTTGATTGTTTAAGACAAGGAGATCTTAATAGAAATAGGAAAAAAATGGTTTAGATTTCAATGTTTTTCTGTGGGAATTTCTGTCAACCTCGCTTGGTTATTTCTCAACAAGGGCCTTATTTGGAAAAGATTTCAAATTAATAAAAGTTAGATCCCTACTCCGCGAATGTGAATACCAAGTTTAAAGAAGACCCTCCATGGGTTCAAAAGTTACTACGGAGATACACACACATCACGCAGACTGATTATTTCAACTATCTATTGGAAAGTAGGCTAATAAAAGATTAAGTTAAAAGGTTTCAGTTCATGCTGTAATTTAAGTGATTATAAAATTAAAAATATTTTAAAAAAAAAATAACAGAACAAAATGTGTTTAAAAACATATCTTTTTGATAAAAATGCTCCGTCACTGCTTGCAAGTGTTATCGTCGTGACAGAAGGCCTAACGGAATAGACATTCCTTTGTGTGAAGTCACTGTCAGTTCTTGAAAGCTTCAGTATTAAACTCACCACTATAACCACTACAACTGATACTCCTACGAAAACTTCTCATAAACGTCTCTGTAATAACATTACGGTGATGTCATCTGTTCTCACTAAACTTTATGATGTTCACATGAAAATATTCTCTTCCTAAGAGAATATGATACCAAAAGCACTAATTAAGCTTAAAACCTCCCACAAGCTAAACGTATAAACAGTGAGTCATGTCATGTTCTAATCAATTTTGATAATGTGGATTTTTTGTTTGTTGTTTTTTTTTCGAGGATTCAAACATTTGATGTAATATTTGACGAAAGCTAATTTTATGTAGACCAGGGAACAAAAGGTGTGAGGTGTAAAATTTCCCCCCAAAACTGGAAAAAAACAATAAATAACGAGAATAACAAAAGAAATAAATAAACATCTCTAGAAAGTGAAAATCGAAAGTCCCTCATATAGAACTTCCAAAAACTCTCAAAATTTCACAAATCTATGCTTTAAATTGCTTTGACGAGTGCAACGTTTTCACAACGGATTTCTCAAAAGAATAGTTCAGAAGTAAAAGTTGGAAATCACCGATATTCGATATTGAGTTAAATTTTGCTAACCAAATTTTCGAAGTTGTTTTAAACTACTAATAAATCAGTGCTACATATAGTTTCTGATCTGTTTACGAACTGGTAGCAGGAAATGTGACCTAATCACTTCCAGCAGAATTTACCGAGGCAATAAATAGCCATTCGTGCACTAAGATCTGCCTGATGTGACTGCATTTTCGCTGGTAGTAAAGCAGCTTTTCCTGCTCTCCTGACAACAGCCCTGCTTGAATTTGAAACTTAATGCATTAATGTGATTCCTATGTCGATGATTCTTAAGACTCTTTTCTGTCTTTGACGCCCCGCTTTTATCTTTTTCACCTTCCGTAAAAATCGAACTTCCCTGCTTCCTGTGCATTAGACATCGGCGCTGTCTCTTCTCGCTTCCATTGTGAGAAGTTGTACGGGAAGGGAAATAAAAAAAATACTTACCCAATTCCATTTTTTATAACACTTTTTTTTAAGATAATGAACTTTAATCGGTTGAACGGGTAATGACTTTTCTTCTGCGAAGTAGCACTATTACACTTGACCCTTTTTTTTATCTTTTGTTTGTCTGGCGTAAGCGCATTACGTCAAAACTGCTGGACCGATTTCTTTAAAATTTCATACGATGATTCTTTATGTCGAAACCTAAAACAGGAGCAGGATTATTTTAATCTCCACAATCGTCCCACCCTTCGAAATCTATCCTTCCCATCCGTGCATGTTCAGGTTAACACTAGCAGAGAGATATCTTTCCTAATACATAAAGAGGATGTCATATCCTATTACATTAAGAGGATCGGCGATCCACTGTTCTATGCGCTGAACTTCGGGCTGGAGGAGCCGGGTTCAATCCAAGTTGGAAGTCGGGGATTTTTCCAGGGTGTTCCAGATGGTCCTAAAGTTTATCCAGTCCTTTGTAAATTGGAACCGGTTTCTTACAAGGCATAAATCCGTGATATAGCCAAACTCCTAACTAACTTCATCGGGATGGTAGTTTATAACACAAATGCTCCAAATGAGCCTACTTGGCCTATAAAACTGTATCATTTATATTTATCCTTTATATATCTACATAGGTTTTTTTTTATCTAAATACCTACCTCGATATGTAGACAATTAATAGTTAAATATCGTTACAGGTGAACTATGATTTTAATACACCTAAAGGCCGTGTTACATGTACCATTTCACACGCCATAAGCTCGCCATAATGGTCGCCATCAGCTCGTCATGAGAAATGGCGAGCACATTGCCACATAAAGACCCTGTCCTATTTTCGAAGAGATGGCGAGCAATGGGATGGCCAACTATCCGATACTATCTGGTGATGAATTGTAGAACTTGAAGTCCAATCGATTTGTATCTATTTATTCGAAATTACCGATTACAAAAACGATATGCACGTACGAAGGTCATGTTTTCCTTATGTTTTCGTGGATGCTTTCAGAAAATGTTATATTAGTAATCAAAATCATTACAGAATTTAGGCCTGAAAATTTGAATCGGCGAGCGATTGGAATCCCGAAAACATATCGTGGGATGGTCGAGATTGAATGAGAACTATCGAAACTGAAAAACAAAGAAATACAAAACGATGAAAAATGAATATTTAAATGAATATTTTCTATTTTAATCAATTAAAAACATTCTTTCACCTGTTCGATGCTTTGAATAAATGATTTTTATATAAATCAATGCTATTTTATTCGTAAATAAAACGTACGTATGATGACAATTGAGAAGTGTAAATTTTCCGTGTGATGGAAGGCGATATGGTACGTGTAAGACGGTACACTAAATGCTTCCAATGCACTGGCATTCTACCCTGACATTGCCTGCGTTGTGGTCTGCATTATGGCCTGTGAAATGGTACATATAAAACGGCCTTAACTTTACACTATGACTAGTCTATTGTATTTTTTAAAAACAAATGATCCTTGACTTTATAGATGAGAGCATTTCAATGATTCTTTTCTCAGTGTCTGTTCTATTTTCCCACTGACTTTTCTTTTTCCTTTGCTTGACATTCAGTAACTGGCATCTCTCACTTAACTTCTTATCTTAATCTTCTTTCCCGTTGTTCTTTTCTGGATTTCTCCATTGCAATGTAATTAAAATTATAGGGTTTTTTTGTTTTTTTTTTTGGCTTTTTTTCGATGCGGCTTTAGACAATGAAGCAGTTCCTGAATACGAGTAATAACTATTTCGCGAAAATGTCAGATCTTTCACTGAAACCTTCAGTCAAATAAATAAGTTAAAAAAATAACCTTATTACGATTCATTTCCAAGTGAATATTTTAAGAACGGTTTCATCAGTATTCGTTTTCATTAAACATCTAATTTGATTTCAAAGTAATTAGAGAGAATTCCTAACATTAAGTAATTCATTGAGTTATGTATAGTATGTTTATCCAGTACTTTTAATCTTTACGAAAGATGAAATAAATACATTTTATTTTTTGATGTGCTTCACTGAAATACTCAAATCACGTTCAAAAACGTAAATTCGAAACACAATCTGGAAAAATAATGATTTAGAAATGTTAGTTTAGTGGATTTTTCTTTATTTTTTTGTGTGTGTATTTTAAAAAAAAATATATATAAATTAAAACAATCAGGCGTTTTTTTTAAGTTGATCTATTTTTAATATAAATACGTACATGCGTAAATAGTTAATATATTGTTTTAATTTTTTTTAAAGGGCTTTACGAGCGAATGAGAGTAAAAGGATTCTCGTGAGGAAATAATGCAAGAACCCTGACAAAACACACATTCCAGAAAACAAACAATTCGATCGCAGCGACATCTCACAGCAATTCGAAATCCACATTCAGTTTTCATTTTGTTGTATAATATCATCTAGGAAAAGAAAAGCTTTAAGGATTATGGATTTTTTTCCTCTTTTTTCTTCTTTACTTAATATCGTAAACCTTTTAAAATTTTTATACATTCGTCCATATCTGCTTTTACGGGATGTTATCGGTTTACCTGTAAGAAGGAATTATCATCATCCTTCTTTTGTAAAGCTTCGTGAACGCCAAAAAAAAAAAAATCAACATTTCACTTCCACTTCTTCTTCCGTTCGACGTTCTTTCAACTTCCGTTTAGACCATGTTAACCAAGTGTCTTGGCTTTGCATCAGCTGAAGCAAATGGAGCTGCTGCTTTTTTTCCCTGTCTTATCCCCTGTAGATTTTCCGAGGATTTGGAGGGCAAGGATTCCATCTCTCGTCTTACCAAGTTTTTAAGTGTTTTTATTCCTACTTACGACACCTCGCCTTTCGAGTTTATTTATTCAGAATGTTAGGGTTTCTTTTTTAAACCAACATGCACAGAACCCTTTTTAAATATTTACCAATCAAGAGAACTAACAAGACTTCTGTTTCATATTTAAGTATTGTTTTTCACTCATTTCTCCTGCTTAAGTTTCGTTCGTGAATAACTCAGCTAAGAAAACATACGACGTTGAGACAGTGAGACCCAAGTAATAATAAAGCAGATACATGTGCAGTAATCGACGTAAGGTTTCCATACTATCTGCGCAGTGGAATAATAACTAGTTCAAGAAATTTCCCTCACCATTCCAGCCAAATCTAACGGAACTTCAGCGGAAAGTTATCGCCTTTCCTTCACTCTATCAAGGTTAATAAGTTAATCACTGTTCTGACAATCACTGTACAGCATATTCCAAACCTTAACCAAATCCTGATACAGCTTTCAGTAAATGTTACTGAAAATTGATAATAAGACTGTTTCCTGGTAAAAGAATATGACAATATATCTTATTTATTTCAATATACAGCATCAGGAATATTTATATGAAATTTGTAATTCACTTAACTCGAAGCTTAGGAAAACTGTGCTGTTACGAGGATTTTTAACGGTTACAAATAACAAATGAAAAAAAATAAAGACCCATTTACACTTATTTGAAAGTGGATAATTTTCGTATTTCATGCAAACTGCTTTTTCTTGATTTTGTTTTTTTTTTTTATTTCTTGTTTCCTAAGAAAGTGAGGCCGTGCCGTGAGGCCGATGTGCCGGTACCCGGGTTCAAATCCCGGTCGACAGCACGGATGTTTCAACTTTCCTTTCCTGTGTTTGTTCGCCTCATCTTCGCTTTCTCTTCGGTCTGACGTCATTCCTTAATGGCGTACTGAGGAAGGCAAACGGGAAACCACCTCAGTACCTTTCCCTAGAAATTTTCGGGAGTCTGCTAGGGGTTCGCCATCTTGGGAACACTAGCGGTTCCCTGGAACACGGATGCTTCGATTCCGAAGCTCGCACTCAGGTGCGTTCCGTACCCATCATCAAGAAAGTGAGGCTCATCAAATCATCCTTGTATACCTCTGGATGTCCACTTAACAACTTTTGAATTGTCGGATGGATCTTCTTGAAACGTAGCAAACATCTTTAAGGACAAGAAACAATCTAACTTCAATATTTGAAAATTTTTGTGTGGAATCCTGCCAGAAACTAATGTGTGAAGGTCATAAAAATTGTTCTAGAAAAATATCAGATACCAAACAATCTCTAAAACAACGGGTTTAATACTAGTTTAATCTATATATATTTACTCACAATTTGATATGATTAAAACTTACTGGATTTAGACAAATTAAAAAAGTAATTATAATTTAATTATTTGTTAATTGTTTTCTCCAGAAAAAGCAAAATTTACTGCTGTTTTGATTTAGTAAGTACTTGAAGTTAAAGTACCCCACTACAGGCCTACGCAGTCCTTGGGGTCGCTGGAGATTAGGCTGCAATATGTATTACTATTTTCAAAATAACGGAAGCACATTTAAAAAAATAAATGAATCATTTTCAACAGTTTATATAAAAGAACAAAAACTATAAAGTTTTAAAGAAAGTAGGCTTCAAAATCTTTCACGGATATCTTATTCGAATTATCCTGATATAATCGATCTCGGTGAATAAACGCTTGTCTGCCTGTTGCGAAATGACTTTTCCGTCTGCTAATATTTGCTCCATTTTATCAAGACTTCACAGAAACTTCTTCCAGAAAAAGACAAGAAATCAATCGTTCTTCAAATAAAGGCGCTTCAATAGAGCTTTTGGTTGAATTTCTTTTTCGTTATTTATCATCTGAAGGTCGATTATCGATCTCAGTCCCTCAGATTGAGAAGAATTAGTGACTACGAATTCAGAAAGAAAAAAAAGAGAACTGCAATGCTTTAGAGGAAGATTTTAGTGTATATTTGGCACCAGTAGCGCCATTTGGTAGATTACATTACTGGATAAAAATCATCTTTTTGGTTTTGGGCTCTCTATAAAATTTCTCAAGCACATTGAAAATCCAGTAATGATTGTATTGATGCGGAAATCGTTCAACATTTTAACCGATTCCGATAATAAAGTAGGAGTTTCTTATCAATAAACACAAAAAACTTAGAATTCAGTAAAGGAAAAAAAAAACCATAAATATTAAATTTATGATAAAGTAGATATCCATCACGAAGTAAGGACTGAACAAGCAGCACATTTTCCAAGAAATTAATCCATCTGTTCTTGAGGGATGGGAGCGATGGAGACCAATACAAAAGTGTCTATCTTTTAAACTAGATTATAAATAAGTAATATATTAAATTACATGGAAATCCGCCCAGCTGTTGTAGCGTTTTGCGAGTACAGACAAATGACAAGTAGATAAACAAAGAAATATTTTAAGTGGACCTGCAAGAATTTCAGGCATTCCATTTCATTTTAAGTACTTTAACAGTAGAAAACTAAAAAAATTAAAAGGATTTGCCAGAAAAGACGTTACTATGTACTAGGAGAAAATGGCGAGAAGACAAAATCAATGGCCATTCTTTCCATTTCAAAAGAGGGAAACCGTAATTTTAATAGATTAGAATAATAGCAATTATGAATGGAGCGTAATTTGTCGGTTTCCTTAACAAGATTTATTTTAAATAATCCCTTTTTTAAAAAATAGCAATTTACACTCTTCCCTGAAACAAACATGATTTTGCTTAAGTTTCAAATCCCTTCTTATATAAATTTCAATTCAGAAAACTGCTTTATTCAGAAGATTTATGTAAATAATAACAAACCAAAAGTTTATACAATGTTAGTTTGTTTCATCTTATATAAATATACAACTGGTGGAAACATGTCTCAGTATTAAGTGTGTTTTTCAACCAAGTGTTTTGGATGTTTACTAACGTGGCTGATATGTTTCGGGGTTTGCATGTACTGTATGTTTCCTTTCTTTTCTTTATTTATCTCCTTCTCTTCTTCCGATATCTACAGCCATTGTTTATACTAAGGACCAACAGAATGTAGTGTCAGTGGGTACCACGGCGCTTCCCAAACAAAAACAAAAAAATTATCTGAATAATCTCAAACTGAAGAACAAAGAGAAATCAGAATATTCAATGAGCGTTTTCTTTTGGTTTTATAATATTCGGTGATTCTAATACATTTCAAAAAAAATATAAATGCAATAAACATCCATTATTACAAATGAGTCGTTTCCATCAAGTGATCTCTTTCAATTTTGAGATTGATAAATTTTACTGATCTAAACACAACCGAACGCTTAGGAAAATAAGACAAGTCTTTGTATCGATTTTGTTATAGCGCTAACGTAGTAATGCAATGTAATTGAAAACATAAAACAGTAATAAATAACATATATAACAATTTGAATGCTTAACAATCTTACAATGAATTGATGGAATTGATGGAAATTTATGGTAATTGTGAAGGCAAGAAATAGCTTGTGATAGTGATAACTACCTGATCTTTTGAGGATAAATAAATGAATGTAAATATATGTCTTATAGAAGATATAAACCACTGCGACCCATAGTCAATAATACGATTTTCATCAGTTTTAATTCTGCAACGGTGTCTTCATATTGCGGCCAATCCCCAAAAAATAAAGAGGAAGAAAATAAGAAAATTAAAAACGGTGACAAAACTGAAGTTGGGAACAGTTCATAAAAACAATTCAGGTAAAGGAATCTCTTGGATGTCATTTCCAATGCATCATTCATATGCATTTTTAATCATTAATAAAACGTCCAAGAAACACAAGTTTACATGCATTGAAAGTGAAATTTCAGGTCGAAGTTCTTTCTAACTCTTTCCACTCCTTTCCAGATGTCTATAGTAGAGATGCCACGAATATTCGGCTACAAGATGCCACGAATAGTGTTTTGGCCGAATATTCAGTATTCGGCCAAATCACTATTCGTAGCATCTCATTGCCGAATATTCGTAGCATCACTAGTCTATAAATATTGTTATATAGTTAATAGTGATACGGACTTTTCTTCTTATTAGGTCGCCGTAACAATGGAAAGTGGTGTTTAATACATCTAACCCCCGAAGAACACAATTAATTGGTTCCGTGTTCTTTGAAACCGTGTTGTTCGAGACTACAAAAAACGGGATTCCGTTTCAAGTGTGAAAATAAAAAAAAAAGTTATGTTTTAATTTTTTTTTTTAAATATAAAACTAAAACTTTTTATTTTTTGAATTCATATTGGTAAACACACTTCTAAGAAATTTTGTATTACATAATTCAAATTAATTTTTTAATTGGGAAAATAACATTCTAAAACATTAAAAGTATGAAAAAAATCACTTCATTAATCGCTGACGTAATTGATGAGAACATTACTCCAAATTTTAACTACTATAATTTTATATCAAATAATATATGTATTTTATTCTTTTTCAAAAGAGATACTCGAAAATCGTGTAGTTTTAAACTGTATAATTCGGGGGAAGGTATCCGCTTCTTGGAAACTCGTGTTCTTCATGTACCTGTTGTTCGGGGGTTACCTGTACTTATGTATGCTTTCCTTCTATTTAGCTTCCTTAATGATGACTATTGCAGAAAAATTTATTGTTTAAATTATCTATGAAAACCTACATATAATACATTTAGATTTTTGTAAATCTTAAATAACAATGGTTTACGTAAATATAAAACAGGCCTTGCAGTAAAACTACTTACACCATTCCTAAAACAGGTTGAAGGATTTTTTTAATTTGATTTAGTTTGTATAGTAACTAGGTATTCACTTAGATATCCATCGTCGGCAGCGGTGTAGACTGATAATGGTTGGGGGAATCTGGAAATTAAAATAATGGTGCTCATGTTTTAAGTTAGAGCATAAACAAACATTGTACTAAGAAATCAGTCCAGCCATTTTAGCAAGGGATTTCGGGGTCATTTCCAAGGGATGGGGACCAAAATAAGGGGCATATGTTGGACCATGTATATAAGCTATTTGCGAAATTTAAAAAAAATCCGTCCTGCCATTAAATTGATGCAAAACCAGATAAAAAAAGACAACTGGACAAACAGGGAAGCGTAATGTTCAAATGGAATAGTGACTTTACAATGAAACCCAAATTACATTAGCTACAGTCTCTCGAGTTGAAAAGGATGTGGAACAAATATAAGAGGAAAAGCAGTGAATATTACTATTCACAAACTGTTAAATAAAATAGTAATAAAATAGTAAATAAAAGATATGATTACATTATAGAATAAAACAGAAATACTATTCTTCCTAAAACCATTCCCTTCATTGATGAACTTCTATTTGGAATCTTAACCTTTAATATCAATAAAATTCAGGAAAGGACTTTTTTTATTGATATAAAAGAGAGAAGAGGAAGTTATCGACAGCATACGCGCCAATGCCCTCAAACTCCTTCGCTTGGTAGATAAGAAATAACAAATGAGAGGAAACCGAAGAACAAAGGGAAAAAAAAGAAAGAGCCGGCCAAGGAGTTCCCTCAGGATCACTACGGTTATTCCCACGAGCGATTAATCAAATGAAAGTGCACCAATCAAAAGATAAAGCGGTTCAAGTAGTAGCACCTATCAAAGAGGTCAACACATGACAAGTGGATTCGAACACTTCATTTCGGAGACCCTTATCCCCCATTTAGGGTAATGATTCAATTCGCCTTTTTCCTTCTTGCTTTGTTTGTGTGTCTTCGATGTCGCGTTTCGATAAAAATCTTGAAATTCTTCACAGAACTTGTCATTCACAGTAAAATTAACAAGCAATAATTTTGTGTAAATCCTTATCATAAAGACGGTTTACAAATTAACTTTTGTTACTAATCTATAGTAATCAAGGTATTTAGGAAATTTTCCAACGCATTCAGAACTTTAATTACATCTCTGATATCTGTAATTTTATTTCAAATGTTAACAAAGTAAAATACAATATATTCTCGATTATCTATGTTAATAAGGTGAAAGTAAGTGAAAATATAGGCATATATCTGTACGTATATAGCAATTACGCAAATGTTGTATACACATTTTTGCAAGTATGTATAGTACTTTCATCTTTATGTAGATTTACATATAACAACTTATTTTGATTATAGAAGTATGTATGTATGTCAGGGGCGTATTTAAGGGGGGGGGGTCGAGGGCCATATTTTTTTGGTTGAACGGATAGGTTTCCATCGTTTTTTTTTTTGTTTTTTTTTTGGTTGAACGGATAGGTTTTCATCGTTTTTTTCTTTTTTTGGTTAAAAGGATAGGTTTCCGTCGCTTTTTTTTTTTTTTGGTTGAACAGATAGGTTTCTGTGGGGTGTCTACTTAATTATATTAATCTCGGGCCCCACCCCCCCGAAAATATATTCTATATACGCCACTGATATATGTAATGGCCAAATGTGGTATTTGCATTATTATTTAATTAAATATATAATTTTTATCTTGTTTTCGAAAATGCTAGATGTTTTTTGGTTTTTTATTTTAGAATTTCTGAACGAATTTTCCTTTCAGCTATTGTTATATTCTAATATCCAATGATTTATACGTTCTTTGACAACGTCAAAAGCAAGTGGTTATGCATCGTTTTTTGATTTTTTTTTTTTACAATTTCCTTTCATCTTCAGACGAATTTCTTATAAAAATCTGAAAAAAAACTGTAACATTAAGAACTAAATTGCTGCAATGAGAAAAATAAACAACAAATCCTTCTAAATGCATATCCAATGCACACTTTACATATTCATTAAATGATATCCTATAAAGATATAGCTATAAAAATCGCAGTGCCGAATTTTATGATCAAGCCAATTAAAAAAACAGCAGAATTCAATCTTAGGCGATAATTACATAATTTATAAAAAATAACTTACAAACAAATATAACAATGAATACATATGCAAACTTCGCTGCAGCAATTATACAAAAGATATGACAATTCAATGCAAGCTCTGCATCTGCCATGCATTTTTTGATAAATCATCCCAAACTGGTTGTTTTGGATATCTTCCTCAGCAAGAATTTGTGGAACTAAATGTTCCTCCAATTGGATAAGGGACTTACAAACAATGGGCAGATTGCCTCATAGAAAAAAGTCCATTGAAGATAAATCCGATGAGCGTGGAGGCCAAGCCACTGTTCCACTTCTTATGATAAAAAAAAATGACGATACCTTAACAATCTCTTACAGTGGTAAATCGCTGTTTCAACTAGCCAAATAGGGTAGTGGCCTATAGGAAATACTTTAAAAAGTAGGGTAGTGGCCTACAGTAATAAGGTAGTGGCAGGGAAACCGTGCGTTTCCGAAGATGATATTTTTGATCAGAATGTGATGCCTTCCCCATAGAAGTTTGTATTTTGTATTTATTTATTTCTTGTAAATCTAAAAGGAAGTCTCACAAAGAAAATATTTCTCTGAAAACATATGTGCAGCTTTATTTTCTTTTTTTTTCTTCAATGCAAACGTAAAGAAGTTTTTCAATGCTATATCAATCAAATTTTTAAATTTTGGAAATTTTTAAGGCGTAACAAGAAAAGGAGAACTACTCTGATAAATAAATGTTCAAAGGAAAAATAAAATGTAAAAAGCTAATCAACGAGAGACGAGCAACAAAACTTTATAGAAACACAGAAATGTAAAAAATACAAAACATTCATGAGCACTTGTTATTGAAGTTCTTGAGAGAGAGCGGGCCTTAAAGCTGAGAAGCAAAATAAATTTACCTTTACGAATAGCGAATCCTTCACAGTCTCGTGAAAAACGCCCACACGACGCTGTCATGAAAAATACACAACCCTTTCAGCCCTTCGATGGGAATTACAAATAAATCAATTCCGTCCATTTACAAAAGATATGTTCGAAATTCTATTACCGAATTCAGGTACATATTTTTTTTCTACGCTTCTAAACTGATGCGTCGTCGTCCATTTTTAAATTCTTTTTTCCTTTTTTTTTGGAAAACAGTCGAGTGGTTGCGCTATTTGAGAGCGACACGATTTTGCACTTCGGTCGAAATGGTTTGGAATATCCACGATTCCTGTAGACCTCAATGAAAACTGTGTGAAAAAAAACAACCCCGGGTCTCTTTCTTTTCTCTTTTTAAAGTGATGATTAATTTTAGCTCCAGAGGCTGTAAATAAATCATTTGTTCTGCCGATTTAAATTTGGAACTAAAAATAAAAAGCCCCGCCCCCACCCCCAAAATAAAAAAAAACTGAAGTAAAACATGAGTTAGATTAAAAGCTCACAAGAGTGAAAAAAAAAAAACACAGACAACTATCAGAATTGTGCATATAACTATTTTAATAATTTAAATCAATAATTTTAATATATTATAGAAAGGAGCAAAAAAAAAAACGAAGATTTCTTAATCCTCTAAAACAGGGGTCGGCAACCCGCGGCCCCAGAAGCGTTTTGGTGCGGCCCGCGGGGTGTCTTAAGATTTTCCTTTTTTTTTTTTTTGGTTGATAAAATAAGATTTTGGCCCTTTTTGGTCCAAGTGCGGCCCGCAGTAATCCCCACATAAAATATTTGGCCCTCTTACAACAAAAGGTTGCCGACCCCTGCTCTAAAAGACATCATTTCCATTTCTCTAAATTCCCTACGACTATCTTCTAGGTAGATAAAGGGCATTTCTTTAAATCGTAAGAAACTTTGCTGTACACTGCCACTGATTGGTCATTGCTTGATCAGAAGATAACTGTCTTTCCACTAAACAGAGGCAATGCTATTTGTAGCAACCGTGCTGCGATTCTCTAACTATCTCATCATTTTTTTTTTTTTTTTTGTTATTCAAACAGAGTACACCTGGTGACGACAAAAGGAACTTATTCTTCGTTTGAATTGGTATCTGTGTTTAATCGAGGTTACCGATAGGGAAAGTGGTATTCACGAACAGAGATCATCCTTCACAAAGTTTCTCGGATAGTTTCAGAAAAAGATACAGAAAATCTTAATAGCATCACAGCTTAAAAAACCGAAGCGGCAGAACACAAGGTTTGTTGCTTTTTTTTTCATGAAATCTTGTAGAAATAATTTGGAAAAAAAATTCAGGAATAAAAAATACAATTACATTAAAGATATTCTCAGGCATATTCTGATGCACTTTCTTTTCTTATCTGAATAATATTAAACTTACTGTTTTTAACGTGTGTGAACTGATCTACTTGAATTAAAATCTTCTAGCACACAGAACTAATACACAAATTAAAACTTTACATAGACTAATTTCGGGTCGCCTCTAATGCAATCCTTTCTCCATGTGAGAAGTCATCAAAAAGCAAGTCTCTTTATAACACCTGGTAGCCAATACTGAATCATCTTCACGTGGATTGCGTCCCCATAGCACCAATCGTGTTGTTAAACTTACAATAATGAAAACTTCTTCGATAACTCTACGAAGAAGTATATCTATGAAATGGAATTCTTAGGGACACGTGTAAAGCCTTCTAAGTTCATTGGTGCTCTATCTTGCGATTTCCACTGGAACGGCGAGGAAGTTAGGAATGTAAAGCAACCTTTACACTTCAGGGAACACGAATCAACAAAACTATTAACTAGAACCTGTTTTAATTTGATCAACATGTTTCGTATGTGTGTGGGTGTGTTCGAGTGGATATTTGTGTATTTTGTTTTATTTTGTTTTTTCTTTACTGAATCCAACTTCGTAAACAACGAATTGAACAAAGGATTGAACAAATTACATCAGACCTATTTCTCAAAAGCAATTTTGTCATCCATTCAACTGAACTGAAAGCAACAACAAGTTTATTATCATGGTAATGAGATTATCTTTTCACGAAAACATTTCCTTGAAACCGTTACTCTTCAGAATGTAATACTTTGAGTATAAATATAGAATAAAGCAATGCAAAGTGCAAGGCACCTATTCAGAACTGTACTGATAAGAATCAATTACAAACTTCAAATAAATTGGAGTTAATTTTTAAATTGGTAAATTCAAATTTAAAAGAGAATTTCATTTTATTAATAACTTTTATAGAATTTGAAACTAAATGGTCTAATCTCGATCGACAATTTCTCAGAAAATCGCACATCAACATGCCACAGAAAGTAGATCCAATTTTGTACTTAAAAAATTTGTTAAAGGCAAATTATCTATTATTTATATAATAGCAAAGTACTATTTATAAAAGCGAAAATCTTTAAGTTTATTTTTGTTTGTTTGTCATTCAATCACGACTCAACGGCTTAACAGATAGGAATGAAATTTTGCTTGAAGTACAGAGTACGACATAGGTTTCTTTTCATCACGGTCGATCAAGTAGTTCCCGTGGAATGAATGAAAAACTTCCCAAAACTGCCCAAAATGAAACATGGGTAATTTTGGAGTCCAGAGATGGCGCTAGCGCAGTTTTCATTGAATGTATTTAAAACATTACCAAAACTGGCGCTAGATGGCGCTCGCGCCGTTTAAATCGCGCCACAGATCTGAAGGAATTTCAGTATTGCCCTGCATGTATTATCTAAAATTTAAACTTTAATTTATATTCAGTTCTAAGGTTTTTACTTTACTTGATGTAATTTGGTATTTCGAATAACTAATGCAAGGCTTCCAGAGCGAAGCGACGACGTTAGCAGGCTTCTACGTTTAAAAAATGAATTTTGCCCTTTTTAAACAAAATCAACAACAATCTTTTTAATTAAGTCCTAACAATCGAATTTAGCCTCGATCATAACAATTGTAAATCTGGAAGGAAAGGCTGGAATCTCCAAAAGGACGAAAGGAAGAAATTTCAGAGTTTCTTCAGTGTAATTCTCAAGGAAATCTCATCATAGTCCAATTATATTTTTTGTATGTTTTTACGAAAAATATCAGAATAGGATTGGCTTGTAATCAAGCGCTTAAATCTAAATTTGCGCTGAACAGGCGTAATGATTCAGCCGAATCATTTCAATCATTACGCCTGTAATGATTCAGCCGAAGAAATAGATCCCATTTTGCTCAGTTTTGGAAATTACGCCAAAAATTAAGTAGAATATTTTATCCTATATAAATACAATAGGATGAAAAGCAATTCCTTAACGTTCCTTCAGAATCTTTCGAATACATTCTTCAACCGTGAAAATGTTCATGATCTGCCTTTCACGAAATTGGTCTGAAGTGAGTAACTTTGATGAAGAAATTCTCAATTTAAAGAGAAATCCAGTCTTGCTCAGACCGTCTTAAGTTGCTGAATTAGGATTTTCTTTGATAAGTCAGTATAGAAAGCGCAAACCTTTCCGTTTTCAATCTTGACGTTTTGATGAGTGGCCTTTTGATGGTCGTTATTCATTCACGCCAAAGAATTTGGTATTCAATGGTTTATCTCAGCAACCAATAGCGCAGTTGATCCGAGCCTGTGAAATTTATAGCCAGAAAAGACTGCGAAATATAAATTTGCTTGTTTCAGTTTACTGCTCAGAAATCCATTTGGCCGAAAGAGGCTCATTTATTAAGAATCCTCCATCTGTTGATTCGTTCAATGCTAATTTCAGTTGTAAATCGTGCGGCCAGAGTTGCTTCCCAACCATCCGAGTATTCATATCCGACCGACCGCAGACACGGAATCACATGAATAAATTTAACTTGCGCCCAAAGTCCAAATAGTTTCGGAAAGGGAGCCGGCATCGCGAGTGTAATTTAAAGGCAAGTGGATGGGGGGGAGGGGGGTCCCTTAGCAGATGCTTTCCGCAATATATGTTCGGGGTCGCTACAAAAGGCATATTGATTGGTCGGCCCCCTTAATTAGAAGCTTGTGTCCCCAGATGAGGCTCGGTCAACGGGGTCGCAATTACCATGGCGTTCATAACCATCATTCGTTATGGCCCCGGTTGGCAGATGTCGCACAAGAAGACGCCGATGAATACGTAAGCGACCCAGAAATAGTTGAACTGCTTCCGTTGACGGTTACATCAGCAAGAAGTAAAATGCAAAGCTGTTTTTGAGGGAATTGGAAACAAACTAGCAAGTGGTAAAGCTGCAAAATGATGCTTCCAGCAAGTGTTGGACAAATGATCGATAACTGCATTAAAACTAACAGTTGAAAAAATATAAAATCCATAAAAAAAATACTGAAATAATCGTATTGTCCTGAGTATAAGAGTGATTGGGGTATTTAGACTTCAGATCTCAGATTGAAAACAATATTTAGGATCTAAGGAGAAAAGTTAGGAAAATAAAATGAACTTGACCTGCTTTCAGAGAAAATAAAGCGTTTCACCTTTTAAGTGGGGGGGAGGGCGCACTGATGAAAACAACATTGCGCAATAAACATCATTAATATTGCTGTGGTAAAAGTACGAAGTTAAAGCCTTATAATGTTGTTTTCAGAACTCTCTTTTCTTTATTTTTCTTTGCTTAAGTCTCTGTTTGGCAGATTTTCAACAACAATGGCAGATTTTCATTTTCTGAACAAAATTAATTAAATCCGCATTTTTAAAATTAAATTGTATAAATCGAGATTCATTTTAATCAAATCAAAAGGAAGGAAAATAATGATTATCTAATGGATTAATGTTAATCCGCTGTTAGGTGTACAGGGTGATTCATAATGATACTGGAAAAATAGACCTATAAAGAATGAACATCGGAATATTTTTCCTTGTGTTTGAAATAAACACAATGGAGTCAATACTCCATTTAACTTAGCCTATTCTAATCTCGCTTCCCTTTCCTTGCTCTTCCCGGTTGTGAAGGGTGCTGACTCGGGGCAGGAAAAAGGTTAAAATGGGGACCCCATCATCCGACTCAGAATCGCACATTCGATCTGGAATTCCAAGCCCTTTTTTACTTTTTTTTAAACCGAATTTGACTTAGAAAAATATTTCGATATTCGTTCTTTATAGGCCTATTTTTTCAGTACTTTATGAATCACCCTGTATATTAACCCATTATCTTTTTTTCCTGCTTTTCCATTGGAAGTTTTGTCACCTTCTCGCGCTGAGTTTTCCATAAGGAACCACACAGGAAATATTTCAAATATAAAATGTAGAACGCCTCTTGTCAATAATGTGTATGCCACGTTTCAAGAAAATATAGCCAGTGGTTCAAAAAGTATCAGAGGGGATACATGCACAGATAGACTGATTTGATAAAGCCTTACTTTCCCAGTATAGTAGGTTAACAAAATAAAATTCTAATAAAGACTTGCGATTTGTCTTAAGATCGGTAACCCTCCGTTTAAATAAAGACTGATTTAAGTTACTTTTCAATTAAAATAAGAATAAAAGGCATCAGAAGCAAAACACAGATAACGAGGAATTGGTATTGAAATAACGATTACCGGTATCTATTTTTGTGTATATTTTATGACTAAACTAATGTATTAATGAATAAACTAATAAACGAACTTAATCCATTTTCATCAAATGAAAAATCAAAGTATACTATTGAATTTGAATTTGAAATGTGGGGGGTGGGGATTCTAATGGTGCTAGTCGTTCAACCAAAAAAATAAATAAATAAATAATAAATAAATAGATAAAATAAAAATAAATAAAAATTGTGTCTTTTCCAGGTGGCAGGAAGAGAAGTTATAATGAGAACCATGGCTTTCCAACTTAAAAAAAGTTCAAAATGCTGGATTCTTTCATCTTTGGATGCAATGAATGGGAGAAAGGAGGAGAGAAGTTGACAACCATCAAATCTGCTCCTTAGAACTCTAATGATCTGTAACAAACAAAAGGCTATTATGGCTATCTTAATATTTTAGAAAACTTTTCCTTTGCATTTTTTTCACGATTTTCAAAAGAAAAAGAAAATAAAAAAGACTACATTTTTTTCCCATATTTAAAATATTCTTCCAGGATTTTCTTCTTTTACGTGCTGACAAACTACTTTTTTTACAATATAGAAACCTCAATAATATTTTTAATAAAAAAATTCTGATTTAAGACTTAGGAAGCTGTCATCAAGAAGAATAGCTGTATTTTCATTTATACGACAGTCGTTAAGTCTTTGAAATATATGATACCGATTATTCCAGGAATTGCTGACTGCTTCTTGTTCCGGTGCATTTAAAAAAAAAAACCAGTAAGATCTGTTTTTGTTGATTAACTTCTACAAATGGCAGATGCTTTTTCGTTCACGTTATTCACTTCATCTGAAAACAACAAAAGCGCAATGACTCATATTAGAACAGATGGAACCGTTTAAAGAAATCCGTTACTATTATAAATAATAACTCTATATTAAAGCAGCTTTTCAAAGAATTTTTTTTCTTCCTTTCTTAATATATTTGTTTTTTTACCAAACGTTTGCCCACACACACAAAAAAAATGTATTTTATTTTCTCTAGTTAATATCAAAGTCAAATTGATGTCCCCCTTAGTGTGGAAGAAGTTGTATTGAAATTCCTTCCTGTTTATTTCACATTAATTTCAATTATATTGGCCTCGCGATGGTCTGTCTTATGATTGGAACCTGGGTTCGAATTCTAGTGGGCTTAGTTGTTTTGTTTTTCTCTCACTTCGATGTGTTCTTCTTGATTTAAAATAATAGAACTTACACAATAGACCTAACAACTGCTCACGGCCCTTCAAAATTTACTAAACTTGTTATCGTTTTGCAAATAGGAATTTCTTCTTTTTATTTTACAGCTCTTACATTATTTATTTTAATTTTCTTCTATTTCGAAAATAGAAGAATTTTAGTTTTCGCACTGAAACAAGAAAAATAAACTATATATCAGATGCAAGTTTAAAACTAATTTATCAAGGAATCTCTTTGAGGACATTAAATCTACATCAGCAACATTAATTGAATTTAATTGCACAAATATCGTTATTAAATTGATCTTCTTCACTGCTTCGAGAAAGAAACTGTGTGAATGGCGAACGGCAAATGAAGATACTCTGCATCGCTTGTGGCTTGTATTCAATACGTACATTTTTAATAGTGTATTATTAGTTAGATTAAAAGAAAGTAAACAAATAAAAAATTCCATTTTCTTTTTACAAAAGCATACCACCTTTTTATGCAAAAGTAACAAATGAACCAAGTAACTTTTCAATGAAAACACAAACCACTGTCATATAGGATACTTGTGTTATAACTGGGACAGTAAGAATCGTTCTAAAATCATATATTTATCCTGTAAATGCTGATGCAAATACGTCTGTAAGTTAAGCAAACAGTATAGTTTGTTTTTTTCTTTGTGAATATAAAAAAAAATCATTAAGAACGAAGTATTTGGAAGTCGTCTAACAGAAAATAAATGTTAACGGAACAGTAAATGAAAATTTTTATGATATTTTTAGAAGAACTTTGCAAATTTACTAAAACAGATAATTAATGGTAAAATCAGTATTTCTTATGTTCTTTTTGACAATAGAAAAAAAATAAAACGGGCTTTTTTTTCTAGTAAAGCAGAAATTCACAACCCTTTTTGTTTTTTTGTTTTTTTTATTGCACTTTACTAATAATAAACAATAAACAAATCATTAGGTTTCTTCTACAATAAGCTTAAAAAGAACTAATTTCTTAGAAGCATTATTAAAGCAATAGTTTCCTACTAATGAACACTGGACGATCTGTCTTCTTAAATTATTCAAATTTACAAACAAATAAAAAAAAGCAATCCTTCTTGTGAATATATATGTGTGTTTTATTTGTTCTGTTTTTTTACCGAACAAACAACATTTACAGACAGGCAAGCGTTATGTGATGGAAACAAAAAGTTTCTTTTTTATCACACTTTACCAACAATACCACAGATTCAGGAACTGAAACAAGTACATCATCAACATAAAGAAAAAAAACCCGCATTTTTCCTTCTGGATATAAAAGAGCAAACGATGGAATGGTTGACGCCCACAAACGCCATCAAAGACTGAAGTAAAGAGAGGGGGAAAAAAAGCTAACAACAACAAGGTAATGATAGGTTCAGTCAAGTGCATTGCTACCCAACGACAGATCACAAGTTGCAAGGAATCATCATCTTCAAAATTACCTCCCAGCAATGATTTTCTTCTTCTAATCCTGGTCTCCGCCGCTGCCTGAGACGTGATTCGGCTTGTTTCTTCTTATCAGAGAACAGCTGCTGGCAGGAGCTAGCAGATCGATGGCCAAATTGGTGGACATTTCTTCAATGGAAGATGACGCCAAGCACCATCAAAAACTGCAGCCAATGTTTCCATTTTCAACAACGCCAAGCAAATATTATCGAAAAACTATGAAGAAATGGGTTTTTCTCCAATGGAGCTTAATTAGGGAATCAGAAGCGCTGAGATGTCTTTTTTAGTAATTTTTATCGTTCAGGTTTTATTTCCACAGACGGCTACAGGTGTCGTAATAAGTTCCCTGTTTTTAAGATTACTTTCTTAAGAAAGTGAAACTCATCAATCAGTTTACATTTGCGACCAAATATATATATATGCATGTACAAATATTTACAGGGTGCACGGGAAGTTCTAAGCCACCCAAATAACTTTTGAACGAAGATAGCTAAAGATAGTTAGAGATGTTAGGTATCGGTATAGGAAAGCGACCAAGCGCTATCAGATGAAACTGACGGCAGCGCCGTTAGCGGCAAAATATGGAAGTTAGTAACCATATTTCGAAAAAAAAATTAAATGAGAAAGTTGTAGAGCATCTCCGAATTAGTAGGACATGACATTTTACAGAAACGAATCGTGCAAACAGAAGGCGGTAGATGCTAAGTTTTCGAAATGTCATTTAATGCAAAAGCATAACCTCCAGTTTAACATAGATTTTGTTCGATAATAAACCGTCTACTGCAATAAACGCTTGTATGCGGGCAAGAACTTCCTGCTGCACGTTCGCCAAAATTGTGGGTGTCAGGTTCTCACATGCAGCAACTTTTCTAGGTCGCCGACCTTGGAGAGTCGTCGCTTCCACAGTGTACACTTTTTCTTTCAGATAATCTCGGAGAAAGAAATCCATTAGAGTCAGGTCGGGTGATCGTGGAGGCCAATCTACTAGAGCACCATAACCGATGACCTTTTCTCTGAAGATATCGGATAGGAAGTGTGTACCGCTGCTGTCTTTTTGTAATGGAGCACCATTACGTTGAATCACAATGATCGCAGGTCGTTCAGAGAAACATCATCTAAACCAGCGGTCGGCAACCCGCGGCCCATGAAGCGTTTTGGTGCGGCCCGCGGGGCGTGTTGGAATTTTTTTTTTTTGGTTCATAAAGTAAGATTTTCCTTTTTTTTTGGGTTGTTAAAGTAAGATTTTCCTTTTTTTTTATTGGTTGGTAAAATTTTTGGCCTAAGTGCGGCCCGCAGTAATCCCCACATAACATATTTGGCCCTTTTACAACAAAAGGTTGCCGACCACTGATTCTAAACAATCAGTTAATGTATCGTGTCATAGTTCCAACTATCTTGGTCCAGTTAATGTTCCTTCATGACACAAATGCCCAACATGTCGATCCTTCCAAATGTTAATCGATCAGCAAGAGTGATGTTTCAGCTCCCGTATACATAACAGATTCGTAAGCGCCCAATAATGTGTGTTTTTGTTTGTTAAGCACTCCGCTACGTGTGAATTGCACCTCGTCGGTCCAAAGAGTGTTTGATAAAAAAGCCGGATTTCCATCTAAGGTGTTCCAATTGCAAAATTGCATCAATCAAAGTGACGGTGGTCATTCCAAGGCCGCAGTGCTTATACCGTTACTGGACGGTAAGGATGAGCACTATGCTGCTGTAGAATTTACCCCACACGGGAAGGTTACAAGTCAAATACCACACTAACTTCTCTCGTACTGTTGTGTGGGGGTTGGATAACGTATATCACAACATCGATTCAATTCCCATGGATCGGCCCATCGAGGACGAGCTGCAGTACTGCCAGTCTCTCTAAGCCTTTGAACAGCATAACTTATGGTCGACACAGTCGGATATGGCAGTAGGAAATCATAATCCATATTGCCGAGCAACTTCCTTCGTCGCGGCCGACTTGGCCATACAGCAGTAACATCTCACAATACTCTTCATTTGAATAATCTGCCATGACCTTTTGTTTGCAAGATACTACACAGTCATTAACGTAATATTCGATATACGACGATTCTTTGTAGACTTTCTCCCACATTTTACCGCTAGAGGCGCTGCGATCAGTCTCATCTGATAGCGCATAGTCGCTTTCCTATAAGTCACTAATAAATAACTTCCATAACTCTAGCTATCTTCGTTGTTTATAAAATTTACATAAAATTTATTTGAATTGAATAATTAAGAATAATTAAGAATTGAAACGGGAATTTAACACTACTTTCAAATGAAAACAAATTGAAAACATTATTAATATGCAAAGTTATTAATTAAAGTCAACTGAAATATCTCAATTATTTTTATTATAAAATGTGCTTTTTTTATTACAAAGAAACAATGGTCGCAATGAATTTAAGTAGGGTATCGGATGATAAATATTTTAAATTAAATAAGCTGAAGATATTAGAAAAATGTGTCTTTAATGTGTCATATATTCTTAATGTATCTCAGAAATATTTAGTGACAGCTAAGTATCGTTTGGGACTTAATTTACCATAGTGATTTAAGAAGAGCCGATATCACCAATATACTTAATTGTTTAAGAACTCAAAATATATCAAACTTTTTGATTCCTCGACAATATTGTAGTAGAATGTATGGAAGATAAGAAATACATGCATTTTCTTTTATGTTTATGTGTGCGTTCTTTCCAGAAAGAATATTAAAAAATTTCCAGTAAAGTGTGTTTCGAACACTTTATGCTTCTGTTTTTATTGGAACGAAATGCGAAGCTAAAATTCCCTTAATAATTCATAATTTCTTCAATATTTAGATCCTGAAGTGTCTTTACATTGATTTTTTTTTCTTTTCTTGCCCGTTTTCTTTCCTGCCGTTAAGATTTTTTTTCCTGCCCAAGTACTTTCATCTCTGCACGGAGAAAATCATTTTGCAAATGAGATGTAGCGGGTTGTCTATGTGTCACCAGAGATAACTGAGGGATGTCGTGAAGCGAAAGCTACCATCGGCAAACAGCGGACGATAACAGTTAGCCGCCGACGTTCGATTCTTCTGACGTCGAAGAAAGGGACTCAAGACGGAAACACCTTTTGTGTTGATGCTAATCACAAAGGAAGAAGGGGACTTCCATTCAGGCAGAACCACACTCAAAAAGAACTCTAAGATTCTGAGAAAAGATTACAAGAGCTCATTATCTACTACGTTCTTCTTTCACAAACGAGATTGAAGTTGAAGAAGGAGAAAAATCCAACACTCAAAGAACAGGGCCTTACTGACTTCATCGTTTTTAATTTGAGATTCGAGCAGGAAGCGAGAGAATCCTTAATTCTAATACCGGAAATTACAGGAGTAATAAGGCTGTTTCTAACTTATTTCAACTTGGTATTGTTACATGTAGTCATTTTGTAAACTAGATTTCACATCATACATAACACTAAAGATGTGATTTATGAATATTCGTAAATTTTGTTTAACAACTAATATAATAAAGGTTTCGACCTAAGGAACAAAATGGTTACTTTACAATATAGAATATATAAAATGCTTAAAATTGTTAGCATACAAACTGATAATGACTATACAAAATAAAAAAAAAGAACACTCACAATTTCTTTAATTAAAATGACTAAAATCTAGCTTCGCAGATTTAATTAACTTCAAGCACAAACATGCATCAAGCTCTTCACATCCTAACACAGGTAAACGTTTCGCATTAAAACCTTCATAAAATCTATTGCATAAGAAAAATATGTCAATTTGAATGGAGAAACTTAATGGAAAAAATATTACAACCAGTTATATTCCTTATTTCTTTATTGACATTACAATGCTAAACATTGTAAATTATTTATCTCATCTGCGACGACAATATTAAAATCTTCATTAAACATAAAGTATTGAAATAAACCACCTCTTCATCTTAGAAACATCTATATTGCCCTGACCCCATTGTACACATCGTGTTCCATGTCAAAGATGAGATTAAGAGATTAAAATTGGAATCATGTCTTATCAACAGTTGTGTATGTATTAACAGGGATAAATCGCTCACAGTAAATGCAGTCTCATTAAGTATATTCAAAAAATCACTATTAAACAACAAGAGAATTAAAGAATTTTTGATTTTAAAATAATCCTGGCCAAATTAATCATTTCTGTTTGTTTTAAGTAGTATTGTTAGGTTAAATAGACACTAGATGTTGATTGACACTTTGTTATATTATTGTTTTGTATCGTTTTATGTAATTATTACAATTTGTACCGTCTTGATTATTTATGTTATATTCGATATGATTTGAAAGAGAAAGAGGAGGTTTTCTTTTCTCTTTATTTTTCCTGTATTTATTTTGATCCTGAAGAAGACCCGTCATTGGGCTGAAATATAGATGTTTCTAAGATGAAGAGGTGGTTTATTTCAATACTTTATGTTTAATGAAGATTGTAAATTATTATTTTTTTCTAAATACTACTAAACAATAATAAATATGAAATTAGTTTGTTAAGAAATACTTTTCAGTTCAATGCAGCAAATATTGGTGACCATTCTAGATAATATCATGTATATAATCTACATAAGTATTTTAATCTACATAAAATAAAGTAATGTAATAGCCTACTGATGATAATATTTCATAAATTACGTAAAAATATCGGATACACATAATATTAATTACAAACCCAAACAAATAAACAATCCTCCAAACTTCTTAAATTGAGTAATTTAGGAGCAAAACCTCTAGCAGAAGTTCCATACTAAGGTTTTTTTTACACAATAAAATTATAAAAAAAATTGTAATAGAAGACTTGCTTTTTTGATTGTACTGAATTTTTAGTAATTGAAAACTAAATACATATAAAATAATTCATTTTTATTTTTTTAAGGAACATTTTAGTGTATTAGTAATTGTAATATTTAGTATGTAGGAATTCACAAAATGTCAAATTATTTCAAACTATTACTTAAAAAAGTTAATACTTATTTTAATAAGTATTATTATTAAAAATTGCATATAAATTAAAAACGTAATAGGGGTAATAAAAACCACCTTTCAAAGTTTTATTGAAAGTTATTCCCTAATCAAGTACCAGTTCTCTTTTACCTAAGAAACTGCGATCATTTAGCTACATCTTTAATACATTGGTAGAGTTTACAACCGTTCCCAATGTGCTCAGCTCTCAGTATCATGGAAATTGATTTATAACATTCGTTTTTTTATGGCTACTAAAACCAAACCACCATTTTTACTTGGAAATCTTCCATTATCGCCACTATACTTCAGTCAACATGGAGCCATCAACAATTTAAAATGTTTCAGACTAAAAGACATAAATTGGAAATTAGTTCAAGTCCATTTGTTTGTCATGTCCATCAAGTTTGGAAAACAACGAAAGTAAAATGATATAATTCTTCGAAAGCACTGAAAATGTGTTTAAATCATTTTAAATTTAGCCGCAGCCATCATTGTTGGAAATCATAAAAACAAATTAGAAGGAAAATACTAATATTTATCTGCACAGAAATTGCTAAATTACATAAGTTGGGTAACTTTGAATATCCTGCGCTTTTGATAGCAGTGTGAAAAGGGCAGGATATTAAAGGTAACTCCAGTGATTCTAACTAAGAATTTAGAAAAGTCTTAGAAGATACAAGATGCCAAATTTAACCTGGTGTACACACTTTTCTAGCAAACTACTTTTTTACGTTTTTTTCCTAGGATCAAATTCTTGAAACTTGACATAAATATTTAAGAATAAGAGACGATCCAACTTTTGTATTTGCTATTTTTGTGCTTCGATCTTTGCAAAGACATTAACGATCAAGACAAAAATTTGCAAAGAGTATCAGAACTGAAACACCAATGACTAATAATGGATATTAATATTTGTAATAAACTACTAATTTGCAAATGCTTTGATGTCATTCGGTAACTGAAAGGTAAAGATTCGTGAGTGTTTATTATTGTTTTTACATTAAGTGAAAAACAAGAAAACTTTTAAATATTTTAGTTTTAAAAATTTATTTTACATATGGTACCTTGAAACTGAAGTTTGTGAAACTGAAAATGTGATTTCCTTAAGAAGTTTATAAACAATCGTTTGTAAATTCTTCATTCCTCCTAATAAGTTTATTTAATTCATTTGTAATAAAAGACCTAAAATTTAGGCAACTTCAGTCAAGTTTATAAAGATTTAATTAATTTCTCATTTATTTTTTTAGAAAATATAAATTATACTAACTGTAAAAGATACTAGCAACCCAGGAAAAGTAGATTCTCCTAACGTGCGACTGCTTTCTACAACTACCCGATAAAAGTGGCTTCTCCGATCCCACGACTGCTTTTAGAACCAGCAAGTGCGTCTATGACATATTTTTATTTTTTAAAGAGATTAGAATGTAGTCTCCGTGGATAAGACATCTAACTTCGGATCAGAAGGTTGCAGTTTCGATTCCCATAGCGAACTTGTAGAAATTATTTCTATTTTCACAAATCACAACAATTGCACCGGACAGACAGAGAAATAAAAGATTTTAGTAATATAGATTACTATTTAAAAATAAAAGACGACTTTTTTCATAATTAAAAAAAAAAGCCAGATGTCTGTAAATCACTAAAACTAGCTGAATAGTCAATCATTATTGAATAACAAACAATGATATTTGTTTTTATATTAGCAAAAAAATATAGCTTTCTTAATACAATTTCTATAAAAATTTCTATATAAAAGATAAAATAGAAATACTTTAAATTAGGATTGTGCCTAAATTCTGAATTTATGTACTGTAATATGAATTTTTGCTCTCGGTTTTGTAAACAAATTTATTTAAAATCACATTCTGACCTTTCCATTCCATTGTATAAGTTCTTTATATTAAACAAGATTGAAAGGAAGACGGCAAAAGGAATCGAAAAAAAAGAGGAATATATTGAAAATAATTATATGTTTGAAGCACATGGCAAAAGTGGAAAAACAAATTTTGAAGAACGAGAAACGAAACATTTCTAAGAACGAGAAACGAACATTTCCAAGAAAGATCAAAGAATATAAACCAAAGGCAAAAAAAAAAAGATTAAAACTAGAACAAGTAGAAAACCTAATGCCAGAAAGATGAAGAAGAATAACGGGGAAAAAAAACAGAAAATAACAATCCGTATTAAAAATAAGTTTAATTTTTTTTTTTACAATAAGAAAAGTATTTTCAGAAACTACAGAACTGTTGTTAAACTATTATTATATTCGAAATGATAGAATGTGGGTGATAGTAGAGCATTTTTTTCCCTTTTCTTGTTTATTTTAATTATACAGATACATCTTATATCGACTTAAATTCAGAAGTAATGTTCTAATTGTTTTTGCTCCATTATTAGCTGACTGTAATGAGGATATAAAAATGAATGAAATAATACACTTACTTAAAATATGTAGGTCGATCAGAACCAAAGTTTACAAAGGTTAAGAAACACAAACTTTTTAGTGGAAGGAAATGAGGTGGTGCGCTTAAAGTTGAACTGATAAACTATTTTTCTACAAAGGTCCTTTGACAAATTGAGACATTTGCCACAACGTTCTCCATCCCAGCTGCATAAAAGTCAGGGCCCTGCTGTTGTAGTCTCTTCTCTTCTCATTATTTTCATCACGTTCACATTGTAAGTGAAGGTCGAGCTGCCTTGTGCTCTTTCAGGCAGGGAACAGATGAAAACACAGAAGCAAATCTGGACTGTAAGGCGGATGTCCCAAAATTATTCAATGGAAACCGTGCAGTGTGTTCTGTGTGTGCAATATATATTAGGACATTGTCGTGAAAGAGAATATCAGCTCATTTCTTTCCTGATGTTATGCAAGCGAATCGCCATTTTAAAATGACAGTGAGCATCTCTAATGATAGAAACGAGAAAACCATGCGGCACTGAGCAGTACAACCCTGCATCGGATACTACAGCAACCGCCGCGCCGGCAGTATGGCAAACTTGTAAATTTAATTTCTAGTGGTTGTAACCTTTTTTTATTCTGATAGACCCCTTGTACATTTAAAGTAAAATATTTCATTCTTCCTAAGTCTCTATATCTAAAACGCTCCATTTTAATAATATTGATAAAGTAATAATACTATATTAAAATATAATATCGATGCTTGAGTTATTTACATAATTAAACAAAATATATTCGTATTGGAGCAGATCATTCAATAATTCATGATAATTTCTAATTAATGAAATTTATTCATTGATATCTGATTCGTATATTTGGATTTTATAAATAATTGATAACTGGAACTATTGATTGATAGACAATGACAAAAATAAATAATATCACTAAAGCATTCATAAAGATTAAAGGTTTCAGGATTTTCAAAACATATTTCCTTGGAAAAATATACTTCGCAGGAAAAATCTGCTCACATGAACAGCGTGAAACTTTTAAGTAAAGAAAAAAACGCAAAATAAAAGAACAGAACACAGACGAAGAAAACGGACAAGAAAACGGCTTCATCATGGTAACGTAATTAGGAGAAATGAAATGTCCATTTCTTTTTGGGTTCTGAAAGTTGGCACATCAATTCTAATTTTCTTGTTACGTTTTGTCTTAAAAATGTTTTAATGTAAGGATTTTATTAATTTGTTTTCTGTTCCTTTCTACTTCGTTTCATTTCTCCTAATTACGTTACGATGATATGTCTGAACTTAGGTTCGAACCCCGCAGTCGGTATGGATGTGACTTTCGTGATTCGGATATAATATGAATTGTCTCCTGCGTTGTAATCTGGGGAAGGACATTTTGAGTAAATAGTTTCACAAAAAATGGCATAAATTTCAAGAGAAAATTAAAATCTATCAATGAAACTTTCTTGAATTAATATGATATAACATGGATCTTTACCATAAGTAAATAACCTCTAACCTCGGATTTACGGATCCTGATAAATAATAAAAGATTTGCAATTTAGTGGCTAAGCTATCACAAAAAGTTCAGCTTCATTATTGCAAAGGAAATCCTACCACTGTCAATTTAAGAACACAAAAACATAAATAATTGTTGATGTTATGATCAATTATTATTACTATTATTATTATTATTATTATTATTAGAAGCAGTAGTAGTCCACTACATCTAGTTTTGATTTCTGTAGAACTAAGCTTTAAATAGCCAATTTCATTCCAGTGCTGTTTTCTACGTTTCTATTATCATCCCTTTATTTTTGACGATTGAAAAGTTATTTTTTTTTTTTTTTTACATTTCCAACAGTTCTTTGCTGTAAAATTCGGTGATGTCGGTATTGGTATTAAACCGTCGCTTTATTATCCTGTCATTGTTCATAGGCATATATTCTAATATGACAAATACTGTATGTTACAATTAGAATTAACTTAAAATTAGATAAATAGAGTAATTATCTAAATTCTTTCTAATAAACAATTCTTTACTGTTGAAATAAAGATTTTAAAAAAAAAAATCCATTATGCCAAACTTGCAGAGGTGTAAGATAGATATGATATGACTGTATGTTACATAAAAGGACCAGATGGGAGAATAAAATTAGAATTAAACCAAAGACTGGCTTTTTATTGATTGAGTTTTCTCAGCATTCTTTATTTTTATTCAACTAAACATTTATCTCCTTTCTTTGGCTGTTTGTCTATTTGTAGGCGGCTGGACTAATTTCCTTAAAATTTGGTTCAACGATTATTTTGTGATCGAATTTAAAATAAGAGTAGGATTATTAGGGTCTCTATTCCACCCCCACCCCTCCCGTCTCAAAATTGCCCCCATTCGTTGCTGCCTGTTCCACTATGCGATGAATAGCTGAGTTTAGCTTATCATAAAATTTTATTTACTTTTATCTTGTTTTACTTGTTTCATTTACATATTTTCCAGTATTTAAAAACTACTTTTCCAGACTACCTTTTAGACCAGATTTTCCCTTTTCGATCTTACTTTTGCTGTTACATTGTGAGTCTTTCTATGATGATGTCTGACCTGATGTCTTTGCTCTCATATGGAAAAAACTGAATTAATTCTTAACGAAGGCCAACGTGTTTTCCAATGGAGAAGGATACAATTTGCTCTTTGCTTGCAAAGACGCATAAGAACAATGAGAACTAAAGTGAAAATAAATTTCTGAAAACGCTATAATTACAAGGAAAAGAAATATCTCACTTTAACCAAAACAATACATTAAACAGAATTTAAGCTTCTTCATTATTCAGTTAAACGGAGACGTTTTTATTAAAAGGAATGAATCCATTGTTTTATTTAAAAGGAATAAAAAAAAAGATAGGAAGAAATTTTAATATGTAGCAAACGAATAACAGAGTAGATTATTCTCATCTAAATCCCTCCGAGACCAGAATGTTACAATGTTAATCCTCACCGACTGCAACGAATAAAGGAAAAAAATTAGAGTGAAAAACTTAAAGCTGCGAGAATCATCCAGTTCCTTCCAGAAACAGAAACGGAATGCAAAGGAAATTCTACGAAAATATACTACAATTATTATAAATGCTTTCTTTAAAAATTGCTTTGAATGAATATTCAAAAGTTAGTCAGTAAAAGACTATATTATGCAATCATTATATATTTTTCTTTATATGTTTTATATATTCATTACAGCAAATGTGGAATAAAATTTTGTACAATTTTATTAAGATGAAAAAAATATTATTGTGGAAAAATTATTATTTTGTGATCGGAATTGTTAATTGTTTATTGTGATAAATCAATATGAACAAAATTCACCAAAAATACGTGTGTTTAAATCTTGATCCTTCTCTTTCTGTACTAATTTTTCTTGAAAATCTCAAGGATCGTCAAAGTATTGTAATGAAATTTCCGACGTAAGTTTTCAATGGAGAATCAAAATCCTCCGCAATTTGATTAACTTTCCTTCAAAATTCAAATACAAAAATTAAGTAACCAAACAAATAAACAACGTGGCCCAATAGAATACTTATGTTTTGATTGTTGTTTTTCAGGAATATTAATAGTTAGAATATAACATAAAGTGGGTAAATGCTCTGCTCAAATACAGGTAGCATACTCGGGATTATTGATGCAATGGTCAATACTAGAGCTGGGAGGAGGGGTCAAGGAGAATCGTGATCATGTTTTTACGTTGGAGCAAAATAAGCATCGTATTACAGTTTGAAAAAATAAGACTAGACGCTTAAATAAGGGTTTTCGGGAGAAATCAGGGGTGGAGACTAAAAATAAAAAGGCTTGTTTTAAGTTGTACCATAAAAAGTCAATGTACCAATTTTGTCGAAATCTGTCCAGCAGTTTTAGTGTAATGTTAGTACAAACAGACAATAGGAACAATCAGACAAAAAACCAAAAAAGGTGAAAAATATTTAGTAGAATAGTAAGATTTTCACTTCATTAGCATGTTGATGTCAATGACAGTAATTGCTGTAACTTATACGAAGGCGATTTAAGATTACCTGACTTTCATTGGTTGGTTTTTCGTAAATAAATGTTTATTCTTCGCAAAAAAGATATCGTATTAAAAAAATAATAGGTAAAAAGTATGTAAGTTTGAAAAGTAATAAGTGAAGCAAAAGTTTCTCCATATAAGTTTTATTTTTATAAAATAAGTAAAGACTTCAGAAATAGTTTCATATTCTTTTAAATCAGTGGTCGCTACGTTTCATATCTCCCATTCTCTTGGATCAGGGGAGCAAATTTAGTTTATCAGTCTTAACTATATACACACTAGTGTTACAAAATAATGATATAATTATAATACTATACAGTGTAATGGATAAAGATATGATAATGATACAGTAAAATGAATATAAATGTGGTAATGTTTCATTTTAATGAAGTATAAATGTAGTAGTGCTACAGTTTAATGAGTATAAATACAGCACTGTACAGTTTAATGGAGAATAAATATGGTAATGATACAGTCTAATGGAGTATAAATAAAGTATAATTGTTAGAGTATAATGAATATAAATACAATAAAGTTACAGCAGACTATATAAGAGATTTAACTATCTTAGGATCAATTAAATATTAACATAAATTCGACATGGAAAGACCATAATTATAACATACAGAAATGACGGCGTCAATACAAGGCGATGCAATGGGTTGAAAGGACGAAACAATTGTGGAAAGACGTTATTTTGATTTTTCGATTATTGTCTTTTCTGAAATCTATTGTTTCTTACGTCAAGAAAAGCAATAGCGATTTTAGACATTTAGTAAAAACTGTAAATGCTCACTCTTAAAGTCGAAGACATAAAAATCAAAAAAAAAAAAAAAATCTAACACGGTAGTTACGAAGATGAGATTTTGTATGTTATTTAACTGAACAAAAAATTCTAAAGATATTCCAAAAACTTGCCAAAGTAATTTTGCTTAATTAATTATTTAGCAATGAAAAAACTACAGCAACAAAATAGAATGATGTAGCTTTACTTCATTGAACCTTATTACGTTTTTAAACATAAGCCCTCTCAATATTGAGTTGTATATCTCAAAATATAGACAACTGTTCACCTTCGTAGGCAATGTTTGTCATGTTGACAACTAGAACCTTCTGGAAATTAACGAGAATTTTCCACAATATCCCTCAATTATTGTGGACGTGAAAAATTGCCGACAATTTGTTATGAACGAGACAGTAATTTCAAAAATTAGTATACCTGTTAGGTATTCTGCTTGGAAAAATGTTTTCATAACACGGTAGAATTGCAAATTTAATTCTAAAAGTCAATTTGACAAAAGTGAATCAGCTTTGTATTGATTCATTCCAAATATGACGAAAATATCTCTGAAACAGAGTGGTTTCGATCAGAGCTCATTAAGGTATCCTTGGAGCAATCAATTGGAAGAAGAATAAAATAAAATACTTCCATGTCAATAATTGGCAATAATATGGCAGTAACGAAGTATCCTTTATCATTTCCTTGTTTTTTTTAAATTGCTTTCGGAAATAATTGCAGCGCCATCTTTAAAAATAACAATAATTGGAAGAGCAATAAAAGCTAAAGATATGAAGCAGGAGACCATTGGGGAGTTTCGACTGTGGTCACGAAATAGCATCGAAATCGCTGCTCAACCTACTTTTAAGTCCTTTATAACCTCCTAAAAAAACATACATCTTACTAGAGTAGTCATAATGCTACCACAATTCGCCGCGGTTAGCTGATTGGTGAAGATGATGGCACTTTCATTTGGTTTCCTTCTCCGATATCTTAGTCGTTCTGCAAAGGCCACTCGGAACTCGAATTGGGCTACAATAGCGTATTCTGGTAAAGGTTTTTCATGTCTTATTAAGTTAGTCTGAAAATGATGCTTACGATTTCATTTTTTGAAGAAAGCGAAATCTTATAGCAATTACGATGCGATTGTTTTTCAAATTTGTAGATCATTTTGTAAATAAGATAAATTGACCTAATTCCACTACAACAATATTCCATGACTGTCATTGATTACTGCCCCAACTCCATTACAATACAGAAAATCGCAAAGCAAAAGTGCAATACTGTCACCAATAAACCTGTCTAAGATTACCATTTGGAATCGTAATTGCATAGGACTTTACAAAGAGTACCAAACAAATCTTACAAAGAAAATTTATTTTGGTGGTTCATTCAAAGGGGAAATTGAGTGGTCTTGTTTTACACCACATAGTAAAGCTAAATTTAATTTAAAAGGAAAAAAATATCAATTAACACTTTTTTATCTTATCACATCAATATACCACATCATTAATTTTTTTCAGCATATTGTAAAGCATTCTTGAAGGAATCTTTCGTGAACGTAATAGAAATCTGCGTGTGTAAGTGCCTTATTTTAAAAATTCTTACGCTTATAGAGCATCCGTGCACTTTCCATTATAATAATTTTAAACCGGTATCTTAGACAAATGTAATCTTTAGAAGTAACTAATGAATTGTTAATTTAGTATTATTTAACATTACACAGTAGTAATTACACAGTCTTACATTTTTACCTTAATGCAGATCTTGATAAAGAAAAATTTCAGGACTCACCTAAAGAAAAAAAGGAAAAAAATATTTAGTCACAAATAGAATTTGAAGTGGATGAATTTATAATGTAATAAGAGTTAAATTAAAATTAAACACTTATTTGAATTTGGATTTTAGAACTACAAAGAGCAATTAGTAAACAATAGACCTATGGTATTAAATATATTTAAAATTTATCATTACAACTATATTATTGAAGTATTCATAGACGATTAAAAATTATGACATTTAGTTTGTTCATATGGATAATAATAGTCTATGCACAAATATTTGATTAATGGAGTGTATTTACAACATTAATAAATACAATAATAAATAAATAATAAATAGTAAACATTTATTATTGTATTTATTAATGGTACACTCTATTAAGCAAATGTTTGTGTATAGACTCCATTATTACCCATATTTACTTAACGAAATTGTGCACATTAAACTATCTTATTTCATAGTTTGCTCATAATTATCATTAAATACTAATAACTACGGTGTTGACAAGTGGCATAGTTTAAATAGAAAGCAGATAGGATCTCGTTTGTCTCAACAAAGATAGCATTTTTTAATTGAAGGAAAGAAGGTTTCTATGATTTCTATGATTTTCTGAATAATATTTTGTTTATTATTAATTTAATATAATTATTTACAAGTTATACTTTTTATATCAAACAGACGGTGAACAAACAGTATTGGGAAAAACAAACAGTAGTGAAACATTCCATATCTCCAACGGGATATTACGGCGTGTCCGAACTTTTACAGTGACTGGAATTAGGTTCTGAATCAGTCGAGGCAGTAAGGGCTCTGAGCACAGAAGAAAATGTCTTTTAGTCGATTATTACAACCGTTCCTAGGTCTAGAACAAAAGACCTATCCAGCCTTGCATATGTGAAGGAGAGACTTCAGCTTACGTTTCGGAAACATCCCAATTGATTCTTGGCGTCATCCTAAAATTCCGACGGATAGGTAGTGTGCTGACACGAACCGTAGCAACAAACGAGAATCACGGCCAACTATTGGAACAGGTGCTTACCTGTCATACAGCTGTGAAGTGCAGGTAGTTTCTTCATGAAAACTTTCCTGGCCGTGTCTTCTGAAGGTACACAGAATTTCCATATGCTTTCCGTTCCCCGATCTTACGCCACCTGACGGGTATCTTTGCGGGATGTTGAAGCAGTTCTACACTAACCCACCCAACACTATTCAGGAACTGAAGGAGAGGGTTGCCCATTTCTGCCATATGATGAGACATTCCTTTTACCGGATGCGCACCTTGGGTGGCTAATGCTGAGCTAGGATATGTAACTGATACTAATATTTAATTATATTTACTGCTCCCACTCCTGGTTTCTGTCTTTCATTATCTGTTTGTTTTGTTCAATACTGTATATGTCTTACTTATTAAAAGTACATATTTTGTAGTCAAACTACTTTTATCTTTCTAAAGGTAAAGATACCTTTTTTTTAAACGTAAAAAAAACTGTTAGTTGATATCAAGTTCCTGTAAAGTTTTATTGAGGGAATGCAAACT
This sequence comes from Thereuonema tuberculata, assembly GCA_023159025.1. Taxonomy (NCBI): domain Eukaryota; kingdom Metazoa; phylum Arthropoda; class Chilopoda; order Scutigeromorpha; family Scutigeridae; genus Thereuonema; species Thereuonema tuberculata. Next base: position 51,491,077 of record JAFIDM010012231.1, on the reverse strand, counting down.
TATTTTGCTACAACTTTACGTTTGATATCATTTTCCTTCAATTTTCTTTACTCTTTTAGTTTTTGTTTCGGTACAATAATTTTATTTAATTAAATTTTAAATTTTTATTGCAATTGTCGAGAAATAACTTTTTAGAATAACTAGAAATTTAAGTTGTTATTAACTGAAAATCTTATTCTCTTTTTTCTTTCTTAGAGATTATAGAAACATAGTGTTCGATTTGAGGCACAATAAAAACGAAAAATGGTTAGAAATCGGTCTCTTTTCAAATAGGAAGATAAAAATTATCTCTTTTTTTTTTTTAGAAAATAAAATTTCTGCTTTTTCAAAACCTTGTATATTATAGATCATGAATTTTAAGTTATTATTTCTCTCGCGAGTTCGTAAATGGTTATAATAACAATATTGTTTTTAAAAGCACAATTTGGGAAAAGAATAAATTTATTTTGGACCTAAGGCTTCTACTAAGCAATTCCTCCCTAAGCTAGAAGCGCCAAAGGGTCTTAACCTTTTATAATTAAAAGGTCAGATCTGTTTTCAGATATTACCTCTCATCAGAACAAAAGATTGAAAACGCTCTCCCTAACGCTTACAAATAATAAACCTCTCAGGATCATCTTATAGATTTCATCCATGACGCTTCTAGCTAAGGAAACATTTCGAATCTTCTAGTACAGAAAAAGGAATTGTAGAGTAGAAACGTATGATGAATTATTCGATATGTCATGAAGAAGTTTAGCTAACGTACTTCTGATTACTTAGACTGCAATGTACACTTCAGTCATTTTACATCGAAGATGACACGAAGTTCACAATAACCAATGTAATCTTAGAAAGGCAAAAAAAACATTTTGCAAATTAATATCCGAGTTCAATTTATTATTTAGTATTCGGATGTTGATTCCTCCTTCCTTCATATTATTATTTTATTTTCTAGTTAGGGTTACCCTTCCGTGTTCCTTACAGAATAGAGTATGATTAAATTTGATGTTTTTGATGTGAACATTTTTGAAATACGACTTTTGTTAATAATTCAGTAATAACTGTAGCTATAAAGTTTTTAAATTACTGAAAACCTTTCGTCCATCCGTATTATAATAACAAAAAATTCAAAATACTTCGTACCATATTTCAAAAACAAAAAACATAAAACGTTTGCATAACGATTTAAATAAAACACTTAGTAATAATACTGAATTGTATCTAATAACAGGTTTCACTGTTCTACGAGATGACTATCCTATTCAATCCAAATTTATTACTTAAAATTTGATATTTTTATTTAGTAAAAAAAAAAATTCCATTTAAAATCAGTATGAGATTTGAGTGATTTGAACATTAAGATTTGTGATTATTTGGTTTTAATTAATTAAAATTCTCATAAATTTATCTTAATTTAACTCAATATTATTAACCTAGTTTCATCCATTTTAAAACTAGAATATTTCTTAGACTGTTTGTATATTTTCTGAATAACTGACACTGTCTACGAAACATATTGCAGATTTGTTTTCTTTATGATTGATTTAAATATTTTCTTTATAACTTTATGATTGTAAGTTCTGAGCAGAATTCTGACAAAAAAGTAACTTCAAAACTATCCACACAACAACATTTTTCAGACGATTTCTTGTTGTTCTGTCAATTTTATCCTTAAGCAATGTTCACTGTTGGTTTATTTCGTTCTGGAGTGATTGCTTATTCCATTTCCTTTCCAGTCCCTTCCGTAATGTAAAAAGGAAATGAAATAAGAAATCTGCAATATAATCTTGATGCAATTTCAGCTAGAGATGCGGTTTCAGGTCAATATCTAGCAAGTAATCGTCGCTCCTCTTGTATATTACGTTCCAGAGGCAAGCAAGCGGTGTCTTATGTAATGTGTCTGCTCTCGAGTTTATTTACCTTACTTTCTCAAGGTGAGATATTCTTTTAGTTCACTTTCGATTTCCAACTTTCTGATTGGTTTATTTCTATTTATTCTATGTGTATAGCTACTATAAGGTGTTATGGATTTTGTTAAAGGTGTATTATGTCATTTAAAATTCATTGGAGCGAAACAATATGAACAGAACCAAGGCTTAAAATGCAACTTAAGTTGAAAAGAATTTATCACATTCTCTGCCTATGATCAAAATTTAACTCAAAAATTATTTATCCTTGGAAGCCGAAACTCTAACTGTATTCTGTAGTCAGTAAACAGATAAACCTCAATGATTTACATATAATGAACCTAAAGCCGTTAGAATCATTAAAGTTAGGACCGCCAATTAACTTGCTGCTGTCATGTTATCCTAAAAATGTGCATTTTGAGTGTTACTTAAATATGATACATCACCATAGATTTAACTTACGACCTACAGAAATATTTTAATAAGAATATCCACTGCCTTCTTGGATTCTTTTTAAATTATAAGTGGTTCAAAGGAGGAAAACCAACAACTTGTTTACTTTTGATTTTTTTGTTTGAATTTTAATATTATTTGTCCAATAATTTTTCCAACTAAAAATGATAACGACGTTATATTTAATCGCATTATCAATGTGAACATGATTTCCTACTGGAATTCATCCGTAAAACGATGCAGATGTCGTGAGCAGCAACTGCAAAAGTTTCTAAAAGGTTGGCAAATTTTCTAACTAGTGGAAAGCAGCTTGGGAGCTCGAACAAAAGCTCGAAATACTTCAAAGAGACAGTGGTTTTTTTAGTGAGAACAAGTTAAAAAAATTCTGCTGCCTCTATATAATATTTTACTAAATTTCAACATCAAGAGAACTGATCTTATTATTTTCCAATAATGGCAATTATCTTCCCAAAAAGTTCTAACTTTCTTTCAAACCAATAATCAGAATAAGTCCTTTTATTTATTTTTTTCCATTTCAAATTAAACCAGCCTTGAATATTTTACAATGTGAAATCCGAAAATTCTTATCTAAATTAATCAATTGTGCGCCAGAACAGACAAACCTATATCTACCTACTACATTACTATGATTTCGTATTGCTTTCATTACCAAATTATAAATACTAAAAGGTTAAAATCAGAAAAAAAGGTTTGTTGGAGACTAGCTGAAACAATTAATATTAGTAGAATATTTTCTGTAATTACAAAATATCTTTTAACGTGTAAAGTTTGAAAAATTATAATAAAGATTAATTCTCCGTGCTGGCGTGGCCGTGCGGTTTAGCCGGTGGGCTGCCGTTGTGGCCGATGCGCCAGTACCCGGGTTCGAATCCCGGTGGTGGCATGGCTGTTTCTTTCTTCTTCTGTGTTTCGTCCGTTTCCCACCTGGGACTTACAATCTCAGGGTTATCCTGGACGGGATATAATTCTCGTCCTCCCTTTCTTGAATTTCACTAGCCTCGCCCTGACGTTGTCAGGTTGAGCTAGTTCCGTGGTCCCTAGTTGGCCAAATTCGATAAAAGGAAGAAAGATTAATTCTAACAATACTTATAAACCTTAAAAATTACATTTCCGAGACTAATAGTTTGTGGAAATTACTTATTGTTGTAAGATGCGGGAAGACGATTTGCTTCTTCAAAATTTGTAATTTTTAAAGCTTTTATAAGCTAAAGTGTCAATTATTTATTCATTCACATCTCTTGTATTATTTAAGGAAAATAAGAAAAGAAAATGAGAAACAGCACCTGAACAAAGAGGAAATTGCCTTTCTGATTTTAGATTTCGGGAAGGAGTTGGGGACGGCCGTTTCGTCCTTCTACGGACTCATCAGCCCAACCCTCGCCTTCCCTAAACCAAATCAGAAAGGCAAGACCTAGTTAGTGGAAGCCACTCCCAACTCGGAAGTGACCCCAGAAACAACAAAAGACAAGAAAATAAATAGCTGCGTCTCTCGACGCCAGCCAAATCCTTCTCCTACGAACGAGTAGGCAGAAAGGAATTAAATTAGAACATAAGGTTCAAAAAAGATACATAATAGTAAAGAAAAATTTAACGTGCTGTGAAATTTGTTTAAGGAAAATAAGAAAAGAAAATGAGAAACAGCACCTGAACAAAGAGGAAATTGCCTTTCTGATTTTAGATTTCGGGAAATCTCTCTTAGATTTCTCTTGTATTATTATTCATATTATAATGACTCTTATTTACATTACAAATAAAGTTTTGTTTTAAATTTATTCTGATGCTTGATTCAAGTCACCTTTAACAAAACAGGGATACCATCTGGAAGAAACGAGAAGAAAGTAAAAGAAAGCACACACTCCAGGGGGAAAAAAATGTCGAAATTGTTCATATGATTTCCTAATGACAATTGTCGTGGGCAGGTGGTGCAACTCTTAAGCAGATTTCGTTCCTGGATTTTCAGTTAGGAAGCATCAGATCTGTAAAGACTCATTTTTATCGCAAGAAAAACTTAAATGTTGTCTGTCACTTTTGAGGGTTGAGAAGAAAACGAGGCAAGATAGCCTGTGATCCTCCCAAAATAAAAACAAATGCTTTGTGGTGGTATTAAGAGAAAGTGTTCGAGACCACAGCTAAACCTACAGGTTCCAAAGACAAACCTCTTTTCATTGTTTACTGAATTGTAAACAGTTTTTATGTGAAAGATCTAATTTGAAATCTTTTATTCCAAATTTGGAAAACTTAATAATTATTGAAATTTGGATTGATAACTTGAAAATTTACGATTGTTTAAAAAATTGCATGAAAGCTATTGTTGCCAAAATGTATAATAATAATGTATAATAATAATCAGTGTAATTTTATTTGTTTGTGCTTTTGGTTAAATACTGCATTATTTCATAAATAACTATATATAACTTTTTTATTTTATACTCATGTAATACTGGTGCATGAGTTGTTTGTTTTGCTTATTAAAAAAAATAAAAAACCACGCTAAAGTACAATCAAAATCTAAGACTGTAGATATTGCTAAATTTATAGAACAACGAATTTCATAAAAAATACAGGTCTTAGCCTGTAAAGATCAGTTAGTAATCACAGCACTCGAACGTTTTCAAAAGTGGTGAAGTGAGCAATTGTTGAAAGTTTGTTAATAATTTAGTAAATTAAATAATAATAACAATAATTATTATTTACTAATAAATGTAAATTATTTTCTTGTAATTACCCCCTTGCTAATAGTTATTTTAAGTTAGCAGGACTAAATGAATTTAATTTGTTACTCTGACTAATTGGACTAAGCAATTCGTAATATTTTAGAAAAATTGGAATTTTCATCTTTTTATTTTGTATCAACTTCTACAGAGTCCCATTAAATAATAAAAATTAACTCTACTTTCATATATTAAAATACCAACTTGTAGATCTTAAATCATTTATGTATTCTACAGTTTTAGTGAATATATTAACTTCCTGCTATATTTAAATTCAGGAAGGAAGTCGATTAGTTTAAACTTAATCTCCTCCTTCCTCCCATTGTTTCGATGCCCCCATTAGCAACTTTACATAAATTAAGTTAGTTTGGTAATTATTAAAGATTAATTTTAAATTCACAATTATTGTATTTATTCCATACTTCAAGACTACATGTATGTTGCTGTCTTAAAAGAGCCTTAACTTGCCTCTTACAAGGACTGAGAATGTAAATTTACAAGTTACTTTGTTTTCTTTTGTTTGTTTTTTTTTTAAGTTGTCTATTACTAATCTTATGAGTATTAATAAAAGCTCACGGTTTCTTTTCGTAACATTAGGACTACTAAGAAAATGTAAGAAATGCTTAATTTTAGTTGAGAGTTATTCAATGATATTTATAGCCAGCGGACACATTGGTAAGGCGATTGTCTACAGAGTTGGATTCGATCCTCGGCAGATATCGGCGATCTTTCCTTGTTTTAAAGGAAAGGACTAAACACAACAATAAATATAGAAAATAATAAATTGACTCCATTACATGTTTCGAAGCTATGTATCAGCTTCCTTATCAAACGATACAACATTATAAAAAAGGAAAAAACATATAGGCTTACGAATTAACAACATTTACAAAATAATAATCATTACGGTTTTTAGAATCTAATTATTTACAATAATGTTCAACCATATAACAGTAAGATGATAGGCATTATTGCAGATTGTATTGTAATGCATTAGTGATTGAGATGTCAGTATTGTAGCATTCTTTTGATTTTTATTAACAACGATTCAAGAAATTTTCTCAAGTAATAGTCTTTTTCGAGGTCGTAGATAATAGGGCTTTCTACTAATATTTTATGACCTGTATTTTTATGGTGTGCAGCTGTTAAATATTGTAAATTATTAGTATGGACAGCTTTTTCGTGCTCTTTCGTACAGGTCTTGACCTTGCGTTTCGTCTCTCCAAAATATCTGAATTTGTTTTTACCTGTTTCACATTTGATACCATACACTACACCCATTTTGTTTAAAGTGTCAACCTTGCTTTGTTTTGTTTTGTTTTTTTCCTGACAGATTCATCCAATCATCCATCAAAATTTTCCCAGAATGCTTAGCATTATTCTAGCCCTTGGCCTCAATTTCGTTCGTTCAGCTTGTTCCTCATGTGCAGCTTACCTTCTTTTGGTGATAACAAAATTGCACAGTAATACCTTGAGATACGAGCATAATCCGCTCCAGGAACGAGCTCGTAACTCGAGGTGCTCGTATCTCAAATCATTTTTTCCCTTAAGAAATAATAGAAAAAAAATTAATCCGTTCTGGCCCTCTAAAAAAACTCCCTTATTAATGCTAATAATAATGGAAAAAAACATGTTTTTAATCGCTGTAGACATATATACAAAAAAATTATAGTATACAAGGATTCCTGTGATATAAAATAAAATGTGGTTTTAATTATGAATTCTGACTGACAGACGATACAGAAGCGGCTAATAGCGGCATGTGCGAAGGAGGAGGAGGAGGAAGGGAGGGAAGAGAGTTGGCCCATACGTAGACTTGATTCCGTACCGTACCTTACACATACACTATGTAACTTACAGAAACTTAGAATTAACTTAGCTTACGTATTTTTATTTTTTTTACTTTTCTATTTTTTTTTCGATTTGAATTCTTTACTTCCTTCACTTTTCTTACCTTTTTTGCGTACGGAAGTCGACGAACACGTGAAGTCAACGAGTGAAGCCACCTAGCGTCGGCGTCTGTAAGCGTACTCGTATCTCAAATCTTGACTCGTATCTCAAAGCACGAAGGCTTGCACGAAGGCTTGCTCGTATCTCGGAATACTCGTATGTGGGGACGCTCGTATCTCAAGGTATTACTGTATCATGTTATTATTTCAAGATCGGTTATAAACAATGTATCGGAATAACTATTTCCCATCAACTATATGAGAGTTTTAATACTGAAAACTTAAAACCTAGATAGGCTTCAACAATTTCAGCTGACAAGCGATAGTAAATCCTGGGCTATTAGTTTTTGGCTTGAAGTATTGATCTTACGCCTTTAGATAATACATTTTTTGCAGCTTAGAAAAAGTAAATACTTTCATAAACTCTTGTTGTTCTTTCGATATTTTGAGAACCCCATTTGTTGTATTTAAGAAACTTATTTGTGGTCAGGATATCTTCTGAAAATAGTGCATATTATATTTTTCAAGTCTTTTTTTTTAAAGTCTGATATCATACAAAGGGAAATGTCTTCGTATACTTCTAAACTATCATATTTACAGAATTCAATATAAATGAAATTTTCCATTTGTTAAAAATGGAATAAATCTTAAATTCAATTAATTTTAATCAAATGAAACCAAAAGATATATGGATGAAACCAATTGAGAATTAACTGTTTCACTTTTAATGGTTTCCTATGGAAAATTTTGTCACTTTTTACCTGATTTTATGAGTCAAATAATCAAACAAAGCTTAAAGGAGTATAATATTTCAATTACATATCATTAATATACATAAAAAGTAGTTGTAAAATCCATTGCAGATTTATATGGACTTATGCTTTCTTTATGATTATCAATACAGGGGTGCACAAAAGTATGTATACGATTGCATACTTGCTATTACATTATTTACTTAATTATTTAGCATTCCTTATTTTTGATTTTTTTTTTATGATTTTTCTAGGTAATTTAACAAACGAAAGTGAAGCTCTCTTTTTTTATTTTCGTAGGCTTCGAGTAATTGCCAGAGCAACTAACATTTTATTCTCCGGGGGTCAACAATGACAGGTCAACAATTCTGGCGTTTTACAGTTGGACCCATTCTGATTAAATTTATCGTGTATTCTGTAAATTGTTAGCCTTTTTGGCGAGAGTGTATGGAATTCTTCACCCCATTCACCCCGAACCTTTTTAAGCATTCTCTGTCTTCCAGTAATGTTCTATTAACCACTTTCATTGGTGGTTGGTTAAATTACCAGCCATAATTATCTGGAAAAATCATACAAAAACAAAACAAAACAAGAAGTAAGGAATAAAGTAAATAATAAAATAGCAAATAGTAAAACAGGAAAATAATAACGTAGTAGGTATAGGTGTAGGTCTATTTTTTCGCAAACACACTCTGTACATAGATGATTTTTTTATTTTTTATTTAGCGTTATTGTTTGTTAAGGTTAATAGAAAAAAAAATAAGAAAAGAGAGTAGTGTTATTAACATTCTTTCACAAGAAATTGATGCTTCCTGAATTAGACAGTGTCTGTCTGTGTGTTTGTGTGAGTGCGACACGTCCTTCAATAACTGTTGAATTGCTGGATGAATCTTCTTTAAACTTAGCATGCATTTTTAAGATCAAGGTTTAAAATTCATAAGGTTTTCACTTCTGTATTTTATTTATTTATTATTTTTTTTTAATTTGGAACACAGTCGAAAAATTAATGCGAGGAAGTGACAAAAAAAACGAAACAAAAGATAATTTCTTCAAGAAAGGATATTAATCTGCTTACTCATCCCGTTAACATGCGCGCGAGCTTTACTATGATTAAAATTGATTGGATTTAGACAACTTAAGTAATCGGATCTGTAGTTTTTTTTTTTCCAAAATTCTAAAGGAAAAAATCTACTCTTTGTGTTTAGCATACATAATTAAAAAAAGAAAACCACAGACTTACTTTATATAACTTTCAGGATATAAAAAAAAATGAAATAAAACGAAAAGCAAGATTTTCAGGAAAGTAGGCTTCAGGATCTTTCAGGAATTTCTCGTTTTGAATTTTATTGAATATTTTTTGCTTACCGATGTGATCTGAGTTACTCTTTGCTAATTTAAAATAAAAGAAACAGACACCAATTGGAGTGCTATTCACCGAATGTTAAGACGGAAGGTTAGGTAAGTTAGGTAGTTTTGGGTATCTGTAAAGAAAGGAATCTTTTCAATTGCAATTTTTTTATCGCCTCCCAGCGACGAAGATTTTTTCAGAATCCTTTCAATGAAAACTAGCTATTCATTGCAATTGTCAAACAACAGTTTCAATTCTATGTCACAAGTGTCTTTGCCAATTGTTTTCTGTAAATGATTTCGGAGAAATCTTAGGGAAACCTCTGGGACACAAATCGTCAATGAGAGGAAGAAAAAAAAAACCCTTGCTTAATGACGACAGAACTCCCTTCTGCCACCCCTCTATTAGAATCCTAGGGAATAACACAGGTTTGGAAGACATTAATTACATGCGGTTGGCTTCGGGTAATGCGGGGAAGTTTGCAAATCAAAACAGCGGCAAAACATTCCAATTAGTCTGGGAGGGGGAGAAATGATTTAAAGTGGAAATCTAAGTTAGCAAATAAATGAAATGTTTTTAGTTGCCAAAACAACGGAGAAAGTTCCAGGAAATGCAGCAGAAAGTAATTACATTTTGCAAATTTCCTGCAAAAATCTGGTTACAGGTACAAAAAAAAAGGTAACGGTCTCATTGATATGCTAATCACTTCTACCATTTCATTAAGCAAATGAAAGGAAAGAGGAGAAAAAAATTCACTCGATTTTGAAGAAATAAAAAAAATGAAATGGATTATTAAATAAACTGAAAAGAACGAATAAAGTAATACTTTTAATATTAATATATATCGTAATATTTTTAGAATAAATAAATAAAATTATATACTAAAAAAATGGATACAATGAATTTCTTGGAGTTACCATATGTTTCTGTCGAATAGAACATTGGGAATAAGGATTCCTGGAGATGTGAGATCCTGAGACTGATATATATATATATATATATAGATCAGGTTTTTCTTTTGCTTTGATTTCCCATAATTTCAAATTATCCAAACTTCAAATGAAACTGAAAAAGAAGTTATTTTGCCTCAGCAAAACTAATTTATTAATTATCGTTACGCAAATGTACACTCACTAAAGAAATTACAGAAATCTACTAACTTGTATAATCCGCAAACAAAATAGTCCCAATTCATAGCTTATCGTAGAACTCTTATACATGGATTTTCATATTGTGATGAATGGTTTGTAATGTTATCAATCAGCGAATTTCTTGTCTTTTTTTTTTTTTGTTTGTTTTAATTACGCCCTGACATTTTTAATTTGATTTCCGCAATCAGACGTCAGAAAATTTGAGAATAGTTTAAAATTAATAGGAGGAAGATCGTGCGGTCGGAGTGTCGCAAAGACATCGGCCTCTGACTTCTGATTACCAGGGTTCTGTTCTCATGTAGGTTTCGTGGTAGACGATCCGCAATGGTCAGGATTTCTCGCCGTTCTCCCGTTTCCTCTGCACTACTTCCACCATTCTTTTTTCATCATTCTGTATTTCTTTCCGTGGGGATAGCACAATAGACCTAAGATCACGGTGCTCGGCTTCCCTGAACCACATTCACCACACATAAAATAACATAGTATTACATAATAGGCGGAAGGATATATTACATCATTTAAGTAACTCGCCTGCAGAAAGAAGCCGACACAAATTATAACTATATCCTAACGACAGAATGTATGTGAAATGTTTAAAAAAAAAGCCAAAAGAAAAATAAAGATTAAGTTTTTCATATTACTTATTATTTGGTGACAAAATTGCTGAATGTAATTATTCTTATCTACAATATATACTTTTGCTGTTCTTAACAGTAATATCATTATTGACATAGGTCGTAGATTAGGAAACTAATTTAGTGAGTTACTACCAATAACTCAAATTATGAATTATGATGAATCAACTTCAAAACTAAAAAAAATCTTCAAACGTAATGATTCCTATGCAATACATTTTGCAATCATTCTAATGAATTGCAGGCATTTCCTGTAACTGTTCAATAACAAATCAATCACATAACGCGGGGAAAGAATTACAAAATTATTATTGTATATGATTAAAACTGTTTTCAAGAGAAGTAGACGTAGTACACCGCCGATGTCAAAGAAAATTCAATGTTCTGTTCGCTCTATTCATTTCCTCCATCACTTTAACATGCACTCACTGTCAGAGCTATCGAGAATGAAATCCTACGTATTTTTATATTGATACTTCACACAGAACGTCTTAAAAATATTATGGAGAAAAGAGTAAAAACAACTGTCTGGGTGTTCATCTAATAATTAGCTTTGAGCTATTGGGTAAATTTCCTTAAATTTCGTATGCACATTTATGACAAGAGACTATATAGCTTTTATATTTTTATTTTTTCAGCATGGATCATTGTCGAGAAATAAGCATGTGAAGGTGGCAAATTTCCTAAAGAAAAGCATTAAAACCGAAATGGATTAAACAATGAATAATAATCCTCTTAATGTTAGTGCGAGCTACAATATGATTAAAATTAAATGGATTCAGACAACTTAAGTAAATAACGCACATTTAATTTTTTTTTTAAATGAAAAAAAAAATCTCTACTGTTTTCTATTCAGCAGATACAGTAATATAGGCAAATAGAAAAGAAAAACAGAAACTTTTGTTTGTATTTGTTTTTGTTTAAAAAATAAAAAAGTAGAACTCAAGTAGATTTTAAGGAAAGTAGAATTCCAGTTCTTTCGTCTTATAATTACCTTATTTGTCAGTTGTTTGTCTACAGTAAATTTTTTGAGAAACCTGATATTCTTCTGAGTTCGTTATCCTTGTTTTCAACATGAAACTCGATTTATTTTATTTTTATTTTTCTTCTAAAACTTTTTGAATTCAGATATAAAAGTTCATTTCCTCTATTTCTATTTTTCTGTTGAATCTTCATTGATGATTTCCTGAGATGTTGTTCTAAATAAAAGAGGGGCTTTTTTTTTTGTCCATTCTTTCTCTGCAATAAATCTTTGATGGAAAGATTCTATATAATCTAACATTTATTGAAGATTTCCCTGGAGCTTTTTGGAAAATGATATATGAGAATTGTTTTTCAGACATAATAGTAAGGCAAAACTAATAAAGAACCAAAAAACAAACAAACAACGGTAGTAGATATATTTTTGAAAACTTCATTTCGCTTTTGATGGGAAAAGGATAGGCAGGGGTCCTTAGATCAGTAAAAATAAAACGGAAAATTTTTAAATAAATATATCAAGTTAGATCGTTTCTGTACGGTTTCAAGGAGATTCATTCAGGGGTTCAAAAGTTAACTGATTTAATAGCCTCACTTTTCTGGGAAAGTAGGTGCTGATGGAGGGCTGTGAGTAGCCGAATCGGACTTGAAACTGAGCGAAACAAAACAGTAGATAAAAAGAAAAACAGGAAATAAAAGTAACATCAATTCTCATACTGTTTAACTAAAGTAAATCAAGAAATGGCACAAAACAAACAAAAACATTAAAAATAATTTTTAATTTTAGACCTAACTTTCAAATGTTAAGACTTTTTCAGATTAAAAAAAAGAGCTTGTCTTTGAACGTAGTAATAACAACAGAACTAAATAAATAATAAACTGAAAAAAACAATCCGTACCTAATATGATTTAAAGTGAGTTTCTTTTGCTTTATTACTTTATTAATTGATATCACTTTAAAACAAGCTTCACAGAATGTAAATCCTGTGTTCTTTAAAATGTTATTTCTTATATTTTTTTTGAAGGCATCAGAAACCTACAGTAATTCTAATTTTAATATCTATTGAATACAGATATTACAAATTTTTCAATTTTAGGAAAAAATAAATCCATATTATTTATTTTAATAAAAGAAGTCCGAATAATTTAATCGATCAAACAATGTGCAGTGAATTAGATGAGATTTTATATTCACCGTTTAAGTCAATGAGATATTCATGAGAATAGAATAGAAATCCATTGTTTAGATTCAATATTTTTCTTCAGAAAATTTTGGCGCCTTCTCCCACTGATGTCTCGTTTGGAAAAGATTTAAAAATAAAAGCTAAGTCTTTGCTAGTCCTCGAATATGCATGCAAAGTTTGAAGAAGATCGACACAGCTGTTCAAACGTTAATTAATAGGAGAACACACATTAGAATGACTGATTTGAAGAATATCTCTTCCATATTGGAAAGTAGATTAAAAGTCTTCTTATGCTAAACCGTCCTTTCTAATATTGTTTATATCATTTGTTTTTTTTACTGCCACTATCGCACTAAAATTAAATAAAGAACTTGTGTTACTAACTGAAAAATATAAACCACCAAATAGTTCTGTCCGTAAAAGCATCGCCTTAAATTATCGTAGAAGGATTGGCTGTGTTTACATTCAGTTAGAATTAATGATGAAGTGAGAAGAACTGAGAAAATTATGTTCTATTGTTACTCTTCAAAATTTAGTTGAAATCAATGCTTGGTATACAGAAATTCAATAAAACATTCATTATTTTTCCATTCACTAACTATGATCAGCCCTTTTCCAATTAATAAAGAGCGTACAAATGCCCAATCCTTAACAGCTCCGTTTATTGCTTCAACTTCACTGAAATTTCTTCACGCTGTTGGTCCAAGTAGGTTTTAAAACTGTCTACAACTTTTAACTGCCTACTTGGCGGAGAATGATTCGCTAATTCAAGGAAAAGCAGAAAGAAACAAAAGAACAACGAAACCATTTAACTGTACTATTGGAAAACAAAACAATAAAGCCATCAACTTACAGATCGATTAAAAAAAAAGTTAACAACCCAAACAAAAAACAAAAAAAATGACAGCTGTCATTCAACACAACGACAGTGACTCATGTCTGTAAAAAGAGCAGTTTGTATAATAGGCGGACGCCTTAAACAACAACAACTAAGCCCAGTTACAAATCGGTTGAACTCATGAATCATGCATACATAATTATTCATTATTTTTTTTTTAGAAAAAGTCATGCAGAAATAAGCAGTGATGAATCAGACATTACGTGTGGTTTACTAACTCATCACTTAAATTGAAGCAATTTGTAATCATACAATATTTTTTAATTAATAATTGAAATATCTGATAGCACATACATGACATGTATTAATATCAAAAAATTAAAAATAATAAGAAATTAGTAAAATTTCTATTTTTTTTTTTTTTTTATTAGTCACTTTCAGTTTAATACTGGACGAAGGCCTCCATCATTTCTGAGGGAAGGTTACTAATCTCCTACACTGACCAGGTGGCTTGGAAGATGCATTTTATACCTTTTTGGAAGGGATACTGAGGTGGTTTTTCCCACGTCCTCCTTAAGAAACTTCTATGGAATGGATTCGAACCTGAAGGGAAAGAGAAGGTAAAGAAGTAAACATCCAATCCGGTACCGGTATTCGAATCCAGATTCAGGCACATCAACTTCGTAGCAGGCCATCGTGCCGGAGCGATGCCGGAACGCCAAATAAATGATGTGAAGTAAAAATAATATCAAGAAAAATAGCTAGGGTAAGAATAGGATTTTTAACCTTATAATGTTATTTCTCAAAATACAAATTAATTACGTGCGAAGTAAGTTAAGTAGCTTGAAAGAACTTAAAGCATAGTTCCTTAAAATACTCAGCTTCAAATTCCAGTTTTTTTTTTTGTTTTTTTTTTTAAATGGAAAAAAAACATATATAAACATTAAATTTGATTAATATTAATCACATCATATAAATGGATTACTAAAAGATTAATACCTAATGTTAGATATCAGTATTTTGATTCTAATGATTTTTCGAAGGAAATTTTTCCCACTTTTCACCTTGCGCTGTTTTCTCGATAAGGACCCACAAATAAACACAACAATCAAATAAAGAAATTATGTAGTCTCTTGTCTTGTTATAAGGTTCAAGAAGATCTATCCGGTGGTTCAAAAGTTATTAGGGATGTAGCCTCAAATGGTGACTAAGTGATTTCATGAGCCTCTCTTTCATAGGAAACAGGATAAAAAAAAAGATAAAATAATATCTTGATTTGGTGCTGATAAACATTTGAATGCCGACAAAAAGAATTCTTCATCTTTTTTCTTTTTATTTTATAGAGACCTCAAGAAGACTTAGCGATCGGATTCCAAAACATAAAATATTTTGCAGAGAGATAAATGAATTATACAGGGTGATCCTGAAATGGTTGGGCAAACTTGAAGGCCAGATTCAACATAGCAAAAGAACGAAAACAGTCCATAGGAACATGAGTGCGGAAATGGTTTATTCAGATGTTTCAAAATGCTGAACACGTACGTAGGCTACATCGTTTAGCCACCGTCAGATGAGATGTTCGAAGTGCCCTCCACCAGCAGCAATACAGGCCTCACATCGTCATCGCCAGGATTGGTGGGTTCACTCAAAATGTCAAGGATACCACGAATTATTAAACAATATTAGTTCGATTATTGTTAAATAAAAAGATACATTGATTCTTGAAACAATTATGGAATTACATACAATCATCCGCTGGACTTTTAATATTGCAGATACAATTTTTTTCTCAATTTGAATTAAATGTTATTAATTATTCTTCAATTTCATTTCGACCATTCTGAAATTCTTTATGACTGGTTAGTTTAGAATAAAAGAGATGATTCAAGTTCAATAAATCCATAAAAAAATAGAAAATATATGATATATACAGTATCTTTCAATAAAAAATTACTTAAATTTACTTACCGGTAGTGTTTTGCTTAAACCTTTGCATATTTTAATTATAGTTTATTTTGGTTCCTTTTAAGTCTGATGAAGTACAGTTGTAGTTCGAAATTTTAAATTTTTCAATAATTAGAAAAAAAGTATTTTTTTAGAAAATCAAATGGCAAATACCAACCATCCTTCAATATCAAAATAAAATTTTAAAAAATAATAAAATAAATTATGCAATTAAGAAATACTTAAATTCAAAAAAATATATCTCTTAAAAGCATAACAAATTCTTAATAATTTTAAAAGGTAAGTACATTATCTATTGTAAATTATTAAAATCAGAATTGATTTTCTTTCTTTTTTTAATAAAAACTAGAAAAAGAAACAGTTTGTTCATGCATACTAAACAGACATGACATGTCATGCAATGTTCATTTTGAGTAATATACCGTTGGCTCATAAAATATTCACATCGCGTGAATTGCATATCAACATGAAAATAATTACATGAAAAATGGCCATAATAATTAATAAGCTACACATTATCCTTTACAAAATACAAATTGACTAAAATGGTGGGAATTGTATGAATTATTCACTCATTTATTTCGCGACCCTATTCTCCTTCATTGTCCTTAAAATTTAAACTGACAAAGGATTGGAGTTCGTATTATTAAGAAAATTTGTAATAACCAAATGCAAATCCGAGGGGGACACTATACATTAAAAAGCAATATATTTAAAAGCAACATACAACAAGTTTCGAAAGAACCCAAGCCTTATTTCCCATATAATGCTATTCCTTAACTTTTTTATACTATTTATATCCTTTTTTTTTTGTGAAACACTCCATAGCTACTTTATAATAATTAATGATGTATTTTAACTTTGCAGAACAATTCCTAATAACTTTGGAATCCGTAAATGATTGTATGTAAGGTGACCAATCGTCCTCCTTTTTGAAGTTCTGTCCTCCCTTGAGAAGTGTCCTCCTAAATGCCCTCCTTTTTGATGTTTGAAGAGTAATATGTCCTCCTTTTTGATATACGAAGTGTAGAGAAAAGATATGTAAAGAGAGGTTTAGAGGGTTGTTTTTTTTTTTTTTTTTGGTTGAACAGATAGGTTTATACCACTGAAAACATTTTTTTTTCTTCAAATTATTTGCATTCTCCTTTCATTTTAGAAAAAATGGTACCTTACTGTATGGCAAATTCCATTTGTTCAATTAATAATTTCTTTATTCTGTATAACAATTAGGATAATTATTACATTAAATCATAATCAGGCCTATTCTGTAAATTCTCGTTATCCTTACTCGTAACAGGAATCGTTAGATTTTTAAGGAGAGTCATAGCGACATCGGTAAAAGTTGGTAGTCTGTAACCTGACTCGTTATAGTTCCACTTCCGGTTTACATGCATCGTTAACACCAGGACTAACCACCCGATAACTTCAAAGGCAAGTGACCGTCATTTGTTTGATTTCCACGCTTTGTGCTCATAATGTGTGATATTTACGTTGTGCGCATGCGCTCAAATAATGCCATTGGGGTCAATCCATATGAAATCAACCAATGGGTGTTGCTGACATATTTCATTCTATTTCCGATAGTACATTTTCTGTTGATATATACATCTGGGAGTACAAAACGATTTTTTTTTAAATTTTATTATTACTACTTTGGCTTTTAGCGGTCATTTTGTGAATGAGGATTAACCGTTTTTGGCGTTTTCAGAGGTTAGCGATAAGTTAAATAACTTTTTTGTTTATTAAGATATCAACTTCAAATAAAAACCATCTTATTGTAAATGAAACCATCTACAAATCATATTCTGACCAAAAATGTGTTAAGTTGTAAGGAAATAACCTAAAACTTAACTACAGGAATGAGTTTTCGATTAGAATAAATTGAAGAATTTAGGGAATTTTTTTCAAAGAAGGAATTAAAACACAGCTTCAATGTTTTTTCTCCTTAAAAATATAATAGAAGACAAGACTTAAAAAAAATGTGATACCTTTTAAATGCCACCTTTAGGTTTTATAGGTATGCCACCTTCAAATATGTCCAAATCGGCAATTTGTCCAAAATAGCCGATTTTCAAACAGGCATATCTCAAAAGGGACTGAATCAAAAATTCTGAAATTTTCAAAAAATACCCTTCTAGTACCTGAACACATGAAATAAACACATGAAATTTCATCATTGTGTTTTCATCAGAATTATTTTTTTTTTAATTAAAGAAAAAAGCAAAATACACAGTATGATGCATCATAGTTGCGGTATTACGGTCCAAACAGTCACTTATAACACAAAGGCTTCTACGGCACATTTCACCATCATGAAGGTAATAATATACAAAAGGGTGCAAATTAACTTGATGGTTGCTCCAGTGGTAGCTCTGGATTTCATTTACAGTTTATATATTTTGTATATATCGGCCTAGAATAGGTTAGTTTGTTAGGTGTATTTTTTTAAGTGTTTTAACACTTTAGGAGTCTGCGTCAATGTGCGTCAAACTGTATATTTTTGCTTTTTTCTTTAATTAAAAAAAAAAACTTCTTATTAAAACACAATGATGAAATTTAATGTTATTACCAGGTACTAGAAGGATATTTTTTGAAAATTTCAGATTTTTTGATTCAGTCCCTTTTGAGATAAGCCTGTTTGAAATTCGACAATTTTGGACAAATTGCGATATTTGAAGGCCTATAAAACCTAAAGGTGACATTTAAAAGGTATCATATTTTTTTTAAGTCTTGTCCTCTATTATATTTTTAAGGAGAAAAAAAACATTATAGTTGTGTTTTAAATCCTTCTTTGAAAAAATTCCCTAAATTCTTCAATTTATTCTAATCGAAAACTCATTTTTCTAGTTAAGTTTTAGGTTATTTCCTTACAATTTAACATATTTTTGGTTGTAACATGATTTGTAGATGGTTTCATTTAGAATAAGAGGGTTTTTTTTATTTAAAGTTGATATCTTAATAAACAAAAAAGTTATTTAACTTATTGCTAACCTCTGAAAACGCCAAAAACGGCCTACTCTCATAAACAAAATGGCCGCTAAAAGTCAAAGTAGTAATAATAAAATTTTTGAAAAAATCGTTTTGTACTTCCAGATGTATATATAAACAGAAAATGTACTATCAAAAATAAAATAAAATATGTCAGCAGCACCCATTGGTTGATTTCATGTGGATTGACCCATTCATTTTTTTTTTCATGTCCTAACGCTTAACTCTCGAATTCTTTTATTTTTTTGTCACTTTCGAGGAACATAATTCAATTCTTAAGTCATTTCATGCTCTTCTTCTCTTATATACCATCAGGAAAGCTGCGTTCATTTCCTCGTTATGCCTTAATGGTACCTCCCTACTGCTCGCTAACTGGTAACGAGGACTCGTTATTTATAACGATTTAACTACATCGTGAGGACGTTACAGAATACGAATTGTCGTTACGATCGGTTAACAAGATGCTTACAGAATAGGCCTGTAAAAGAATTCCTCTTTAACGTTCCTTGCCAAAGCAGCTCTCATAACAGTTCATAATAGTTTAGTTACTGGAATTTAATATAGAAATAACTGACATCGGAAGCGCAGTGGTGCCTCAAAGAAAAAAATACACAATGAAAAACTCACCAATGAAAAATTAGTGAGAAAATTCATGTGCCAGCAATGCGCAGGCCTCAATTAATTTTTTTAAAGCCTAAAAATTCAAACTGCGCATTTGAATTATTAATAATAACAATGGGCGAGACCAAATTATTTACAAGTGAAATCCTGGCGTCACTTCATTGCAGGATGTCACTAGTAAATAATTTAGTCTCACCCATTGTTATTATAGAAATAACTGATTAAGAATTTTTAATATTCCCAAACCAAATAATAATTTTTGTTAAAAAAATAAAAATTACGTGAATTTTAATTTATTTAGTCAATTAAATTGGAATAACTATAATGGTAATAGTATAAATAAAATTAAAAAACAACTTTTATTTGATATAATTTATAAAAAAATTAGAAAATAATTTTTAATTCAAACCTACAATTTATTTCATTAAATTTAATTTTGTCACTTTTTGTAATAATAATATATTAACTAAATAATCACATATCAATTATTCCAGCACCTATAACACAGGAGTGATATGTACATCATACCTAATAAGACTGGTTACATTAAAACAAAAAAAGAAGAATATCATCATTGAAATATTTATTCACCGACATCATTGATATATTCATTCACCGATAGGTAAATTTAACAACTCCCTGAATTATCAACCTAAGTTTCCTTCTATAACATTTACATGTCCCTTTCCTTTTTGGAAATCCACACGTTCGTTAAGTTTCCATCTTCTTTATAATCTATCTCCAAGGAGATCATTTGCTGAAGAACTGCGTCTCATTCCTTTATTGTTAACATTGCTGCTGTGACATCACATTGCTATATTTAACAAATCTGTGATTTTAACATTAACTAAAATTAACAAGTTTCATTACTAAAATTTATTTACAATGAATTTCGCATTTTATAAAATCATATGTTTTTTTTTTTTTTTATTTTAAAGCCGTGAAAATGAAACAAACGAAAAAAGTCAAGTTTTTTTTAAAATTACATATTTTCTTAATACAAAAAAAAACAATTTTCCATTTCCAGAAAATGAAATCCGAATTATTTACTTAAGTTGCTTAAATCCTAATAACTTTAATCATATCAAAGTGGGAACGGGAATTTCCATCAGCAGATATTCACTCTTTGTTTTATTTGTACTGCTTTTCCTGTGGGAATTTTAATCTCTTTCAAAATATGCATTTGGAGATGACTTCAAATATAAAAATCATATCATCTCTGGTCCTTTAATAGGAACAACGATTTATAAATAGATCCATCCAGCAGTGGTTCATAAGTGATTAGAAACACATTCACACATAACATCCACAAAGTACATTGAGTTATAAGGATCTTTTCTATGAAAATAAGCTATGAAAGTTCATTACAGTTTATTTGACATTTCCATCCACCATAGTTAACACTGATGTACGATTTCTTTTATTAATATGCCGTAACAATGAAGAGCGATAATACCATTCATTGTTACGGTGACCTAACAGAAAGAAAGTATCCTTTAGTAATATTTTTCATCACATGACATCGTTCACACATGGAAGACGTTCCTTCTCAAGCACAAAAGCTTCTGTAAGAGCATTACCTAATAATTTTTCAAATAGAAATAGTTAGGAATCAAATTATTGATTTATGTGCATAAATTTAACTGATAAATGAAAAAGAAAAAATGTTCCTCAAGGAACTTGGCGTGCATTCACCTTATGTTAAATAACATAAAAACAACTGCCTTTTTTCAAATCGTCGTTCTTAAATTAACAACAATTTCCTGATAACAACAAGATTGCTAGTGGCAGTTAAGTGAGAAACTTAATTAAATTAATTAATTACTTTTATTGTTTCGAGGGCGAAAGGAAATGCCGCCATTCCTTTATTTTCTAATTTCCGAAAAAAAAATGTTTTTTTTTTTTTTCTTTTAAAGAAAAAAACAGATTACCATTCCTATGGGTGGTTTGGTAATTAAATCTGAAGGAATCTCTTTGTCCACAAATATGTACACCATGTTACAAGAAGATCCGTTCAGTACTTCAAATTTATTGGAGTAGATCAGATTATTCTTCCAAAATAGTTTAAAGCAAACTCTTTCGAGAAAAGACAACAGGCAAAATGTAAATACATCAGTAATTTTGTCTTTATATTCTGCACAACTTCTTTTGTTTATTTGGCTGTTTACTGTAAATGGTAAGGAAAGTTCAGAAAGTCTTTTAAAAGAACCCACCCACGTTCAAAAAAAAAAAAAAAACGACAATGAAAAAGAATTGTTTTCTTTTTCTCACATAATTAAAACAAAAGTAAACACTTCAGTAATGACGAACTCAAGTTAAATCAAATAAAAACAAGTAATGAATCAAAAACAAAAGGTTTAATAGCATTGCACGATTACTAGCGTTCTTCAGCTGAAGGCAGCTAAAGTCCAACGATTTTATTATCAAGAAGGAGTGAACAAAGAACATTTGACAAAGAAGCGATTCCGCAATGCAATTAACCCAAAACAACAATTTCCCTCTCAAAAAAATTATAAAATATGAAAATTCCATGATAATTTAATGGCGATAGAATAACTTACCACTACGCCTTAACAGTCGAATGTCTTATAAAACGTAATACTATTATGTCATATTTTGTAAATTAACATTTCTTATTTTATATATAAGGCTCAAAGTTAAATTGGATACAGCCCATATCTTGCGAATTTTGAGAGAAGCAATATTTAAGATGTAATATGTAGCTGGAACCAGGTCCATAATTCCATTATTTGACATTATTTCATGTGGTGCATACTTCCATTGCAACAACTGACAACACATCTCCTGAGCACTGAAACAATGCTGGTTTCTTTCGTATTTAAAATGGACCAAGTTCAAGTTGTCTTATTCTGAACGGCCACTTGCTTTCACACGTTAATTCTTCAAGTTTAATCAGTTTTTACAAAAACTTTTATCTTGTTTAGGATATTTTTTCGATTTAAGGAGATAGTAGACCTACTAAACAATGTCGCCTGAAGAGAATTGGAGAACATCAAATAGCTCAGATTTCTATGAAGGTAAATTATGAACTTCAAAGTAAAATTAAAAGTGAGCACAACCCTGAGAATAAAAATAAAATAGAAAAGTTTAAGGAATTGCATTTTGCTGATGTAGAAAAGAATGGCGAGCTTTAAAGAAAACAATAGTACAGCCTCTAAAAGCATAAGCATTTGCAAAAGACATTATTCCTTTTCCTAAACTCTTCATCGCCATAGCCTTACTACAAAAGAAGAAAGTACTGTTAATAATTCAAGAGCAATCACTCTTCCAAGATTTTAAACTTGGAAGAAGCATTCATTTTTTAATTTAAAAAATACTTCATTTTTTTATAATTTGACAAAAAAAGTAAAAAAATTGTTTAATGTGTATTTTAAATATAGATGTTAAATATCTAAATAAACTATGATTTTTTATTCAATACGTTTTTAATGTTTACAAACTTAGACACTTGCTTGTTCTCTAAACTAAAAAACATTTAGAGAGAAAGTGAACCAAGACCAGCCTAGATTCAAGTACAGTTCGATAAGGCAAATATAGCAGTAAAACAAAGTAGTTTGAATTAAACATGTTACTATGATATTAAAGCAGAGGAAACCACAAACAAACAAAGAATTCATTACAGTTGTTAAACTTTAAACTCTATTTTCTAAAAATTAGATGCCATGGACTTGAATCACCTTAATTCTTAATCTCCTATATAAAACTGCTATTTAATTTCAAACTAAAAAGCCTGTCCTTTATGAGTTGTACGGAATAATTAACTGACATTTAACTAAGTCAATCTATAATGTTTCTTGAGGATGATTTGGCGCCAGAGGTATTGTGATAGCTTTCTATACTATCACAGAGGCCGAAGAAAACCGGAAAGAAATAGTTAAATCTGGTAGAATTTCAGAGAAGACCGGGAATCTCTAGGTGACTAATAACCAGAGTTATCCAGGCGAAAAATTAAATAACCAAAAGTCCTTCATGACAGCTCCAAATCAATTTGTTTATTTCCAGGGATTTTATTCCAATTGATTTATCTCGTTGATAAAGCAGGCAAATTCGCGAATCATTTAACAGGAAAGAAAAAAGTTTCTGTCTATTCTTTTACGAAATCTTGCTGAAACTTGTTATGAAAATATTAGCCATCTAACACTAAGTTTTACGGTATTTAAAATATGCCGTACCACAGGACAGAAATTTATCATAAAACGACAGTTTTGGTTACATTATTAAAAAAATGTTAAAGACTTACGGAAAAGAAAGACAGGTTAAACAAGTTCTTTAATTACATAACAAGGATGAACGAGAAATGTTGATTCAAGAAAAAGAAATGTACTTTGACAAGGATAAATGAGATGATTAGAAAAAAGGAAAAGAAAAACACAAATGAATACCGTACGGTTTCTGGAAAAGACATTACCTCTTCTCAGACAGTTATGCTATATCCATCAGCTCCGAAATCTGAAATTTTCCAAGCTATCAGATATTAAAATCGCTCCGTTTGAGCTCTGCCGAAGGATCTGAAACAGAGGTAAGGATCTCAAACAAAGCAACTCAGAATGTTCAGATTTATTTCATACAATCTTCCCAAACATTTCCTGTACTACCTGATAATTCCCTGTACCAATGTTCTGCAATCAAAATAGATTTCTTCGGTTTTAGAAAAACTCGAATTTTCTGGTAGATCAAGATTGGTTCCATTTGCTTTAAGTGACCAGAAATGTCTCTGCAGTCATATAAGCAGAATCTTAAGGAGTTCAACCGCCTAGTCATCATTAGAAGGACTCGGTGGCGGATTAAAAGCTTTTAAGGTAATGAGGCGACAGTCGCAATGTGGAACGGCGAAGCTGACAATGCTGTCGGAGAGGAGAGAGTTTGCTGCTACCATTCCAGTCTCATTTCTTTAGCCTCGAGGGAGAATATCGAAGAAAGATATCAAGTAAACACACATCCTCACCGTCTTGACTTCTTGCATCTTTAATACGAATTTGCAAACACAAACCCAAAAACAAACATTTTGCAATGTTAATGAGGTTTTTTTTATTACTCTTGTTATTCCTTGTTTAACAAAAGAGATTTGTGATTCGGCTTTCATCATGGAAAGTACAACCTACTGACGTTGATAGTTTGTCTATTTAAATAACAAATACTCACAATTCTTTTGCTTAGGTCAAAAGTAAAGCGTCCTTTCAGGGTAAACTATGAGAATTTTTTTATTATCAGCGTTTTTCTCGAAATATTTTTAAGTTGGTTCTTTTATTTTTAAAGTTTAGTATTTATTTTTCAGTATCTGTATTTATTTTTTTAAGGTAGTATAATACGTAATAAATACTTTTTTAGCTTCTGATAAGGATCAGAAGCATTATAACCTCACTTTGTCCGTCCGTCTGTGGACAAGTATCATTAAAATATCATTAAATTATCATTAGCAACAATCGCAACAATCACATTTACAATATAGCTCACCAACAAAAACAACAATCACAACAATCGCAACAATTGCGCCTTTTGCATTGCAGCAATCACATTTATAATAATAAGGAAATCAAAGTAATAATTCAACATAAATTCAACAAGTTTTGGTAGCTGTTATGGTGTAACTTTGAGATAGCATTATTATATTTACTTATACGTATCAGAAGCCGTTGCGAAGCATTGTGATTGCTTTACTAATTGCTATCCCTACCTTGTTTAGTATTTACTTTGGTTCACCAAAAACCTTGATTTGTTCTTATTCTTTTCCAAAATTAGAATACTCATGAAATTCCTTAGATAACAAAGACTTAAAAATTGGTGGTTTTGTTTATTTACGAAAGTTACAACTAGTGTTCAACATAAAATTATACATATCAGCGAATTTGGACGGGGGAAGGTTCTTATTTTGAAATTTTGCTCAAACTAAAATTTTAAATTAAACATAAAAAGATTTCCAACAATAAAATGGATAAAATTTTTTTAGAAGGCTTATTTATTTAATAATACCATTATTCGAAACGAAACACTACATTTATACATAAATAACCTAAATAAAATATAAAATCGATAACTAACGCAAATAGAAATAAATTCCTTATTCGTTAATTTAATTCTCTTTACAAAACTGAGTATAGCTACAAAACTTGAATATTACAAAGCAGTTTATTTTAAAAAAATAAATGTGGAATTGTTAATTAGAAAAAGAATAAAAATAATGCTTTAGTTAAAACAATATTTCAATTAAATGTTAGCAAAAGTTTTTTAAAATTTTATTAAATTCAAAATGAAGCTAATACAGCAAGATTAGTGTTAGAATTATTTTGTTATCGAAGTTGAAGGATTAATATTATGTACTAATAATATATTAATAGTCAATAATTGATAAAATAAATTAATAAAGTTATAATCAAGTAATTTCTTAACAATACATTAACAATAACAGTTTTTGAAAATATAATTTTATAAAAAGATTTTCAAAAATACAAATATTTAAAAATATTTCTTTTTAAATTAAAAATTAAAAAAATTAAAAAAAGTTATTTAAAAAATGTAATTAGAATTGTTTAAAAAAAATTAAAAAAATTTAGAATTTTTGTTATTTATAAAAGTAGAATTTTTGTTATTTATAAAAGGTTTTTAAAAAGCATTCATATATTTATAAAATAAATTTTCTAATTTATCAATTGCATAATCTAATAGTTTAGAATATAATTTATCAATTATATAAATTTTAATTTATATGCAGTTATTGAATTTACTATCCCTCTGCATCTAAATGCAGATCGTTAAATTGGGTAATTCAGTTTGTTAATGCCGCCGTTGACGCATTAGTGTAAGACCTTTTTTATTGCCCCTCTCCTTAACAATTTTATTTTGTTAATTTTTCCATTGAGAAACAGGAAAAGATTTAAGTTTAGACGGGAAGCTTGGAATAAGTTTCACTATTTTTCGTTAGGTACAGTAATTGAGAATTGGTTTTTAAACCTTAATTTGGGATCGCTTTATCAGGCGCAACTTTCTCACCTGCTTGCGGTGATCCTGTTAGCAACTTTAAGTTGATAATGCTGCAGTATTGAAACTGGTTGCTTTTGCATGTTGATTTTTTTGCTTATTCATTAGAAAACATAACATTTTTTTTTATTAATGTAGAAATACAGATTACATGAATTTATTTAATTAAATTATGCATTTTAATTATGTTGCTTCCATCTTCGACATAAATCAATATCTCATCCATATTCCATTCTACCATACCTCTCTTTCTCTGATTAATGTAATAAAGTCATTTACCTGTCAATTAACATTTTTTTGGTTTATCCAATGTTTCAGCAAAATACTTAATACTGTATTTGAAGAAATCTCAAATCAGAGAGAAAACGTGAATTTTCAACTTCACCATCTCCATATACAGCTCGTGTAAAATAAAAAATCTTAAGTGCATTGTTCTCGAAGTGAAAAGCCTCTCAAAGTTTGTTCGTATCGATTGAAAATCCAAGTTCTCCATTTTATTTGTTTTCGCTACCTGGAAACGAAGATTTATTTGCAAGGACTATCAAATTGTATTATTAAAAGAATCATTAAAATTGCTGGAATCCAATGCATAAATGATCAACGCCAGAGATTTTTTTTCAATGTCTTCGTTTTGAGAAATTCTGAGGCAGAAAACTTTTTCGTCCGCACCCACGCTTCCGACAAGATGATAGACATCCCTAATCGGAAAGGCAAACTATAATGACAATCTAAGCGAAACAAAACTGACAGCCCACGTAAAGTCACATTCAAACTTCTTCAAAGTGGGAAAAAAAATATGGTTCTCTGAATTTGGAATATTTGCATGGAAAGACTTGACTGCAAATGAGAATTTGTTTTATGTTTTAGGCTTCTAGCTGTTTTAGGTCTAATTTGTAGTAAAAAGAAGTGGACAGACAGCCTACCTTTAGCTCTACTATCTTGTAGCAATTTCCACTATCAGACTTAAGTGAGTTCACATTTCTTATGTTAATTTAGTATTGTTCAACAGAGGAAACTGAATTTTTGTAATAATTGAAGTATATTTCAGCACCGTTAGAAATCATCGTTGCTTAATAAGAGGTCCACTAAAAACAATGGTAGTAAGCAAGCGTAATTTTTAAGGATTTTTTTAGAATTCAGTTCTACTCGTGATTTCAAGAAATCTATCTCTAAAATTAATCAGTGGTTGTCAAAAGCATAACGAACAGAAATGTAGAAACTTTTAGGTAATTAATGTTTGTAAAAAGTCTAATGTTCTCCGGATTATCCGCTTTCCTACGAAGTGAAGTTTTTTTATTATTTTTAGTAATTACTTCAACGCGAAAGGAAATAAAAATACAAGAAAGCGGAGTATTACTTGTATGGAATGCAATAATTTGAACGTAATCCTACAAAAGCAAAACACCTGTTAATATACTATAATTTATATAGATATGTAAAAGCTTGTTATGTTTAAACAACACATTAATGAGGATACATCCAATGTTTGATGAAACTAAAATTGTAAAATAAAAAACGCAATTAACATTGAGAGACACAACATACAGTCTATCCATCAATCACTGCCAGTTTTAGTTATTTCTAGCGCTACACATGATTATGGATAAAATTCTTGGCAGCTTAATTAAAATTGGCCTGGTACATCTCGAAAAAATGCTTCAACTTCTCTTCTTTTTTTAATTATATCTAAATAATATAATTCCCTATATTTGTTTGTCCTTTACGTACATTAACGTGAAGTACGACAGCGTTGGTTCAGCTTCCAATGTGAAAAGACTACATTTTTAGCCTTAATTGAGCATTACAATGTCACCTATTTAGGAGGCATTATCAAACATTTCTAATATGATCTATTTATCACAGGTATTGTCTCAGCAGACCTATATTTTTTACATAATATAAAACCTTTTTTTTTTCCTTTCAGACTTTTTTCCAAAAACTGCTAAAACTCGAATTGATATTTACAAAGTAATAATAATTACCCTCCGGTTATCGCTCTCTATCTATCTATCTATCTATCTATCTATCTATCTATATCATGCGCAAAAATCAAAAATCTCTGTTCCCTTACAACTTAAAAACTACTAAATCAATCTGACCACATCATCATTTACATATCATTTTACTATCTAAAATTATACTAAAGCAGTGAAAAAAAAACTTAAAAAAAAAAAAAAAAACTCATGGAGATAGCGAGAATTAGTGAAAAGCACTTCTGAAAATCGAAATCGAAACATAATTTCGCTCCAGCTTTTCATTATTGCGCTTACACAAAATACCGTTTATAACTTTTAAACCATTCAATTAATTTTGATGCTTTTTTTTTAGTTTTATAGTAAATAAAATTATTCTTCTTTAAAGGTATAAATCATCTCCATATCCCTTAGGGATAATAAGACATTTCTTTTTCCTAGCACCAAGGGCACCTACGACCGACATTTTCTGAACTTGTAACTTGTTGGCAATATTTCTTGGAATATTTTACTATTCAAAGTTTATTATTCTTTGCTGTATGTAATTGTTTACATTCTAAGTAAATAATTGTAATTAATAATAATTATTCTATCTATCTATCTATCTATCTATCTATCTATCTATCTATCTATCTATACATGTATAAAGAGTTTGAATGTTTGTTATTAGTTTTTCCTAAGCATCAAAAATTTAAATATCTTTCGAGTTTCATTTATAAAAACCATATTATTTACCGGATTTTTTTTGTATTTCAACTGCAAATATATTAACTTATTATTATAAGCCTAAAAAAAACCATCGAAGGAAGAAAAAGTTTTGAAAATAAATGAGTATTATTTTAAGTTGTAATCCTTGTCTCATTTCTTTTTTCAAAGTGGAAATAAGAAATTAAAAAAAGAAATATTAACAAGCTTATCTTTTTTTACTATCTTGTTGTCAGAACTAATGGTCGAAGCATAAACAGGCGCCTCTGCCCTAGTAATCAACCTGAAAAGGTTCGCTAAATCCCGTTAATCTTGCAAAGAGATTATGTTTCCCCATAAAAAGGTCATTTTCAACTGGGACAAGCAAAATGGGTTAAATAGAGATAAATGCCTCTCTCGCATCTCAAATAATTCAACTCATGTCATCCGGGAAAATTAGTTGTCAAGCCGATGACTCAGGCCATCTTATATTGCAGATGAGTTCACAAAGAAACTATCATTAAGAACTGTCTCAATATTTAAGACAATTTAAAGTCGTTGGAAAAATAACTTATAATTATACCAAAATAAAGCATAAAGAAAATGCAGACAATACATACATAAAGCGTATTTATCAACAAGATTTTAGACGTATTAACACATTCTCAAGATGAATGCGCCATTTTAAATGCAAATTCACGCGTATCAATTTTTAGGTAAAACTACATTAAACACATTTTTGTTATTGTAACATAAAGGTGTAATGAAAAATTATTGCAGCGATTAAAATCCGTGATAGTTCATCAATTTAATGTAAATTGACTTTTATTACTTTTTTCATCATAAATTGTTTATTTTTACATGTGAATGTAAATCTAGAAGCGTATATGTTCAGCTTAAAAGAAACATATTAATAAATCTTTCAATTTTGTCATCTTTTGGGACATAATAATTTTTCTGGCGTGTTATTATTACCAAATATGGCTTACTAATAAAACTGCAGATCTCAGTTTTCGAAGGCTATAAAATTATTGTTAATTTAAAGAATTTAAAATAAAATATTCAATTATTTTACCACTAATTTTACTTTTTTATCCTCAAAAGATGATATTAAAATAAAACAAACAAACAAGAAAGATGGCGATGATCTAGAATTAAATAATAGATTACATATGTTACGCATGATATCATTATTTATAAAGTATATATATATATACATGCAAAACATAAATAATTTGTTATTTTAAACAGTTTTGTATATACATAGTACGTTAAATGTTAATTGGCAGAATATGAAATGAATATATTGAGAGGATAAAGGACAAATGAGTTCTGTTTTTCGAGTTTCTTAACAGAAGGAATATATATTATTATGTACTTCGAAATATTAACACAAATTTAAAGAAATTTTATATGTATAAAGCATCGTATTTGAAAAAAAAAATAGATTGATATAGAAAATTTGTTCTGGAAAATGCCGAAATGGATGAATGATGATGGTAAATGTAATGTATGTGAATGAGAAGATACAGTATTGATAAAAATGAAAACAAATGATTTTTCATTAAGATATCCTCATCTCTCCCATATAGTATGGACAAACACAGTCAAAAGATGTTCTTGAAAAAAATCTTATACTTCATAAGATCAATAAATATTTTCTTGTTTAATTTACAAGAAATATCTTCATATCTTCATTAATATAAATATCTTCATTATATCTTAACAAATATCTTCATTAATATAAACAAACTGAATAAGAACCAAGGTCAGCATATGAATAAATTGCCTTTCTGATTCAATTATCGGAAGGAATCAGGAACGACCGTTTCGTTCTCCATGGGACTCATCAGCCCGCTGTATTTTTGATAAGTCTGTTTTCTCAGTTGGGGGGTAAATAATAATTTAATGATGAAAAATTATTTTCAATTCAAATTTTCTTATTTTATTACTCATTAATAAATTATATATTTTAACATATGTTTTAAAAGCATTTTAAGGATAATTCGAAAAAAATGCATTTGGAATTTGGTTTTACAATTGACTAGAAAATGGGAAATTATTTTTTTTTATTATTATTATTACCTAATAAAATGTTTAATGCATGTAGATTACTCATGCAATTAATTAGTATTTAACTTCATTCACTTTTCAAAAACAGCTAAATATCGTGAATAGTTTTTAAAACCTATTTAGCCTGCTTAAATATAGCAGAAGCTATTAGAAGAACACTGTAAAACGACGTATATTAAGCCTATCGGGTTTTTTTTTTTAATAATAGTGTTTTTTCCGTTTAATTTAGACGTCGTTTCTGCAATTGCATTTATAGTATAAGTGGATTGTTAGTATTTAAACATATTTATCTTTGTAACATTGTTGGGAAAATGTACGTTTTGATAAATAACAGAATGCATCATGAACATAAGTGCACGTGAGAAAAGAGAAAAGGAAAGAAAATGAGACAAATTGAAGTTTTTATTGTGGAAGTCGAGGTCGAAAAAGGGAGATGTGAAGGAGAGACGTCGTCAAGAAGACGTGGAGAAGTGGGTTCTAATATTTTTCCAGAGATATTGAGAACGTAAAAGGGTTGGTATTCGTTCCTTTGTAATACTATTATTTTATTTCATATTAGATTGACGGGATGATCTCGCAATCTTACGCTAGGAAATATGTAAAGAAGGAATTGTTTTAGATGGAATTTTAAATTCATATTTCCGTTATCTGATGTTCTGCCTAATTAATTTTAAGAATCTATAAAATGATTCTAGTGATTTAAAATGTAAACTACTTTTAAATTCATTTAAGTAAATTAATTTTTTTTTCTCTATTTTTGAGAAAACTAATTCCAGGTATCGTATCCTTTTTATTTTTGATATCTGGCTGATGTGAACAGAGGTCTGCTTGGAAAGCTCGTTATTCAGTAGCCGGTCTAAGATTTGAGACGGTGATTCTTAATATCTAAGAGTTGGACTATACTTTCACGATGGAAGATTTTGGAAATCAAGTTTCGCTCGACGTTAGTTTCGCCAAGTTTAAATGGGATATTCCATCCATATAAGGTTTAGAAGACATCTCTGCGCTAGTCCTACAATCAGACGTACGAAATCATATTTGGAGAGATTACTGACAAATCTATCTTAATGATGGGCCTTAATCCACGACGACATTAGGAATTGAGCTTTTGTTCTTTGAACCGAAAGATATTTAAGTTATGTTTTTTTTTCTTAATTGGGTATTTTAAATTAATTTATAATGCGAGTAAAATCACTTCTGCGAATCAATTATAATTTATCTAAAATAGCTTTAATTTCCATAATCTGAAATTCTGTTTAATATGATTAATAGTTAAAATTGTTATTTTTAACTTAAATTTAGAAAATTTTATATTTGTATTTGTAATTACTCCGCTACAAAAAATATATTAATATTTATTTTGTAAAAGGAAAGTAGAATTATTAGATTCTGAGAATTAGGAATTCTGATTTAACTTAATTGAATTTCTGTTCGTTATGTGACGTAAATCAGATTCGTCACTTGTATTAAATTGTAATTTAAGTTTATTTTTTACTTTATAATTTCGTATTCCTTTGAAACGGTGGCACGTTACAACTGTCAGAAGGCTGGAATGTTTACTAAGTTTCCAAATACTTTAAATTTTTAAAAGAAGCTTGATACTGCATTAAAATATAGGCCTACGCTATTACCAATCTAGAATATACTGTTACAGTTATGGTTAAAAAGACTGTACTTGTTTTAAGTGATGAATAAGTAAAGCATTCATTAAATACTACAGGTGTGTTTTAATGTAATAAATTAAATATTATGGAATGAAGAGCAAAACAAATGCTATCTAAAATTGTTGTAGTTTTCTTTGATGTAATACAACTCTAGTACATTGCTAAAATAATTACGGAATACAATTAATAAAAAGAGTTTACAATCATTAAACTACTTTTACCATTCACAATCGAAAATGCTGAGAAAAAAATTGAAAATGCTGAGTATCACGAATTTATCTGAGTTTGATTTATTTAAAATTCAGTAATGACACTTATGTAATAGAAAGAAAGCATATGTTAATGACCTCAAATTAAAACCAGCCTCCATCCAAAAACGAAAGGATCGATGATAAACACACAAACAAAACAAGTAGATGGTGTTGTTTTCAGGTAGTTTTACTAAAACTTTTTTTTTTTCCTTCGTTCTTTTTTTGTTTCCAAGACTCATTCTTTCTTTCATTCTTTATTCTCAAAAATTTGTTGTAGTTTTGAACTTTTTCTTTTTTGAATTTTAGATAAATGTCAACGGTCGTCCAAAGTTAAAATGAACTTATGCATTATACACAACGCTTAACTTTTTGGCACCGACTGTACACTTGACATCAGCTTATAAGAAAGCAAAGCAGAAATATAAAGAAAAGTATTTTCATTATGTACAACTTTAAGCCTGTCTTCTCACGTAAATGCTACTAGAGAAAATCTTTCGAGAATTTCCTTTCTTTTTTTTTTTCCCCTAAGACTTTTTTTTTGTTTATTAAAAATAAAAGAAATTAAAGTCGTGGGCGATTCGTTCCATCTGCTTTACTTTAATGTGTATATTCGTTGTCAGAAACTGCAGTTTGCAGAGGAGGCGCAGAGGGGGAATAGCTGAAAGAACCGGCTTTTGCTTTGCACCTACAACAACTGTTTAATTAAATTATTTATTCCTCGGTTCCACCATATTAGTTGCTGCAGCAGCCAACTAGAGTTGTTTCCATTCTGATTTCCTTCGCAGAAACAAAACCTGGTGCCATTACAGTTTCAACACAACACTACAAACAGAGTCAGTCCAAAACTAAGAGCGAAAAAAAGAAAAAGCAGAGGGAAAGATTGAAACTTAGACTTGTTGAGGGAAACATAGATTTTAAATAATGCTCGCCTGTTAAAGTCAATAAATGGAAATGTGACATTGCCTTCTGCAGAGGGAGAATTCAAAAAAAGTGCTGAATAAATTTTAACTTGCAGAGCCAACAAAGAGTTCTTAAAAAAAAAAGCTTTACCTATAAATCAATAGTTTTTAATATTTATTGGCTGTTCGCACTACTTTGGTTCTCAAAATAAATAACTACAATCAAACATTAGTTTTTTTGAGACTGTGGTATTGAGTAACAAAAAAATGACAAAGGATTGGATTTATCTGAGTTCTTTGATCTGAATATCGCTTCGAAGTAAGGATCTATACAAAGGTGCTTGTATGGGATCTTCCCACGTCTCGTTGGTGATCGAAGAGCTTTAGCTAAGCCTAATGACGATGAGGTGGAAAAGCTTTGAGCTAACCCTTGAAGTTTATGTAACCTATATTATAAATAACACGATATAAGTAGTGCAAGTTATTACGAAAAATATATATTCATGTTAAGATTGAAGGTATTTAAAAGTAACTATTGCTACGGCACTGTAGGATTATAAGAATTACAATTTTTTGTTTCGGTTTAAGAACTAATGGCTTTTTTCAATTTTTTAAAAAGAAACAATTCTTATAAAATTGACAGTTTTAAATGTTGAAACTATGATTATATACTTCTACATGGATTTCCCCATGAGGGAATTTTCCCTATGAGGGTATGCAGACAGCCAGTTCGTCAAGTGAGTATATGACAAGGCATTTCAAAGTGACAAATACTATGACGCTGTAGGATTATTAGAAATTACAAATTTTTGTTTTCGTTTCAGAACTAATGTCACTCTTGTCATGACCTTTCTTATGGCTTTTTCCAAGTTTCTAAAAACAAATAATTCTTATAAAATTTACAGTTTTTAGTGCTGAAAATATGATTATGGGTTCTACATTGATTTCTCTGTGGGCATGCAAAATTTCTTATTGACTACAAATTGGATTTCCTCCATCTCTTTCGTATCTTTCGTAATCTTCATCGTAAAGGATGATTTCTACAAATATCTCTTGCTGCGTAGGAGGGGTGATTTATTTAAATTTCTTACATACTTTCTCAGCCCAATAACTTTTTATAAATTCTTTATTTTCGAATGCTGGATATGCATTCTTATTTCCTGTATTTGACATTCAAATGATCGTCAACCAGATTTATAACATTTCTAGATTCTTCTTGATGCAACGCAATAGAAAGTCTTCTTTCGATGTTTAGTGCCGTAAATCAACTCACAAACTGCTCCTCCTAGAATTTCGTTAATTGCGATTTGATTAACAGGTAAGAAGGCGTGCTTGAGATTTAGGAGTAGCTTTACAATATTAAAATCTTACTTTAGTTCTTAAGGATTTCAGGAATAGGAAGACGAGTGAATATATACTAAATGAACATACTATACTTAATGAACGTAATTACAATTAATAGCAGAAATCTTTGCAGAAAAAGAATACTTAAGCTTCTACAATTTCATTTAACAAAATTTAACTAAAATTAATTCAAGAACTCTGCTCTTTAATTGTAAGCGATTATAAATCTAATTCAAGGCAGATTTTCTTGATTACTACAAATGTTGAAATCCTTTTATTTATTTCGCCATTTTAAAATTCCACCACTATATTTCGCAAGGAGAGAGATATAGGATAAAAGTCGGCTGTTGCTCTCTTAAAGTCAGTGGCGTAGCAAGTGGGGGGGGGGTCCCACGACGAGACGAATTCATATTTAAAATTTATCATTAGTCCTATTCACAACGTTTTTTTTTTTGGTTGTTGAATTAAAGATTCCGTTTTTTTTTGGTTGTTGAAGGCCTTGGCCTAGGAGCCCCATTCACCTAACTATCCCGACCAGCCCCTTTACCACAACGTTTTTTTTTTTGGTTGTGGAATAATGGAACTCCCGCCCGGGCCCCCAAAGACGTTGCTACGCCACTGCACTTAGTTACACTTACATTTCTTCGATATTTTAAGTGCAATAACTGACGGTTTGTTGTCTACTGAATGCATAAGGATTACTGCTCAATGCTTCACTTAATTTAAAAGAAGTATAAGTGGAAATCATTTCAAAAAGGAACAAAAGTTCACAATATGAAATAAAACAACAAAGCATATTTTACACCATCCCAAAGGCTACAGATTCTCCGAGAGGTCCGATTCTTTTCGAATCCCTTGTAGTTCGAATCCTGGATGTTTTTAGGAGACTGGTAATATCTTTGAGACATCTTCTTCAGTCTTCTGTAAAAGTTAAATCACGCTCCAAGTGTCTAGAGTCCTTTAAAGAACACCAACGAAAAAATACCATACTATCTTGCCTGTAATGTTATTCATACCGAAGAATAAAAGCTGTAATTAAATATTCACTTAATATTCATTACAAGTTAATTCACGGGTATCTTAGAAAAACTTGGATTTTTCCTAACCATTTTTTGATACTGCTTTTTTTATTCATGATGTTTTAGAACTCGAAGACCGCTAATTGCGAAAATCTCTTTATTTTCACTATCGTTGCTTCGAAGATTAAAATTAACTACCCTTCTTAAAAATTGGACCTTTTCTATTTAAGAGGCATTGAATCCTATTGATATAAAAATAAACTGACTTCCACCTAGACTTGTAATTATAGATTCTTTGTGAAAGTGAGGCCCATTGCAATGAGGATTCCACCTAAAGAAAATGTGAACTTTTACATCATCTGAGAAATTCAAATGTTTCAGAAACTTTTCACACTTTCTAAGTAAGGATCTTTTAATAATTTCAATATTTTTTTAAGTAATTCGCAGGACCATCAAAAATTGCTTACTATATTTTTCCGATTCATTATTGATATCGTAAAAATTGCCATTAGAAATTGGAAAAAAAATCAAAATTTCCTCAATACTACATTTCTAGTAGAATAATATTAAAATAATTTCTATAGTACAGTAGTCAGAGTATGTTCTATAGAACATACATATACAATACAATACATCAATACAGAATATGTATACAGTGGGTGGGAGAAAAAAATTTAAATCATTAAAAAAAAAGAAGCTATTTTCAGTAAGGTTTAATAATTTGCTTACTTCACTATAGAATCAAAACAACACATCTCCTAACAAAGAAATGACCAATTCTAAACATTCTTTAAAATTAATCAATTGATATTCTTCAAATCAAATGACATCAGACTGCAAATAATAACTGTAGACAAGTAATATGAATTCACGTTAACGTTCTGGTAAAAATCATTTGTACATCAATTAAAAAAAACACACACAGTACAAAATTAAAATGTATTAAAAATTAAAAAAGAAAAGCTATTTCATACTGACTAGTTTCGCCCACACATATTTTGGACTTTGCTTAAGTGATAGATCACTTTGAGGAAGCCCACAATATGTGGAGGCGAAATTAGTCAGTCTGAAATAGGTTTTTTTTTTAATGTCGGAATCACAGTGGTGCCTCAAAAGCAAAGATAAACAATAAAAAACTCACTAATGAAATATTAGTGAGAAAATTCGTGTGCCAGTAAGTAGTCCGCCAACCTCAATGATTTTTTTTAATGCATAAAATCTACGCATTGAATTATTGTTTATTAATAAGTTTGGTCTCACCCATTGTTGTTTAGTTTTTATTTTGTTTTTTGTTAAATTTTAAATCTTTTTAACTTTGTAATGTGTTTATAAACAAGTTCTTTACAATCACAATATTTCGTTTTTCTCACAGAAGAACTTCTTCAGGTTGCATAAAATGCGACAAAGAATTCTTCTTTTTCCTCAAATTAAAATTCGTTATAATACAAATCCAACTTACAATCTTTCAATGCATGTTATCATATATCATTCAATTATGTAATGTATATAATAATTCCTTTTTTTAAGTATCATAGTTACATTTTTATTAATGAATCCAATCGTTAAGAATTTTATGAATTACTACAAAAATCTTTCAGTACTTTGATATATTTCCTAATCCAGTTGAAAGCGAAATCATCCACCTTTAATATTACTCTTTATTCTTACATGGGAAACAATTAATGAAGCAAGAAGAACGAAATATTGCAGATATTAAAGAAGATATTTATGAAGAGTTTATGAAGAATTTATTTGTAAAACATAAAGAGTAAGATGAGGTTTGTTTATTTAGGTTTTATGTGTGTTTTAATTATGTACAAATGTCATACGTAATCATTAAGAAGCTGCTGACCATTCTAATAGCATACAAAAAAACTTCACGATTTTAACTTTTGAAGTTTTAAAGTCTATTGTAGAACGACAAACAGAAGTTATAACTAAAATCAAAATCGAAATTTAATAGAAACCTAATTCTTATAAACAGTTTTAAACAGTTTTATCAAAGTTTGTAAATATTGTTAATTTTGAAATGTTGAATTATATTTATTTATTCTAGTAAAGCATATTTGAGGGGGAATTGGGGTAAGGGAGTTATCATTCTTGAAACAATCTGAAATTTAAAAAAAAAAGAAAAAAACATGCCGATTGGCTACACAGATGCAGCAAAACAAAAACAAAACAAAAATATATTTTCTCTAAAACAAAATCATAAACGCGCCACCGAATAAAATGAGTTTTGTTCCCAATCTTAAGTAGCCATAACTTGCTGTAAGAACAAAATGAAAATCATATTTCCATAAATTTTGAATCAAGTCAGAAATTTGCGAAAAAAAAAACAACTTCCAAGTTTCTCTAAAGAAACAACAGCTCAAGATTAATATTCCGGCTAACTTTGGTGCTATCTTTAATCTGCTATATCAAAGAGATGTTATTCTTGGTGCAGAGCTAGAAATAAGAGCAGTGATTGCAAACACTTTCACCACGCCATTCTCGAAGGAGTTCTTTAGTTAATTTCCCAGAAGTGCCGTAACGTGACATGTACATTCTGTCTTTGAATTATGTTCTGTTTCACGGGGGCTGGGGAAAGAGGGAGTCCGACCTTTCTATAGTCCCTTGTAAACACAATACACTCAAGATATAATTCATCTGAGATCCTCACAGACTGTTGTGATGGATAACAATACAAATCACAACAAAAGTTTGTTGTTATTTTTGTGTGTTCACTTAAGAAGTTTTGCCAAATGACTTCACGTAATTGAAACCTGATTGATGGAGGTAAGACTTTCCTCACAGACTGACAATTGAAAGTCGGATTTTTTAAGTAAGATAATCTAAGGGCCAGATAGTGAAGTATTAAATAAGTAAAAATTATACGTAGCCTATTTCTACAGGGAAGTGAGGCTCTCAAATAATTCCGTACATATCTACATGTTACATCTAATTTAACTTTTGAAGAAATTAGATGGATATTCTTAAAACTTGATACACATATCTAATGTCTAAAGAAAATTTAATTTTTATTTTTAAAATCTTTTTCTAGTGGTTTTTTTTGTCGAGAAATAAGCGCGAGAATGCAAGAAAAATTCCATAGAAAAAATCATTACAAACTACACAATGAATTCAATGGATTCTTAAACAATGGATATTAATTAAAATAATTATTTAACGTGCGGGAAATATAAACATTTAAAATGTTAAAATTAGCCTCCGCACTTAATTAGAATAAAAAGAATTTAAAATTTGTATATATTCTTTTATTTTAATTGTATATATATTTTAATTAGAATAAAAAACAATATAATGTTTGTATATATTCTTTCATTTTAATTATATATATATATATTCTTTTTTATTCTAATTAAGTGCGGAGACTAATTTTAACATTTTAAATGGATATTAATTCTTTAGTTAATCTATTAATCTACATGTGATTTGATATGATTAAAATTAATTCTATTTAGAGAACTTAAGTAAATAATTCGGAAAATGGAAAATTCGAACTGTTTCAACTTGAGTTTTTATGTATTCCAAAGATAAAGCCTGCATACCTGTCCACACATTACGAGAATTTAATGACACTAAATAATAATTACAATATCACAACTATGGTTTCCACTTCAAAGGAAAAGTCATTTTCAAGTGGTAAACTATTTAAAAAGATAATACCGAAACACATCTGAAGTTTAAAAAGTATATTTCACATATTAAAAATACAGACCGGACAGTTTCAAGAACAACAAGGTCCTCATCATCAGCGGAATCAAGTGGTAAACTAATAATATTAAAAGAGAATATATATACATTTAAACCAATAGAACAAAGAGATTGCTCGTAGCGGACTGGAAATTTGCATCTGCCGTGTTGTTAAACTTCGGGACCCTGGTGGTGATAATCTGAAAGCTGAGGTAAAAAGTTACACGCGGAACTGTTGATTTCAATATAAATGTAGGCCTTTGCATTTTTAGCGATATAAAAGAAAAAAAAGAAGAAAGAAATTAAGAAAATTAAGAAAACTTCATTTTCTAAAGGAAGTAGCTTCAAGATCTTTAAGAACTTCTTGTGTCTTTTTTCAAGCGAAATGCTTGCCCTGCTTCAGAATATTTACAAAAATACTTTTTTTTTTACCTTACCTGTAAAATTGGTAAATTTTAACAGTAACTACACAGGTCGTAAATATTCAATAAACGAATATAAACAAAAATTAATAATTTGTAAAATAAGCTTTATTCATCGCTTTTGTAATGTGTTATTTACAAAATGGGATATAAGCCAATGAATGTTCTGCGAATTTAAAAGTTTTGTAAATGACAGTGTTTTGTAAGATGAAAATGACAAAAATGCTGATACAAAACTTTGTACGGAAAATTCATACTTCAGATATCAGAAATTAAGTAGTTTGAAAGTGCAGTTACTGGACTGTATTTCAAATGACAACGGGATTGCTACTGAATTTTGTGCTATTAACGAAATAAAGATTTCCTTTGTTATTCATTACAATTACTCATCTTTTAATTAAAAAATTTACATTCTTCTATTCTGGATTTTCCTTAGACCAAAAGAGCGAACTGAACAGATCGTTATTGGTAATCATTAGTGGCTTCGCTTTTTGGAAACACTTGAGACATCTGTGGTAGACTGCGGTAAACGTCAATCGTTTTAGGATTCCGGTCCTCATTGAAAGTGCTTTAGGAAGGAATTACGTTGCAGTAGACAAGCGTCTGTAGAGCTCTTTAGGCGTCCATCCCTCGTTTCTTTATTTATCTGGTGTACAAAGATCAAATTCTTTAAACAGTGGTTTTGGAATATTTCGAAAGTGCAGCATTCCAAATATTTACTGGAATAACAGCATATTTTGTGTTGCGGTTTCAGTGAAGTCATATTCTAAAAGAAAACAAAACAAAACAACAAATTTTACAAGAGTTATCTTATGAATGACGACGCGCTCTTTTCGTGTAACCGCTGTTTAAATTAATTGTAAAACAAAATAAAGCTGCTTACTGATCAAATAAAAATAGTTGTTAAATAACTTTTTCGAAATGAAATGAAATGAAATTTATTTTCATATTGCTGTCAGAGCAGATCCCATTGTTACATTAAAAAGCTGTTGCTCTTCTTTACGAATACTGAACTTACTGTCAAAGGTCGTAAGCCACCAAAAATGCCAAAAATGATAATAAATAGAAGTAGTAGTGTGGTCAATGGACTATTTAAGTCTTATGGTATTTAGCCGTTTCCCTATTCTAGTATTTTTTTTTCTTTTTTCATTATGCCCTAACTTATCAATGCAATGCAAATCTTCATTGCGTAAAAATACAGTATATTGCAATAGAGAATCAGAATAAAGTACAAGGTGATTCAAATTAAAGTACCCCTATGCGGGCGAAGCAACGTCAGACTTATACTGCAGATCTTGGGGAAAAGATTTCTGAAATAAAAAAAATATATATCAAAAAATGACCGACAGTGGGACTAAAATTATTACTGCCTGTGACTGTATTCGTGCTTTAACACTATCTCATTCAGTACTTTAATTTCTATGACTATATAAAGCCCACTGGGACATTCGCTTCAATTTCCAGTACGTACCATCACTAAATCCATCATTAAATGGTCTCTTCCGCAATTGAAGTACATATAAAGACGGTCCATTGTCGTAAAATTCGGTGACGAGGGCAGTGTATCACGATTTAAGCGGCTTTGAACGAGGCGTGAAAGTAGATGCCAGAGAGATGAGTCACTTCATCTCCGAAATCAACACGAAATTGCATTTTCACATGCAATAATTTCAAGGGTGTACCGCGACTATACAACAACAGAGAAGACATGCACCGTGCGACAAATCTGCGGTCGACGAAAAACTCTGAACTATTGTGGACAGTATCATCTGGCACGCGTTGTAACATCCAACATTGCAGCAGATAAGAGAACAATTCATTGCCAGCGGTATACGTGACAGTGCAGTAACAGACAGTACAATGTTCTCGGTTCTTTTATATGGTACAGGAGCCGACAGTAGTCAACTTTGCAGCAGATAAGACAACAATTCAATGCTAGCACTATACGTGACAGTGCAGTAACAGACAGTACAATGTTCTCGGTACAATGTTCTCAGGAGGTGGTAAGGGAGTACCGCCTCCTCTTGTCCGCCTTGGCTCATAAACAACCGCCACTGAACGCAAGACGTTTGGTCTGACATCGGAGTTCCAAATGTTTCCAACTGATGGACGACTATGCGTGTAGAGAAAACCCAGAAGCAAGGGATTTCGTATGCGAATAAGGGAGTCCAGTGCGGTGGTGTTTTTTTTTTTTTTATGGCATAGGCTGTATTCAACTGGCACGCATTAGGAGCTCTGATACATCTGCAGACATCGTTGACGGGTGGGCGCTAAGTAGCCATTCTTTGGGAATAATAGCTCCAATCATTGCATTCATTCACTCAGACAAGAAAG
The DNA here is from genome assembly GCA_023159025.1 of Thereuonema tuberculata. Taxonomy (NCBI): domain Eukaryota; kingdom Metazoa; phylum Arthropoda; class Chilopoda; order Scutigeromorpha; family Scutigeridae; genus Thereuonema; species Thereuonema tuberculata. Next base: position 51,448,242 of record JAFIDM010012231.1, on the reverse strand, counting down.
GATTCTTTCAATACACAGGTATACAATCACCAAATTATGGCTGAGAAGCATTCCTCTGAGTTTGGGCAACTTGAGTTCACGCAGTTATTCGTCGGATTTGAACCCAATAGAACACATTTGGGGTGTGGTTCAACGTGCTATCAGTGTCAGGGTCCCAATATTAGCAAATATTGATTAGTCGTGGAACTCTATTGAGGCGTGGTGTGCGTAGTACTTAAGAGAGCTCGTAGAGGACATGCAACGTTGTGTTGTTACATTAATCCGATAGAAAAGAGGACTTATTATTGTTAATACATTATATTATTTATATGTGTTATTAGACAAGTGTCTCAGTTTTTCTCGTACATCAGTATATTTACTTTGCTAGTTATTATATCTTCAATAATTAGCAACAAAATAATCTTAATACAAAAAACCCACTTTAAGTATATATTTTTTAAAAACATATTTGATTACATCTCAGAATTGGCTTTTAAGGATATCGGTATCAAATAACTGCGGAAATATGTACAAAATAACTTTACAAAATTAACAGAAAAGTAATAGAAATTTTAGAAAACAATACTGGAATGACACTGAACAACCGTCATTACTTACTTTGACATTTATTTTAAAAATTGAGTTCCACAACTATTTCAGAAAGAAAAAGAAAATCAGGCACCAAAAGTCTAATTTTCTATTTTTTTTATTATCCAATGTTTCAGAATTTTATAATACTGAATGTATTTTTACTTTTTCATGTTTATATTTTGGTAAATATAGTAGTAAACAATTTCATTTTTTTGAAAATATAGTTACAATAAAAGGTAATTTTATCTTATTTAAAAACATGTGTAAAAATTATTTGCACTTTTTTTTGTGACTTTAGAATAATGTCTACAATGTTTTAATCACTAAACATTTGTAAATCGAATCTCAATTTGGAACAGGATTCTTTCTCTCTCTCTATATCTAGACCTTTTTTAAAATTGTTCACATATAACCTTACATTTTCAAGAGAGAGGGACAGAGGAAAAAGTTATTTATTTTTGTTTGGAAGGGAAGGCTTTGCAGGAAGGCACGTTACACGTCATTCAGTTTTACTAGTAGGAAGATCTCCAAGCTGTAAAATTGGCATGCAAATTCAAAGTTAGGTAAAGTGAACGTAAAGTTAAAAGAAAGCTAAAACCTTTACAAAGAACAAATAAACTGAGGATCTGTCAAAAGAGATGAAACGAAAGATGGCTGCTCCAATTTTAACTGTGTTCCCTCGACTAATTAAGCCACGCACTCAATGGTTAATGGTTTTCGTGAGTTTCGAGAGTATATGTTGATCCTTATTTATGATCAATTTCAACATTTATAAGCATAATTTAAAATACTGGATAGGATAAGAAGATTACGTAAATAAGACCTCTTCTGATAACATTATATTAATTGTAAAGAATAACATTGATAAGCAATAAACTTTAGGAAATAGTGGATTTATTCCATTAAGAAATTACACGTGGTTTGTGGCTTACTTAAAATTCTAGTCAGGAGTACACAAACAGATCGAAACTATTTGGATGAAAATAGACCTAACTCACTTTTCAAAGTGGACGGTCCCATCAATAGTAAGGAGGAGACGCCGATCTTATTATCCCATTCATTAACTTTCCAACCTCAATTAAAAGTCCTTGGAGTAATCCAACGTAGTTAACCGATCCAATTGTGTCAACTCAATTAAAATCAGCTGTGGCTTAAACGTGATTAACGGCTCAGCCATTATCCGATTAGCTCCGCTTGTAATACAAAACTTTACTGTCCAAGACGATTTGCTTCAGTCGGTGAGTTACAAGGAAAGGGGAGAAAATTGCGACGAATGTTCAAACAGACGGAGACGCATTGGACAGACGCAAAACAAACAAACTCTTACTCTCACACATTGTAATTTCTAACCACAAGACCACAGCCAACCGACCTTACCATAGGATTTTGCACAATGCCCAATCAAAAAGGGGCCATTTTCAAATGACACTAATTAATGGAGATTGGAGTTAGACAAATGGTAACACTTATTTCCGAACTGATTATTGGAAGTAAGTGAAATTAAAGTGAATGCTCTCTGAATTTCTCTCAATTGTGCAATGGTTCTTCCAAATTTTAAAAAAAATCCAGATCAATTTCATTTTTTTTTATCAAAATTATCAGTCTAAATATGCGCTTTCAATGACAGCCATTTTATTTCTGCTGATCGATCTGAAGAAGTTTCTAGAATGTAACAAGGAAACATAGCATGAGAGCAAAGCGCAATAGACAATCATGAAAATTAACACTACAAAAAAGTTTCATCATAAAAATATCGAAGTGCAGAGTTTCAGGTGTCGAAATTATCTTATTTCCAAAGTTACATTTGAAGTATTCTTAATATCATTACTACAGCAAATAGTAAGAAGTAAAAATATTTACTTATATATAGCTTATAGTTGAAAATAAGCAATACTTTTCAATTATTCAAAAATTTTCATCTGTAAATGATCTTCTGTAGTAATTTCTGTTGTCATTTTATTTTGCCGTAACTAAGATATTTTCAACTAAGATAGCTACTTCACATTTGTAAGATATAAATTTTAAAAAGTATAATTGAAAGTTAAGTATTATTAAGTAATTTAATTTTAATTTATTAGTAAATAAAATGATAGAATGATAGTTGGAAGATATTTTCCTTAGCAGGTACCATATCAATTTGTATAAGGTCGTCTTACGAATTACCAGGTCGTCTTACGAATTAATTGATACTGAACTAACATTTTCAGATGTGTGATTTAGTTTTGATTTAAATTATCAAAAATCCTTCATCGAAAAAAGAATAGACAAGAAATATATAAAGAAGTGGTACAAGAAGTGGTACAATACAATACAAGAAGTGGAACAAAGGATAGCCTGTCTAATTATTCCTTCATGGTGATATCCTATGAAGTTCCACATTTCTTCACAGGTTTTCAAATGAATTTAAAGTATCTTCATAATTTTAAGTTTGACCGACTTCTCTGTGACTGTTTCACGGCCATTGTTACCAGAAGATACTACACAAAAACATGTGCATTATAAACCTTAGTTTGGTTTATAACTTTAACTGCACTTAAAAAATATAATTATGGTAATAGTCCAAAGTAAATAGTACACCATGAATGAATATACCATTTCCCGAAGTAGAACGAACACAGTTAAGATTATAAACTTTGCCAGTAAAACAATGTTATATTGTTTATTTATTGGCAGGCAAAACAAAGTTCCGTGAGCGGTAGTTATGGGTCAAGAGCAACAGAGGTTAAGCTAAGCCAAGAAAAAAATAAGGTCTGAAGTATGAACATATAATTGAAACAGTAAACGCAGAAGAGAAACCATATTGAAGAGAAAGGAATGGCATCTCGGGATTCAAACCCAGATTCAATAGTAAAGACATAGTAATTATGATGTAGAATATGACGTCGTCACTAAAGATATAAACATTACGAGTATTTTATTGAGAAAGTGTAAATTATGGAATGATTGATTAAGATTCCAAATAATTATAAATTGCAAAATGATCAAACTGATTACAAAGTTACTATCCACAAAAAAAAGCAAAAACACGAAACCACAGCAACCCCGAAAATGTTTAATCTTCTACAAATAATGATTAAAAAATACAAAATGTAACTAAGAACTCCCAGAATGCCTCTAAGGTGTTGAGAATATGTTTGTTTTTTTTTAAAGTTTTATCATGAAACCGGAACAGGAAAAAAAACCACATACTTGAACTCGTATTTTTCCCCAGCTGTACAAGAGATATGGATTCCAATAAAATATGACTAATATCTGGATTGTACAGATGATTTGGATTGTAGAGATGATGTGAAAGATACTAAGAACGCGCAGATGAACAGAATAACATAAGAGCTAAACCACAACCATAAGGCCTAAAAGCTTATTTCTGTGCAGTCTTTTGTTTTTGTTTCTTTAATGAATTAACTGCACATTAAAGAAAATTATAACTTACAACTGGAATTCACAAAAATTGCTAGCGGCTAAAGACCATAACATTCAAAAATAGCTGACATTAGGTGCAAACGTTACTGTGCAAGAACGTGCTTTTCTTTTAAACTTACGCTTTACAATATTTATAAATTATTATTAGCTGTTCTGTTTGACTTTATTCTCTGAGAATTTTCTTTGATTTTAAGCTTTTAGTTAAGTATGCTTGATTATTATTTCAAATTGTTGTAAACATGTAATTTAATGTGGTTTCTCTCAAGTAAAGGATGTAGGAGTCGAACCAATTTCATTAATAAATTACATCATATCAGCCGAGATCTCAGATATTTTCTTTTTAATGCATTAGGTAAATTAAATATTGATATTACATCAATAATTTCGATTGCTTACACTTCCTTTGTGCTTTGCGAAGGGCTTCCATTAAGGTTTCATTCATAAATAATAGACGAAAATTCAGAATTCCAATAAATGAATTAAAAGATATTAAATGTTTATCCCATTATTCAGTTTATATTCAAAGTTCGGTAAACAGTTTCAAGAAACATCCATTTACTAAATGCTTCTAATGATTTTTAGGGAAAAAAAATCAATGACTTACCAATAAATGAAAGTTAACTATAATGGAAATCATTGGAAACTGCATTAAAACTTTTAACAAAATTGAAGAAGTAGTTTGATTATATCGATTTGGTTTATATTACTCATAGATTGAATACAAAAACTGAAGAAATTTTCGATTCCTAAGTTCCATTCTGAACAGCTCTTTCAGGATTTCTGGAAATTATCAATTTTATTAAGAAATTTAGAAAAACTGTTGACATACTTATAACTTAAACTAAACAAAATGTTAAAGAAGATTTTTTTTTTACCACAGGTCTAATAGTAACGAGAGAATAAAATTTACAAGCAAGAAGAAATTCTGCTATTTGCAGATGAAGTAAAAATCTATATTCATAGGCAATAAAACACAGGAAATATTATTACAATGACATGTAATGATCTGCAACAATGCAATTTAGCAGAAAAGAAGAAGATATCCTGGCTCTTTCATATAAAATAATATGCACTTTGATTTCAACAATTTTCAGCAATGCATTTTTAAAAGCAACAAAGGAAAAGTAGTACAATGCCAGGTAACATATATCTACACTCCTTTTGTAAATAATAATGTGGATTATTTTAGTATATGCAGTTGAATATGATACTTCATTAAGACTAAAAAAAAATTAGCAAAAGTAGAAAAGTACATGATATATGTTATCAAAATAACCAGGCATCTTGTTTTTCATTATAAAATTAATTAGTTTGATTCTAACTAGAGATTTCTATTACATTGATTTCATATATGAGTATTGTTTAAAAATATCATTAAGTAGTGTTGCACATTAAAATATTAAAGTAATCTACGATTAGTTTAATGTAATTAGCTTGATTAAAGACGTGCCAGCATGCGCGGTTAGACGAAGAAGTTAAATGAAATTTTTTAATTTTATAATTGTATTATAGTAGGATTAAATTAAGGTGGAATTTTTTAAATTTTTATAGTATAATGATAATGGAATTGAAGTTATATTATATTATATTATATAAACCAGAATTAGATACCCTGTTATTTTAATAGTAAAGTTGTTATTTGAGTAGTAGTATTGGTTCTTGAAACTTAAAGAATTTGGCGGTATATTAATCTATTTAGAGGAACCTGTCCTGTAATCGAGTTATTTAAAAGCAGGTAAGGAAGAATAGTAAAAAAAAGAAACACCAAACAACTTTGACCCTAAACAATTTATATCCAATGCATTCTAAGATTTCTGCCATTTATTTATTTTTATATTTATTGATAAATCTTTCCTGGTGAAAACTTGACGGAAATTTGCCGCACAAACAAGAATTCTACGGATGTACGCTTAGCCTGACGAAACCGAAATTTATTGCGACTTTACTCGAACATTGCGCTGATCAAATTTTCACAAGGCCTTCTAGATAGAATTCGAAGTTGAATTCAGCAATGACGACAGACTAACGGTGATCTTATGACAATGGCTCAAAGAGGTCTGCCTACCTAGTAAGGTCTTGATGTATGCACCAATACGGTCACAAATTCAGTAACCAATCAAACATACTGCAACTTTTATACTTTCTAATATCCTGTTTTATTTGGTTTTTTTGCAAAATTTAGTTTATACTACTAAAATTTTAAATCTGATTTTTGTTTTGTTACGTTTTATTTCAATCAATTTTATTTTTAATATTACTTGTTACAACTGTCTATTTTACAACTGAAATAGAAAAGTTTCGTCTCCAACTAATTCTCCGATAAACAGGAACTTAAAAACGTCGTGCATAAAACGGAAAAGTACCATGGAACAATGCAAATAGCAATTTAACACATTCAAGAACTACACGAATATAAGAAGTATGTAGTGCAAGAGTACCGGGGCTCGGTTCTCATGTGGGTTTCGTGATGGTGGACGATCCGCGCTGGGCAGGTTTTCTCGGGGTTCTCCCGTTTCCCCTGCACTTCTCCCACCATACTTTCTCAGTCTTTCTCTCCATCTCTCCTATTTCTGAGGGATAGTACAATAGACCTCCTGTCGCAGTGCTTGGCTTCTCTGCAACCCATCTTCCCTAAATAAACATAAACATGTAGTGCAAAGTTTAGTTACAGAATGGCCATGACACCGGGTGACTATTTGACCAATAAACAGTGGTCTCCATAGCTGAATGCAGGAATTTATTTATGCACAGAAGGTCGTGTAGAAAAAGCATACAAACTTTCCGTACAGTTATCTGGTGATTACGATGCGATTTAATCTCCAGTAATTACAAACTCGCAATGCACAAAAAGTTTGGAGTAGTCTGCCAATCTTTTTGTAATAGATATGATTATGGACTATTTATTTAAAGTTCATGGTCTGTTCAGATTTGAGGTCAGAAATTATTATGAAGTTTAATTTGAAAATGAAGACGATGCCATAAAGAAAATGAAAAGGAAGGTTTTTTTTTTTTTTTTTTTTTTTTTTATACACCAGTATGATAAGAGCATATAAAAGCTGTTAAAAATAAACTTGTTCATTCACAAAATAAGTTCGTTCATTTTCAATAATGGGTTTTCTTTTTCTTTTTTTTAACCCATCTTCATTGTAAAATCGCTGTAAAATCCCATTTCTTTCTGTAAAACTTCATCTTAGTTGAAAGTATTATTACTGCGTTTTATCGCGCCAAACTTTTTTGACTTTTTTTTTTTTTTTTTTTTTATTCCAGTTTTTTACTTATTGGTGGGAATTAGTAGAGATCTCCCTTGTAAAAACTAATAACTGCCTCTAAAACCTCTGCTTTCTAGATAAGTAGTTTTAGAATTATCATGAACACAGACGGTCGGACTAACGGACAGGGTGTATTTCGACTTAAAATAGTATTTTAAAACCTTTTTTGTTCAAACCATTTTACTACATGTTATAGTTCCATTAAATAAATACAGCAGATTTAAATTCTGATGCAATTTTCTTATTTAAATTCTATAGTACTAAAACATATTAATTATGTTTTAGTTCTAAATTAATACTGTAAGTTTTTGTTTGTTTTTTTTACTTGTATGTTAATGTGTTTGATCGAATTGCGATAAATCTGAATGCTCTAAAACTAAAATTAAATTGACACCATCACTGGTTAAAAATTTCGGTTAAATAAACAACTAATATTAACTCACAGCATCCCAAAATAACTGATACTGTGGCATCAACCTGAACTAAATTTTAATTGTATAAAACCTTTACAGAAGTGCTTACCTTACTTCTTTAAAACTAATGGAAAGAAAGCCTTGTGATACTCACCTGAAAAATAAAAGAGAAAATAAATGAAAATTAATGTTTTACAACACAGTTTTATATTTTGAATAATATAAAAATAAATTAAAATAGTCTTAGGAAACAAGATTCGTATAACTCGGGTATTTTCATTTCACATTTTTTTTTCAGTAATACATTCCATTTCGATCAAAAACTGTTTCTTGACAATGTTAAAATCCTACAGAATAGTTTAAACATTTAAAGTTACTAAGAGTAATTTAACATCAAGGGAACTTAAAATGAAGGACAAAAAGAAGCAAAAAAATGAAGGAAAAATAAAATAATATTCTGAACTTAATATCTTCTTTTTTTATTTTTTATTATTATTTAAAAGAGAAATAAGGTTAAAAAAAACTAATTCTATTAAAACTGATTTGATTCAGTCAAAAAAAAAAACAACGCCAGTTTTCTTAAACAAACTCGAGTTCGTCTATTAAAAGTTATTTAATTACTTTAAAAATGTTATTTAAAATTGAAAATATAACAGACATAATTTTTGTTTGTTTTTTTTAAAAAACTAAAATATCTAATTTTGAAAAAATTGAAAAAAAAAATAATATTCTAAACTTAATATCTTTCTTTTTTTAATTTTTTTTATATTATTTAAAAGAGAAATAAGGTTAAAAAAACTAATTAAAACTGATTTGATGAAAATGAAATGTAAACATAATTTATATTAAAAAAGTTTTTTTTTTCTGCAACTAATCCAGCAACTTTTTATCATTAATTTTGTTATTATAAATCAAATGATAAGAAAACATACAATTTTAATTTTTTGAATATCAATTTACAGAAAAGAAAATACAGAATAAGTTCACGAATAATAAATAAGAAAAAACATTTAATTAAAAAATTAAAAAAGTGCTTTAACCTTTTTAATTTTACTGTTTGTTTATTTAATTTTTTTACAGTATCGAACAGAAGTTTGTCCAAAACTTATTCTCTGGAACCATCTTTTTTTCTTTTTTTTTACATGGATGTAAAATAATTTTTTTTCTGACTTTATTTCATTTTTCAAACCTGCCGGTATATTCACTTGTCTGCATTATATTGACGAATCTGTTAAAGTGTAACTATAAAGAACGCAGTAAGCAAGGCTTAAATCTGTTGCAGCGCATGCGCAGTAAAGTGAAAGGTAACACTAAGGCCCGAACAGATCTGATTCTTATTAAAAAGGAAATGAAAATCTGAAAAAACCACCATCTTTTTTAATTCTCTCTTTTCCTGAAAGTCAATAGTAATTTCTGATCTTAAATAAGTTTTTAATATTTTAAAGATTCTTATCTGTGTTTTTGATAGATTTAAAAATTAACAAAAAGAAAGGAAACGGAAATTAAAATTCTCGACATTTATGAAAAAAAAGAAAAAGCTTTTATTATTCTAATAATAAATAAACAACAAAAAAACTTTTAAAACATAAAAATTAAAATAAAGTTATTTTCCTTTCTATTGTCTGGTGCTAAATGATGTCTAATAAAATTATTGAAAATTGGCTAGAAGAATTTTTTATATACTTAATAAATTAAACTGTAAATATATGCAACTAATTACTTATATTTTATAAAATGATCAGTTAAATAATTTAAAATAATTTTAAAATAATTTAAAAATACAATATAATTTGTTATTGTATTGGGTTGGTCAAAAGTTCGTTTGGATTTTCACGTATGTTGGCTCTAGTAGTGCTTAAGTGTCTTTCACGTCATTCGACACCATTTTGTTAGATTGTATTGTGACAGCTGTCGTATCAGCGTGCATTTAAAACAAAAACTGATCAAAATTGTTGAATTTTGTGTCACAATTTATTATTGAAGTGGAAGATAATAAGACGCAAGACCGTATAAACATAACCAGGTGACAGGCAAAAACTGTTACAGCTTGGCTGGGAAGTTCTGGCTCATCCGCCATATTCACCAGACATTGCACCTACGGATTTCCATTTATTTCGATCTTCACAAAATTCTCTTAATGGACCAAATTCAATTATCTGGAAGACTCCATAGGCACCTGGAACCTTTTTTTTGCTCAAAAAGATAAAACGTTTTGGGAAGACGGAATTATGAAGTTGCATGGAAGATGACAGAAGGTAGTGGAACAAACCGTTAAAGACGTTATTGAATAAAATTATTGGTGACAATGAAAAATGTGTCTTTTATTTTTTCTTAAAAACTGAACGAACTTTTTGGCCAACCCAATAGATTGCATTCGTTCTTAGTCATTAAAAAGTTTAAAATAACTAAAAAAAAGTAGCGAAGCAAAATATGAAAAGATTACACTACAGAATGTTATTATATCCCGATTGTCAATGTAATTAAGGCTGCTTAACATGCGCTCGGAAACTTGACGAAAAAAGCGCTGAAAAAATTGATAGTTACACAGACAAGAGAACTTCCAGCAGTAAATAACGTTTTGTTCTCGTTGATAACGCGATTAAACGTGGCGTGCCGGCGAACTGAGGAGGAGATTGGTTTTGCAGCTTCAGTTTTGCAATTAACGCTCGGCTCATCCTACAGCAGAGTTGAAGAAAAAGGAAAGATCTCGAAAGAAGAGAAACTGGTGAGTGCAGTCACAACAAGAAACATCGGCGCTCCAACGTAAAGCTTCGCTGTCGCACTTTTTAAAATGAATTTTGCTCGCCATCAGTGACACTGATATCTAGTTGCTGCAAAAACTTGCCTAAAATTAGGGCTTACATGTTTAGAGCAAAGTGACAGGTTTTGCAGCATGTTTCAATAGACTCTCTCTGGATATGTGGATCTAATTGGAATTGTGTATTACATGGCTTTTATTGTCTATCTCCCATTTAAAATAAATGAACTAAAACTCAGAAATTCTGTCTAAGCAAAAAAATACTTGACTTGACCTGCTACCGATTAACATAAATTTACTTTACCTTATTCATTTCCGTTTGTTTTCATCTTGACACCCTCTGTTCAAGTGAGTTTATGGGGAAGATTTTAAATTTTAGGAAATCATGCCAGAAATTCAAGCACATCATCGTTTTCACGTCATTGGTTTATTATATTTTCTATTTACTTGTTACTAGGAAAATAAAACGACTGCTAATATGATAAACTTTATATCATTGCTATTATTGTTGTTGTTTTACTTTTATCAATACAAATAATAACAGAATATTTAATAAATACAGTTAACTAACATCTACTGTTATCTAATATCAAGTTCGTGTTGCTCCAAACTAATAGGAACAATTTTTAGCTTTAATTTTTACGTGTTTTTAAGTTCCATTGTGCTTACGCAGTTAATCTTGTCCATATACATTTATTTAGAATACAATGTTGAGAATAAAATTAATTTTTTTCCTTTCCTAAGAAGAAAGTGATTTTCAGAAAATGGCAAAACGTCTACAAGACAATCATCATTACAAACAATATTTTTAGTGTTAATAAATTGTTAGAAAAAAAAAACTGTTTTAATCAAAAAAAATGAAATCTCTGTGGTTAATGGCGATTTAACTGAAAATTTATTAACCTTGAAATTTGACAGGAATTTACAAATAGATAAGCCGCTATAAATCCCATCGATTATAATTGAATTCCGCTCAACCACTGAAAATAGATGTTCTCTATGATTTATCGTCTTAAATAAGATATACCAAGGCTTGACAATCATAAAAATCTATGGAAAATAAACAAATCAATAAATAAGGAAATAGATAAATAACACTTTGCTTTTATAATAACATGTTCAACTATTGATGGTAAAGATGATCTCCGTGGTTCAGCTGCTTTTTTAAAAAAAGATGCTGCTTTTTTAGGCTTCTGATACCGTGAAGCCTTATATCCCCGGTTTGTCTGTCTATCTGTGGACAAGTATCAACTCAGCAACCACGAGGGCTAGATACTTAATTAGGGTGTCGTTGAAAAGGTCTTGCCAAGAGTAGTTCAGAGCCATAGAGTTTGTGTCTCTAGCTGGTCGGGCTCCAAGGTAGCGATAGCGATTAGTAAACCAATCACAATGCTTCGCAACGGATTCTGATGCGTGAATGAAGAAAATTATTCAAAAGTTATTGAATTCAGTCTATAAACAAGGTTTGAGCTAAGAATGACGATTATTCCATATAAATAGTGAGAACAGATGGAGTCACCTTTACGTTAGAATAGACTGCGTCGAGACACGTTCCGTACCTGATGGTGCTTCTTGAAGATGAGACGAGCTTGAGATTAAATTCTTGTAGAAGTGATTGTAATTTAGTCGAAGAAGTTAAAATGTCTTCGTTAAAATACATTTTAATATGCACGCAACCGACTTTTCACTCAGCTTATTTATAAGTAGGCGTTTTATATTAACTTTTGAATACTTTTCTTCATTTACGTATTAGACGCCGTTGCGAAGCATTGTGATTGGTTTACTAATCGCTCTCGCTACCTTGTTTCAGAAGTTTTACATCAACAAATATTTGATTACTAAAATTCTTCATTGCAATTTGAAGTAAATGTTCAGGACTATTTTAGCATAGAATCATTTACAACGTACACAGGCAAAATCCTTTAAATCCATAGTATAGTAACTTTACATGTTTTACATTTAAAGATGCAATGGCTACGTAAAGGGAAAATTTACATCAACTGAAAGACGGTTCCCAGAAAATGTCTTGAATCTAGCAAAAATTTTATAATGATCTCAGTTAGTAAAGAAGGTTTAACGTCTATAAATGTAATATGAAAAGAGTAAGAAACATCTGAAACTGCACAAATTCGACGCATTCTGAGTTCCATTATCAAAGCTAAATCTGGCTGATGAGTCCTAATAAGGACGAAATAGCTATCCCAGATTGCTTTTGATAATGACTCAATGCGTTAAAAGCAAACAATTCTTACGAATTTGTGCAGTTTCAGATGTTTCTTACTCTTGATCTCAGTTAGTCTCAGCGGTTATTGAACATTTCTTCTTTCTTTTCTTTTATTGATTTCATATCAGAACTCAGCCATCTTGAACTTCAAAGTAAAGCAAAAAGAAAAGTGTAAATGAATGAAGCAGTTGGTTGATTGGTTAGTAGATTTTAATGAAATGAGTAAATGAGTTAAAAATCCAGATTGATCTAATGGATATCCAGATATGTTCCAAATGTGTTCAAGCTATTAAAAATATTATTTTTGAAAAAGATTACGTCTTAAGGAACGATAAAATTTGATAAGAATATCGAGGAAAGAGCAAGAAATTTTTTTGTTAATAATTTTTTTAGAATCAAATTGTTTTTACAATTAAAGGAAACTTTCGGCTTACGTATGGTTTACGAACTTTCGGTCATGGTTTTCTGTTCCATGACGTTTTCATTATACGCTTTTTTCGTTGTGTCTATTCCAGAGCTTCTGACAATACGTATCACATACGTTAGCAGTCATTTTAAAACATTAGAAACCTCGTACTAAATATCGAATGGTTTGTACAATATGTTTTATTATAATGTGTGAGTCGTTATGGTTTATCGTACACGTAACGTAAAATAAGAAAAAAAATTAAAAACAATTATCGTACTTGTTAATTTTAATTAAAAACTTAAAGGAGTTACAAAGCAGAAATAAAGAAAATGAGTACTAACAGAAATATGGATATACATATGTATTCAACTTTGTTAACAGAAGAGTGCTGACAATGAAGAAATAGTTGATTTTTTTCCACTTTTTTAAAATATGTTTTTATAGAAGATTGCAAAGTTAGTTTCCATTTTTTTTCTTCAAAAATTTCACTGTAACAACTCGTTTTGTAACGAACTCTATCTATTGGTCACTTTAAGAAATTTTGTATAAATCGTGACTTTTTTATACAATTGTTTTGTAAATAGAATGTTCGTAAACCAAGAGTTAATCTTGTATTACACATTGCTAATGAAACTCACTTTAAAAAAAAGTTATAGAAACTAAAGATTCATACGATTTTTAACTGAAGATCTATTTAACGCAGAATTGCTAGATTAGGAATATGTTCTTAGTTCAAATTTGCTATTGGGACGAATAAATGCCGTTTCTAGAACAGCTTTTGCTAATTAAAAAATTATTTTCTACATTGCAAACATTATCTATCATATAAATCGCCGCTGATTACATTCATGAGAGATTGGATAATAAACTTTGTCTTTCTGGATGCGAACAACTGTCAGATAACAGATAACAGATATGAATTTTAATATGCAATTTTATTTTTACATTGTTGCATTTTTAAAATTAATTAATGTGTAAGAAACAGCAGGTGGATCACACTACAACCCGAATTCAATTTCTTATTCCTTATCTTAAAGAAACATAATTGCTACATTTTTTTATTATTTGTGTGTAATATTTATTTGAATTAAATACGTCATAATGACTGAGACTTACTCGACCTAGACTTATTTACGTATTGCTTGAGCCAAAAGTGGTGGATTACAATGGAAAGATCCAGATTAATGATTGAACACACATGAGTTTTCAATGCTATAAAAAGCTAATCTATTAGACAACTGGAAACTGACAGCGAAAGGATGAAGAACCAGACTCGATAATAAAAAATATTGCAAATCGATTTATGATATTCGTTATTAAATTAGAGTACTTCAGCAGATGAATAATACCACGACATAGATCTGGTCGAAAAGATAGGAAACTCCCTAAGCTTCTGAGATATAATTGGAGATTAAATGGGAATTAGGTGGTAATAATTGGTTTGATGTATTTTTTATACTCAGTTTGAAGGGCTTAATGGTACTTTATACTCCGAATATATTTAGCATTCAGTAAATTTAACAATGATCGTCCAATGTTATTGTTTTACATAAAATTCCTTATTTCGAATTGTGAGCTAATATAATTAGTAAAAGTTACATTAGTACATTCTATTTCGTATTTCATCTGTTGCCAACTCAAAATCATGTCAGAAATCCTGTGGTGTGGTAGCTTTTTAATAGTTTTGTAATTTTGTTAAAGGTCTTTTCGCGCTAATTTCTTAACAAAGGCTCCTCCCTTACTTGTAAGAATTTCAAACAAAAATTAGATTCTCATTAGATTAGTTAGAGCCTTAAATTTGCATACCAAGTTTTTAGAGGATCCATCTTTAGGGATTAAAAAGTTATTAGGTGGGACACTCAAACGAAAATACACATATGCAGACTGACTGGTTTGATGAGCCTCCCTTTCTTAGGAAGACAGGCTAACACAAAGCCACGAAAACTACACATTTCCATACAACAGTCTAGAAAAGTTAAAAGGAGCGATACGAATTTTAAAGTGGTATAAAACGGGGAAGTTACAGAATTCAGAATAAACAGAATTGTTTTTTTTTCCTTTAATTTCTTTACAAGTCATTACTCAGTTAAATGTTTGTTTTCCTGCTTAAAGTTTTAAACGTAGCTTTATATTTACAATATTAAAATTTATTGGAAATATAAATAAATTCTGAGTAATGATAAGAACAAAAGTCCGTTTCAACCTCTAAGACAATAAGAGAGAAAGATAGAAAGAGACTGAGTATACATCCGCGGAAAAAAAGGTGCAACAAAATGAATTTCTTCAATTTAAATCCAGGTTGAAAGTCACATTTGCGAAAACGAGGAAAGAACATTAAGAAATTTATTTAAGCCGTTCTTTTTCCCAGAAATAAAAAAAAAGTCTTATAAATTCGTTAGTCGCAGGTTTAGGTGCCTTTGAAATACCATTTTATAAAACATTCATAAACGCTTGAAAGCATTAAACATTTGGAGGCACAAACAGCCAAGCTCATAACTTCATCGTCAAGGCAAAGAAGATATCTTTATCGGCTTAAACAGGTAAGACAACGGACAAAACGTAATTTTAAAAAATTCCGTTGGCTTTGGGCCATGCGAAGGATTTGGCTGCTTTTGTAATTTATTCTCATTTTCTATTTATTGTCATTAAAATTTAAATTAGAAGGACAGAAAGGAAAGACAGGGTAATAAATATAATTCATTTTCAAACTGCAGAAGCTTCGAGAAGAGTTATAATTCAAATCAGTCCCAAATATTTCACTCGAATCGCAGGTTCTTGGCTAAGGTTCCAAGGAATTTTTTTTTTCATCATTGCAAAGAAGAAATATTAAAAAAAAAAAAGAATCTCTCGAGATATGAAAACTAGAAAGAAAAAAAAAAGGTTACCTGAAAACAAGAAGATAAATGCAAGATTAAATGCGATGACCTCCAGGTATAAGAGATATATTTAGGAAAGTAGTTGAAATTCAAAAGAGATACAACAGCAGCAATTGTTTGAAGACGAACTGCGCCACTGGAAAGAACCAGATGGGATACTAAGGAATTATTGCGAAATTCAATATCGAACATGAGTTTCTGAAAATTTAATTATAAAAACAATGCTTAAAGAAAAAAGTAAATAAAGATGTTTGTTTTTTATCGAAAATTGTATGTAATATTACGATTTATGAATAATATCAAGATTGACTTCAAATGATTTAATAACAAATACATTAACAAAATAAAAAATGACTGTTTAATTAAGAGAGATATTACACACCGTCCAAAAGACATCAGGATTTAAAAGCGAGGGGAAGGGGGTCCAGAGTTTGCAAATTTTAACGTTTCAAAAGCTCGGACAAATTATTATTGTCCGATTTTCTTTGTTTGGAGAAGTAGATGGATGCCTTTTTTATTTATTTATTTATTGGGTAGGCCAAAAAGTTCGTTTGGTTTTTTTTATGTAAGTTGGCTTTAGTAGCGCTTAAGTGTCTTTAACGTCATTCGACACCATTTTGTTAGATTGTATTATGACAGCTGTCATAACAGCGTGCATTTAAAACAAAAACTGATCAAAATTGGTGAATTTTGTATCGCCAATTTAATATTAAAGATGGAAGACAATAAGCACGCAAGACAACGTGTTTCTTTGATGACCAGGCAAAAACTGTTATAGCTTGGCTGGGAAGTTCTCATTCATCCGCCGTATTCATCATGCATTGCACCTTCAGATTTTCATTTACAGTCGGACCTCTATTTAACGAAGTCGCTAAATCCCGAAAAAAAGTTCGTTATATGGAAAATTCGTTAAATAGAGATTCACCTTTTAAAATTACTTTAAACTACATAAACAATAAATATTAAGTAAAAAAAGTAATAATTTTAATGACACAAAGCATACATTAGCACATGCGTACCTAAATTTTACTAATAAAATCTGTTAATTTTGTCTTAGTTTTTTTTTTTGTTTGTTTTTTTTTAAAAAGTGTTTTCGCTCATAGTATGTCTCGCATCTTTGCAATGTACCAAAAATCCCTTCAGTATTTTCTTCAAATTGTAGTCCGCGTCGGATTGTTTCAAATGATTTTAGCATTTCATCATACGAAGGTTTTTTTTTTATTTCTGTATCATGATCATTTCCATTTTCATCATCTTCATCTTCATCGCAATTCATAGCTGTATTGTTTTTATTTTTCACACTGTCCAATTTATCCGATTCAGTTAGTGTTTCCGATGTCTCATCTTCAAAATCAAGTAAAAGATAATCATCAATCAGCACATCATCAACAATTTCTTCTTTTTCCCTCAGCTGTATCCACATTTCTTTCATTTCCTCTGAGGGAATATTAATAATAAAAACATTTCAAGGAGAAAAAAAAAATAGGTACCACGAAAAAGTTCGTTAAATAGAAAATGCACTTCGCTATTTGGAGGTTATTTTACGAAGAAATTAGCAAAATGTTCTTGGTTCTAAAGAAAAGTTCGCAAAATAGAGAGATTCGCTAAATAGAGGTTCGTTAAATAAAGGTCCGACTGTATTTCGGTCTTTACAAAATTCTCTGAAAGGACAAAATTCAATTCTCTGGAAGACTCCATAGGCATCTGGAACATTTGTTTTGCTCAAAAAGATAAAAAGTTTTAGGGAAATGGAATTATGAAGTTGCCTGAAAGATGACAGAAGATATTTGAACAAACCGCTGTTCAATAAAATTATTGGTGACAATGAAAACTTTGTGTCTTTTATTTTTACTTAAAAACCGAACGAACTTTTTGGCCAACCCAATATATTTCAATCATCAATTTCGACTCTGGAAGTAGCAATTGAAGCTTCAAGTGTGAATTTTGTTAAGTAAATAAATTACAGTGAAAACTCTTTAACCCTCACCGTCGCGTCGGGACCGGGACTGTGACGGTTAACCGAATAGACGGATAACAGAAATTTCGCAATAAACATGTACAGTAACGAAATTTCAATGCTGGTTTGGGACGATAGGCAAGCAATAAATTAATACAAAGGAAAATCTATCAGTAACAAATAAAAAATCTATCGGACTGGCGCGCGAATTCCGCTGCATTGGCGAGTACAGTCGCTTCGAATAATACGGCGCTGCACAGAATTGCAAAATAGGTTTTGCGAACGATGACGGATAACAGAGAGTGACAGCTAAAAGAGTGACGGTTAATCGATTTTTCACTTTATTTAACTTTATTTTACACAACTGCTTTTTATTTTAACGATGTATTTCATCCTAAGAAACGGGTAATTTATCAAACAAGTGTCGTTCGTCCGGAGTCACTTTGGTTTGGTGACACCGGAAATACATTTAGATCCCACCCACATATTAGTGCAAAGGCAGTTGAAAAGAATGTCATACCATTCATGAAAGCACAAAAATTAACTTATAAGAAATTTTGTCTCCATTTATAATAAGTTAAGGAAATAGTTAGTCGTATGATTTATTCCGGTAACTATTGAATAATTAATGTAGAAAATACTTCATCTCTTTATAAACAATCCATCTCAGTTCTGCGATATTTCGCAGGATATTATTATTATTATCCTGTTTCCTCAAGCTACTACAATGACTATCTTCGTAAATATGAACGAACGCATTTAAATACAACAATTTCTCTCACATATTGTTTACAGTAACAATGCTTTTGCACTATTTGCTCTTACATAAACTTCCATAATTCACATTAACAATATCAGATGCTTTTTCATCTTCTATTCAATACAACAGTTTTTGCTGGCACATGAATTTTCTCAATAATTTTTCATTGGTGAGTTTTTCATTGTATATTTTTTCTTTTGAGGCACCACTGAGCTTCCGATGTATTGTTCATACCAGTCACAGTGCGGAGACCTTGTTATTTACTATGACTTCTCCTGGCTGATGATCGCCAACGAGCATGAAACAGCTGTTCCAGGATGTCACTTGTGAATAATTTGGTCTCACCCATTGTTAATAATAATAATTCAAATCCGCAGTTAAAATTTTTATGCTTTAAAAAAAATCATTGAGGCCTGCGCCCTGCTGGCACATGAATTTTCTCACTAATTTTTCATTGGTGAGTTTTTCATTGTTTTTCATTTTTTCCTTTGAGGCACCACTGCGCTTCCGATATGCAACAGTTTCTTTTACAATAACTTGCTCCTACAATAACTTTCTTAATTTACATTAACTTTCACAACAATAGTACAATTTACATCAAAAGCATTATTATTTTTTTTGCACTATTTAAAACCCTTTAATTTAAATTTTTCTTCATTATTTCTCAAGATTTTTTTAAAATTTCTTACTGTATCCTCCCCTATTTGTATTCATCGATCCTTATTAGTACACTTATAATTTCTAATTAAACAAGATTCTATAATCAATCTACTTATTTCATAAGTAATTTGAAATACAATTTCTGCTAAAGGGTTCGGATTATATTTTGGACTTTACCAATGTTCAGCTCAATCTTAACATATACTTAAGGATGGCTGCTACATGATCCAGTCCTCTTTCTGTTAAAGTTCTTGTATTAACGAAAGTAGGTGTAGATCTATATTTTAACTATAAATTACCCTTATTTGCAGTAACATATCCTCTTTCTGATTCATTCCTTTTATTAACAAATATTTAATATTTCTACTTTTTTATCGATTATAATACATCATTTTCTTCACACGCTGTTCTTACTTTCTCTTGCAAATTTACATTATTAGGTCTCTTTATCAATCTATCATAATGTACATTTCCTTTCTTTTGTATCTCTTATAATAAATTAAACAAAAAAAACTCTTTTAATTTTCTTTTCTATAAATTTTTTGGGGTAGTCATTCATTTTTAATTTTCTTTTTAACTATGTTATTTTTTACATCCATTTATATCTATCCTTTGAATTAGTAGTTGCCGTTTCGGGATGGCCTTGATACTTCTAGACAGCCCGGCGGTCTGCCATGAGTCAGATATGTCGGAACCTGGGTTCGAATCCCATATATATTTCATTCTTTCTTTTCTAGTGTTTTGTCCGTTTCCGCGGGTGTAAAAGCTAGTTCGCTTCCTGTGGTGCACCTTGGGTTAAGCTAAATAACTAACAATTCTTACAGCCAGACAATCATCTCCATCTCCTGACATACGATAAACATCGTATGTATTATCGTAGTTATTCTTTTTAAGTTGTTCATTATAACTAACATCTTTACTAAAGTTGTGTAATGTTCAAACAAGATAGTGTCAATGCAAAGCTTATAAAAAGAGTTGTCATGCATGGGTTTATATATTCGTAATGATTTGCTTATATTTTTATCAATAAATTTAAGGTTTAATCTGTTTTTTGTATTTTTTCTGTTTTTTTAATTACCGTAGACTACATAATAGGATTCTTTAAATTTATTTTAAGCCAATCAAAGGACAGGAAATTTTAGAACACCTAAATAACGTCACGTATCCATCCTAACTTTTAAGTAGCTCGCTTGCAGAAGAAAGAGGAATAACTTTATAAAGAATAAGAGAGATGTGGTTGCTATAGTTATTTTTCTCATTATATTTTTCAAGGATTGGACGATTATAATCAATGAAACACAAACGTAAACAAACTAAATATTAACCAAAAATATTAATTATTAAAAAATTAAATATATTCTATATTTCTAAATAGAAAATATTTAGATATTAAGTAATTTTAGTCGGCCAAATTTATGCTTGTAACATCCATCAAAATGATGATTTTCTTAATTTCGTCGAATATTCCGGAAAATGAAAAATCGCAAAGTATCCTACAATTTTTCTGCGAATGTTCTGAAGAAGTCTAATAATTTCCTATGAATAATGTACATTTCTTAGTAAAGATCAAAGCATAATTAAAAGAGCAAGGACTTTTCCAACGTTATCGTGCTCCAACCCGACCGACACCTCGACATCAAAGGGACCTCTTTCTGCACTCGATTAGAAATCAATATATTCATTCCATTTACATTATTAAGATTTAGCATAATAGCCCCCTGTGCGTTTTAAAGAGTCACAACAGCGCTGTGGGGATTACCAGAACAGCTTGAGATACGGGATTACTAAAAGATAAGGTACAGCAAATTAGCTTCATAATAACGGCGATCTCCCTTACCCTACAGGTGTTTATAACTAAGATATGCAACATTGAGCTTGCAAATACAAAGAGGTTATTTTGCTAAAAATGTTTTATTTATTACGTAAATACTTTTTTTATTGTTAAGTATCATTTAGATACTTAAAACTGACCCAACCTTTAAGCACTGATATTAAAAGTTTATCAGTAAATCGATTAACAGTTAAGTAACTAAATGCTTGATTATGTATTTAATCATACAAAGAAGAGTGGACGTAGTAGACTGTCTTATTTCATGACGTAAATCGAATATTTGATTGGTGTTACTATAGACCAGCTCTTCTTATCCTCTGGACAGAATCCCTAGAGTTAAGTCTAGGGAGGTATGTCTAAACAGGATGTCTGGAGCAGCGCTTCTTAAGATGTAGGCCTACTCCTCATAGTTTGGTGGCTCTCCGAGTGTGTTTAATGATGTAAGGACATAGTTTTGTACATATTAAAAATATACAATCAAATTTAAGATTTCTAGAGTAAAAATAAGATAGCTTCGTTAAAGAATGAAACAATGAGAGATGGTATTTAGTTTCTTTTGAGCACACATTTAGCTCTTTCCTCTAATACACATTGTTCCTATACCGGTACTCAACAATAGGAAAGACATCTTATGCAGAGATGGTTTCACGCTACATTGGTGATATAATTTTTTTTTTTTTTTTAATTTAGGGTAAAAGCAATGTTGAAATATTGATTAAATATATCTCTGATTTCAGTTTGTAAAACAACAAAAAAAACAAAAAAAAAAACCTGTTTTCTCGTATTAGCTATGTTAGAATCTGTTTCATACATTCTTAAATACAGAACAAATAAAAGTTCTATAATAATAAAATACAGAATTGAAATCTAAAATCTTCTATAAAAATTTGGAAGAAAGAAACGAAGTACAAAAAAAAAACTCAGAAAGAAAAGAATAATTAATTTTAGAACTAAAAAATAAACATAAATATTAAAAAAAAATCGTTAAAAGACATGATTTCTTAAGAAAATTCAAAGATTCAATATATATCTTAAAAAGAATCCGTATAAAAATAAATTATCTAATTCGTTCACATATAGTCCAACAGACGGTTCTTGACGATCTCGTGTTTTCGCGATTTCACGTAATTTACGCGAGAATAGCCTCTATCCAAGTCTTCTCACAAAATGTCGAGAAACAGTGCTATACGAAGCAGCGCACGGAAAAATTGCAAGTTGAAGAATATTTTCGGAGGGAATTAATTAATGGAGGACCTCTCATTCTTTTAGAAAGAGTTCGAGACAGAGTAGCTTCGGTATATCCAAAGCCTCCATCACCAGGATACGTCGACAAATCAAGCGGCGCGGGAAAGAAGGCTTATTGACTCCCCTGGACGATTCCTCTGATAGTGCTTTGAGAACAGCAGTCATAGTGCATAATTCCAATGTATAATGTATAATTAAATGAAAGGGTCGGAGAAATATTTAAAAGATATATTTTTATAAAATGAAGCCAAGTACTGAATTCGAAATTATTATTTGACATTTCGTACATCTCCCAATTCACGCAGTTATTTACTGGAAAAAAACAGCTAAAAGAAAAAAAAGATAAAAAAAAAACCAGAATTTACCTTTAAAGGCCCTTTTTAGGGCCTCAAAATTAGACGGAAGAGCTGTCAAACATACTGATCGCACACAAAAAAAATTGCTAAAATATTAGAAAAACGTTAATTTTAAAAATTTCTTAAGTAAACAAAACAAAACTAAATATAAAAAAAAAAAAAATACCAGGATTACGTCAATACATTATATAAGACAATCCATGTTAATGTTAAAATGCAACATTACATTTACGAATTAATAATCAAAAAGGCACAACTGCAAATTTCTCATTTATTTTATTTGCTATCATAAAAATTAAAAACAAATAAAATATGCATGCATGTTTCATATATATTTATGTTTACATTTAATTGAAATATTTAAATGAATTATAATACGGTGAAAATTAAGAGACTTTTGCTACAATTTAATATACTTTTCATAAATTGAAAACAGTCAATAAACAAACATTAAATTCATCAGGAAGCATTTTCCTAGTGACAGACATTCAAAATACTAAATTCCTTGACACCTCCTGAAGAGGCTAGTGGCCAGATCTCGTGTTTTCCGTAATTCTCAAGCAAACGAGATCTCAAGAACCGTCTGTTGGACTATACTTAGAGTGTAGATCTTTTTGAATTAGTCGTGACCATTAACCTACAATCACTCTTTTGAATATTTATGTCTCAACATTCATACATGGAGTTGTTTGTTGGTTGGCTTATATTGTCTGTAAATGGTTGTTAGGTTAGCATTTGGAAAAGATTGCCGTTTACAAGCAATCGAAAGTAGCCATATCTTTTAATGATTTTCTTAAAATTTGGGTGTGTTTTTGTTCTAATATTGATCTAGTTGTTAACATACATTAAATTCTTTCAAAGAATAATTAATTAATTATTTAAAATATTGCTGCAATATGAAAATAACAAAACAAACTAACTCAGAATTATCTGAAAAGGCTATCAAAAATCCGTCCTCTTCCCAGTGCCTATCTTTCAATGAGCACATACTGTAAGTTGTCATCGTATCTTCAATTAAAACATCTAAATTATTAATAAAAATTACGTGCTATTAAATAAAAATTAAAAGATGCCTACCATTATAAGCACGGATAAACGATTAAAAAGGATAAAAGTCCACGACGTTTCTGACCCTCAACTTAATTAACTTAAAACATCTAAACTTAAGAATACAAAAAACAGAATTTCGATGTCTTCCATTCAGTAGATATTAAAGGGTTTTTGCAAAAAATGTCAAGCTTATCACATTAAAGATATTAAAAATATGTTTTATAAAAAAAGTTTTTACCTAATAAATATTTTATATTGAGCACAATAATAATTTCATTTTCTCTATTTATATATCAAATTATTTCGTTAAGTTCAAGCGAATTAATAAATATATATTTAAATGACATTTTAATATTTTAATTCGAATGCAATAAATTTTAAAGGCATTTGGTCTCCGGAGACCAAAAAACTGCGGGAACCACCGGTAGGATATACCAAAAGATGTCAGTAATAACGGACAAATACAAATTTAAAAAGGAAAAAAAAAAGCAGAATTAAATTTTTTAAATATCTCTCTTTTTTTTTTTTTTTTTCAAAGAGTAAAACAAATGAAAAACTAAATTATGAAGTTTAGGGAAAACCTTTTTTATTACGAGTATTATTTTAAGTGTTCTCAAAAGCCAGATGCTTAAAAGCTTCGAGAAAAAGTCAAAAACACTGTTTTGCAACAAAATATAAGAATATGGAGATTTATAATACAAATAAGGGTTCTAAGGGTTTTTAACTAGGCCACCCCCCCTCCGGTCTCCTCCTGGTAAGTATTAGATACTCCAAAAGAATCAATTCCAAGCGATTATGGCGGTACAAAGTGAAATTTTATTCCTTTTTGTTGACGGAGAGAAGCTAAAACAATGAACATTCACATTTAAATTATTAGGCTATTAAGTCTAAAATTAACGGGTTAATTTTCTATTAGGCTAACATTAATGGGTTATTTTCTTTTTTTCTCTTGGCTGTTCTCTCATTGTGCCACCCACACACAAAGGGAGTGATACGAACCAATAATTTGAATGTAGTCCCCGTGGCCTCATGGATAAGACGTCGTCTGCTTGCGGCTCCAACGGTTACAGATTCAATTCCCGTCGCGAACGTTTCAGTGTAGCCATGTTTTCACAGCGCCGGACAATGGAAACAATGTTGTTTCAATTGTTGTACTGCGCTGGACAATAGTAACAATGTTGTTTCAATTGTTGACTGCACTGGACAATGGAAACAATGTTGTTTCAATTGTTGTACTGCGCTGGAC
>JAFIDM010012231.1:51380834-51412053 GCA_023159025.1 Thereuonema tuberculata | reverse complement strand
AGCCGAAAAGATAAATTTGAGATACTTACAACTTTACAAGACAACTACTTACAGTTGAGAAAAAAGTATGGAAAAATAGATAAGTTTTGACAACTAATAGTTCTCTTCCTGCTGGTAGACGTAGACCTATTGAAACTTTTCTGAAAGCAGAAGCATTATTAAAATTAATATAGTCAGAAATAATTAATATACTCTCAGTGATATAGCTGTTTTCCCTAAAATTAGCAGCAAAGGAATACGATAAAACTGTGTCAGTGAATTTTAACAGTTCATAGAAATTACTATTTTATTTCCTAACGGCAAAATTTGAAATTCAGCCTAATAACAAAATTATATTGGCTAATTTTTTAATAACTTTTGTTTAATTCGAAAACTTCTCTTTTTTTTTTTTTTTTTTTTTTGCAGGACTGCTTTTGTTTGCGTATTTGTTACTTACTACGAAAAATTAATAAATAATAAATAAATTAAAAAGAGAAATGGAGAATATTTATTAACCGAAGGGAGGTTTAAGTAAATTAAGTAATATTTAATTAGAAAATGTAATAAACTTTATTTAAAATACACAAATCAATCACGTTTTCACTCACAACGATTTTATATCAAATTCATTGTTATATTACTAGCCGGGTACCGTCGCTTCGCTCCGGAAACCTTGCATCTATAGCATTAAGAAAAAAAACTTTATTTATTTAGCAAATTAATATTGAGATCGGAGAATATACTATTTCCCAGCCCGTTGTGGCCTTCTCCACTTAACTCAGGTGTATTGCGGGTTGGCGCCTCACACCTGGGGTTGCCGCCATACTCTTCATCGTCAGTTTGCCAGATTATTCCCTATCCCGTAATAATTTCGAAAAATCCGGCCTTATTCCTTGTCTACATCATAAAGGAAACCTCTGTGCAAAATTTCAGCTTTCTAGGTCCAAGGGTTTGGGGTGGGTGTTGATGAGTCAGTGAGTGAGTGAGTGAGTGAGTCAGGACTTTTCTTTTTATATATGTAGATTTTCATGAATTTTGTTTTGTTAACATCATTGATTAGTTCTTTATAGATTATATTTGGATCTGTTATTTTCTCATTTTCAACTCTTATCCGATTCATTCTTTACATATTATTCCTAATGTTTTGATATCATGTTTATTTATGAAAATATGATCTATATTTGTTTTCGTATTTCCATGAATTGTACAGTTGTTTCTTGTTGTTCCGTAAAGACGATTTTTGAAACCATTATTTCACATAAGTTTTACGTATTTCTGTACTACATTGTTTTTATTCATTTTGAAAATATCTATATTTACGTCGCCAATCAGTATGATTGGACAGTTGTTTAATATATTTTCATTTTTTTGAATAGATTCTCTATTTCAGTAACATTTTAGTAATTTGAAATTTAACATTTTGTTTACAGAATGACAGACAGAATAACGTTTTTATAATAGGGTATATATGTTTTTATAATAACCGGTTATCGTCAGTTCGCTCCGGAAGCCTTGCATATATAGCATTAAAAAAAACATACTTTAATTATTTTGGAAATTAATGTTGCGATCGTCGGAGAATATATAACTTCCCAGCCCGTTGTGGCTTCTCCGAATAACTCGGATGTATTGCGGGTCGGCGTCATACACCGAAAATTCACATTTTTGCATGTATCTTGCAAACGCTGAAGCGTTTGTGAATAAGTGATACATCGTTCGATAGAACTTTCAAATACCAACATTTTCTCAATATAATGTTCTCTTCCATCTTTTATACTCTTCTTTAAATTGTGAAAAAGTCAAAATTTGACCCTTTAAAAGGCGCCATCTTGGAAACCAAAAACTTTTTTCGAAATATTTTTGTAGCATTTTTGTTTGTCTTAAAAAGATATACATTTTTTCCATTTACATAATCAATCTATCTCTTATAGTTTGGTCACAATATTGGAAAAACGTAAAGTCTTATGACAGACAGAATAACGCTTTTATAATATAAGATTAAGATTTAAAGATATCAAAAAGAAAAACTAATAAACTAATGAATTCGAATAATAAATAATGAATTAATGAATACTAGAATAATTAAAATATTACTTTGATGTATTTTATTTATTTATTTTTTTAGTTTACTTAAGTCGTTTCTAGCAATCAATTTCTTGAATTGTAAATTAATTTGCTTGTTTTGTTTACTTTTTAAACAAAGATTCTTTTTCACTTATCCAGAACATTCGAATAGTTCTAGAAGAAATGCTGTTGCCGCCATCTTGATATTAATTTTCTGTGTGTACAGACCGTCTATGCTTTCAGAGCTGTTCAATTGATTCTGGAAGTTGATATGTATAGTTATCAGTTATATATTTTGTATCCTTCTCACAAATAAATCGAATTTGAAAAATCTGGAGTCATAAGAAGCATTGGAATTAACACTCCATAGTATAATACATAATTGATATAATTCATAAAACGTGTAATATGTATACCGGTAATACATAATATACAATTCTTTACAAAGAACACCAGTACAAATACACCATTACTAAAGTGCTAGCGCTGAGAGTTGAAACTCCCAGAATGCAAAGCAGATTATAGATTGTCTATTCCTGGCCGTTCGCTAACATTGAAATAGAAGAGAAGCGACCTCTTCTATTTCAATGTTAGCGAACGGCCAGGAAAGGACAATCTGTAATCTTCTTTGCATTCTGGGAGTTTCAACTCTCAGCGCTAGCACTGTACAGTGTTTGGTTCTCTGGTAAAGTCCGTCTTCCGTTCGGGAGTTGTCAGGGGTGGACAGAAACGCACGGACGGACAGGACAAACGCAATACCGATTTTGATCGCTACCACAATAGCTCCCAAATCCGTCGCTAACAATACTGACTTTTGTTCGATTCCATCATTTAATCATTGTAGTTTTCCTTGAGAGCTCAAAACTGAACACATACTGGTAAATGTCTATTGACTGGATCCAGAAGTGTAGGTACGGGTGTATAGGTTGGAATTGCATTTTTCTTGACCAGAATGTTGTTCCTTTTACTGCGAAATTCATCATAAATCCATCTAAGTTTAGCTGGTGCAAAGCTTAACGAATAATTATAAAATTCGTGCAGTATCTCTGTTTCGAGACCACTTCATGATTTTTTGCACTTAACTCTAGGGCTTCAGATGGCTTCAAAATCAAATCACCAAAAGACCTGGAAGACAATTTCCCTTTCACTGTAATATCCGAGAATTTAAGATTTCAGAAATTTCAAGAGAGGAAGGACACGAATCTAACAGACGCTTCGGGCTAATGCAAAAATTACCTAAAAATAGATCTCTTTGAGAGAAAAATGCATTTCTTGAACAAATTCCCGTTCGCAGAAAAATTAATGAAAATGCATTTTTATTCTCTATTGTTACCATCTGTTTCCTTCCACCTTAACTAATTGTAAGTTAACGACAAAAAGCGGAAGAAATTTCGTCGACTTAACTTTAAGAAGCAAATACGAAAAAAAAAAAAATATATATAAATATATATACAGCCCTACTGCTGAAAGAGAAAAAAAAAAAAAAAAAAGAAAAAAGAAATTCAAAAAAAAAAAAAAAAAAAAAAAAAAAAGCAGGAACCATTAGGGCATCCATAGCCATTACGGGCCATCCATGATTCGGCAAATTGGAAAACGAAGCAGAAGAACCAAACCTCGGAACGCAGCTGGCGTCTTAGAGACATACATTAAATGTTGATACAGGGAGAAAGGAAGTAATTACGACGGAAAATCACACGGCAAATCTTCGTCTCTATCTCTAACCCTCCTCCCCCTTTTTTTTTTTTACTCTCCGAGTAATCCCTAATTTGGTGATAATCACTCAAAAGTGTAGATAGATGATATCTGTGAAAACAATGCAGCTATTTTGTCTTGCTGATAAGAAAGTAGGGTGAAGCAATGATTACGGAAATTAGATAAAATTTACTAAATTTTAAATGTTTGTTTATGTAGTTTAAAAAAAATTAACTTTAGAACTTACTTTTATTTTTATAAGTTATTTTCTACTTTGTTTTCTTGTTTTACTTTTTCTTGTGTTATTATCTTCAGCTAACGCCATCTGTCGAAAGAGAATTCTTCACTTACATGTTTCTGTAAAGGATCAACATTCTTGGGTGAAAAGGTGGAAAAGGATGTCAGTTTTACGGAATTTTGATCATTCTGGAAACCTAACAGCACCAGCTATACCAGCTTTTAGAATTGACTAAGACTGGCATCCAAAATCAATTTAAAAAAAAAAACATTATCTACTGGCGAGAGTTTGTTGTAATGTAGATTTGGGGTCTAGGAATCTAGGAGGCCCGGATAGATTTTATTTTTTTTTTTTTTTTATTTCTTATAACTATACAGTATATGGAAGATTAGAAAAAACATTTTTGTTATTACAGACTAGGCCTAAGCGAATCGCTTGTAACTGTAGTAAATATTTTATTGAAATTACAACACTAAAAAACTACTCACCTAACATTACCAAAATCTCAAAAATACAGCTTTGTCATGTACATTTCTGTGTATGATAGATTTTAAATTTAACGTGACTATAAATTTATAAGACTACTGCAGTGCGTCCGTTATCGACCATATAGTCACTCATTAAGCTGATATTTGGGACCCACCATCTTGCCTATCTGGGGGGGGGGGGTCTAACTTTACATGTTTATAACAGCAGTAATATATATATAAAAATAAAAGCAGAGTATAAAGCAATAAATTACTTCACGATCAAAATCTAATGTGCACAATAAACGATCATCTTTGATCTCTTTGATTTTGTGATTTGCTTCTGTCATCGTTGTCATCACCATGTTCATCACTAAAAAAATTCATCACTAAAAAGGCTTTACAACTTGCTCTAAAACCTTTCCAATGATGAAACTGATTACCAAATTAAAATCATACGATTAAAGAGCTGCAATGATTGTATAAATACAGAAAACAATGAGGAAAACTGTGATCGTGTGAGTAAAGTCATAATTGTGAAGGTGATAAAAATCATCATAGAAAACCATTAGAATCAAAACAATTGATTTATATCAATGTAAATGGGTCTTTATCCTGTTATTAATTTACTAATTCCGTGCTTTGATATGATTCAATTAATTGCATTTACTCAATTTGAGTAAATAATACAGTTTAATTATATTGTTTTAGAAACCGGAAATCTTTGGTGTTTTTGTTTCAATAAATACAATTGAAAAATAAATGGAATATTTTCTTTTCTACTATTTTCACGACATTAAAAAAGAAAAGAAAAAAAAAATCAGACATTTTAAGGAAATTATGTTTCCAGTTCTTCAAGGATATCTTGTTCATAAAATTAAAAAATAAGTATTTAAGGAAACTAAAATATTTAATTTATAGAAAAAAAAAAAACTTTTGTCTCCAAATCGTTTTGTTAGTTAAACAATTTACTAAGAAAATTATAAGTAATCGTTTGCATTCGGTATCTCATTATTAATTAAGTAAATTACAGAAAAAATATCATTATTATTGGAACTGCAAACAAGATGCAATTTCATTCTCTCATTAGAGAAGTATTCCTTGATGAATCGTGATAACTACTTCCATTTAAAAAAAAAAAAAAAAAAAGTAACGGCAAATTAAGGATTTAAAAAAAAAAAAAAATTCACAATTTTCGGATGCCGAAAAAGCAGTCTAAATCGAATCAATAATATTTTGCCTAACTTTCTTTTCTGTCAAGGTTTTTTTTTTAATTTTGAAATTTTTCTTTTTTTTTTCCATGGGTGGTGCAACTGACAATCCCCACTCAAGGTTCTCGGAGATGCCCAACATTCACGTGACGTTCTAAACGGAAAGCCAATCAGATCTGTCAGCTTAACATCTGTCACCGTCACGAGCCTGTCTAATAAGGTACAACCGTAACCTCCCACCCCCCTCTCCTTTATCTATTATTTAAATTAACTTTCAGAAGTTAAAAATTAACGAATTTTGACATTCGGTTTTTCGATTTAATTTCAGTTCAATATTACTTTAAATTGATTGATTATTTTACTTTTAATTGATCCTAATCTTACTGTTACGACACACAAATAACAAAATATTCATAGAAGTCCTTTAAAAACGATAAAAACTATTCGCATTCTTTTGTTTTACTGTATACAGAGCAAACCTAACGTTTTAGTGCTGAAATATTTATAGACATGTATCATCGTGACGTCACAACAGACCAAGAATCAAGAGCAGCTGAAGATACAGAATACATCGCTAAAACAACAACATATCGACGTGGTAGCGCTTGTACAAAAGAAGGTTTCTAAACTACAATAATAAGAGTTATGTTTTCCTTTTCAGTACCGTTGTCTGTATTTTTAGTTTTGGCTTTGCCATGACGATACTAAATAGAACCTCATTATCATATAACATAATAAACAATTCTGAATTTCAGGGTAACTTACAACTAGTTTTTCTTATTAAGAAAGAACCATGTCTGGATACCTACGTATAATCGGAACCATTTTTTTTTATAATCGTTGTCTGGTGTGTATTTTTAGCCGTCCCATGTTACAGTTAACATAGGGAACCTGTCAAACTCTGTAGCGGCCAAACGGCTAGAGAAATAGAATGAAACCTTCACCATTGTGTTCAGCATTAAAAAGTAGGTGACAACGAAAAAAAATCAGACCTGTAGGACCACTCCCTGACCCCCAAATTAAAGTTTTCCATAGCAGTGTTAGTTATAATGATAACAATTAACACAGTAATAATACTGATGCTTCATACATAACAATACTAACAATTGCCAACAGGACGTCATTATTAATATTTACAAGCGTATTGTTACATAAATTCTTTAACATATCCACATGATGCACTAAGCATTGTGTTAGCGGCCCCTAGTTTACAGCTTGCCTGTAAAACATAAAAGAACGGTCTTGCATTTATATGCTCTTGCTTTTAATTATTTTGTTTAAACAATTGTGCATATTATGGGACCGCTTTCCTTTAGACACTGTCTAAAAGCATTAATTATCTTGTTAAATCTGTAACCCCTCCAAATATAATACAATAATATAACATAATATATAATATAATATAAAGATAGGTACTTACATATTACCCGATATTGTTTGGAAAAAAAAATCCTTTTAATTAACATTAGGTTAGGTTAATTGAGGTGGGATCCTTTCCAAGATGTTTCGTTTGGAAATACGACGGAAAAACAAATACTTTCCATTTCGAAATGACCAGCGATATCATAAATAATAATAACTATATGTTGTTTTTTTTTTTTAAAAAAAAAAAAGGAAAATACACGAAAAGAAGACACCAGAAATCGATTTCAAAAAATTGGGTCCCAATAGTAAGCACCCAAGTCTATAATTGTAGAAGCTTTCTTTCACTTTTATTGAAAGAAGAGGAGCAAGTGACAGTTGTCAAATTCTGATTCGACTTCTTAACTTTTTATGTTGTCCAAATTGGTTTATTTACTGATTAAATGTATTTTACAAGAAACAGGAACTCGATTAAGTGATTTTATGAAAAAAAAACATCAAATTGGTCTAGAAAAAAATGAACTTTTTGATTTTATTTTTTTATTTATTTAGTGCTCATAAAATTCTAGGATTTGCTGTAAATTAAAGTGGACATTATCAACTTTTTAACAGCACGTCATTGAAATTATGCATTTACAGTAATTAATGAATTTCTTTGACCAAAAGAATCATTCACTACTTGACGTAAATACCTCATTATAATGTTATCTTTAACAATATAATGAAATTTCTTTGTCCTCTATTGTAGGATGCTACTCTGTTGCATCTTGATATAGGACATAACTAATAAAGTCTTGAAACTGATTCACAGAAAGTTATTTTAGTTCAAAAGAAATACAACAACAAAAAAGATGTAATATTAATTACATACATATAATTATCAAAACGATCATAGCTTTAGTAGAAACGAGTAGAAACGATCATAACTTTTGAAAAATGAAGATTTAATACTATCAGATTATTTTAACTATCATTGAACGAATTTCATCTTCCCATTGAACGAATTTCTGTCGTAATAAATTGAAGACCCAGGATGTGATTGCAACGGTCTACTAAGAGAGTCAACCAAATGTTTAAGAATCTAAGATATTTAACAAGAATAGCTAAGATGTGGATAGTTTATAGAGAAGGATGAAGATGATAATGATGATGATTTGTTTTCTGACTGACTGAGGAAAAACTAGCCTCATAATTAAGGAATCAGGATTACAAACAATCACTAAATCTTCCGAGTTAATCGTAATACTAGAAATCCAGGCCCTAAAAAGAAGAACTTTATTGATAGATTAGGTCAATATTATACAAGTAGCTTTAATTTTTGTGCTTCAGTTTGGAAAAGATCATTGTACTGACAGATGAAGAGAATCGTATATAAAAGAGACATATGTTATTCCAATAGAACATTAATGTAAATAGGAAATTATTAGAGTGTAGGATTCAAATTACAAATGATTATTAACATTACGGTACAATGTACTTGTGAAAGATATTAATTTCGTTTGTTTTTTTCCTTTTTAATTAGCGCTATTGAAGTGTCTGTTTTTAAAAGCAAGGTCCAAAATAATGGGGGGGGGGGGAAACAAGATTTAGTATTGATGTGTCAACTTTGGCATACCCCAAGGTAAAAGTACAAAAAGTATTTATTAAAAAAAATAATTAAAAAAATATTCATAGTTAATCTGGTGGTTAGGTCCGTAGCTCTAGGTAGTGGTCCAATGTTTACCAAAATCAAGGTGGGTGTTTTTTGTTTTTGTTTATCAAAATCTTCCTTGCAACATCCTAGTATATCTCTAAATTCAGAATATATATTGGTAGTCCTGGACTAACGATAGGGTTACATTCTGACGAACGCGTAATAAGTCGATAATCATTTCCAGTAGAATACATACTATGTCTGAAATTGTACTTATGGTACACATTACTAAGTCACACATAAAGTTAATTATAGCTATAAAGTGTAATAAATTTGATATTCAATACTGTTAATCATAGCGCCGGCAGCGCAGTGGCTTGGTGAGCGAGCCTTCCAGCCCTTGCCTGGCTTGTGCTTATAAGCAGTTGAATGAAAGTGCTTGTGAAGGCTCTGTAATGTATTTGTCCAACTGAGAATAGTCCTAGGTCGGATGGTCTTTTGCCGGGACCTATCTACAGTTTCCAGAGTTATCTTAGCTAGAAGTTGTCTAGGATGAACAACGGAATCTCATTTTAATTTTTTTTTTTTATCTTACCTTTGGGACGCTAGAAATGTTGACCAGATATAAAATACTCTGTTATTGTCAACAACCACGCATTATCAAAGTACATTAAAAATATATTGAATGTTAAATATTCTGCCTCAACTTTTCAAGTTTTCATTCCAAAAGGGAACACATTAAAATTGCAAACCTAATCTGAGTGATTGTTGGAGGAGGATTATAATGCTTCGTCATATCGTGCAAATTGGCTTTGGCAGAGAGAAAAAAAAATAATCTTAGTTGCTTAGATTCTGGCTACTGTTATTAATCGGGCAGGTAATGCCATTCAAATTTATGCAGGAGTTATGGGCAATTAAGCAGGCCATAACAAATAAGTGGAAGCTGATATTGATTTCATGAATACTTAATCGATTTCTGCGCCATCATAAGCTAAAAATTCCAATGACTTTTCCACGAATGTAATGAATAACCTGAGATTAGAAAACATTAAACTGGCGTTTTCGTTCGTTAACAAAATGAAGCCTGGACATAAATCTCGTCCCATTACTTTAAAAAAAAAAAAAGAAGAAAATCAAGAGATCGTTAGCAGTTTTTAACTAGGTCTTTCGGAATCGCTTTTTTTAAAGAATATAAAATGAGGTACATTTTTCACTTAGCACAGTGACTAAGAACTTCATTTCAATATAATTACGATAATAATCAGTAATGAAAACTATTTAATGGAGGATAGTCTTGCGTTGTACTAATTAGATTTCAAAACGACCTTGTATTATATTTTAAACTTACATGAATATATTTTAAAAAGAACGAACTTTTTTTTTTTTGCTGCTTTTAACAAGATATTGATTACGGACGTATATCTCAAACACTTATTTAATTGGACAACAAAACCTACCAATAGGAAAACGACTATCCCGATCGAATTTTAGTGATTGTTAAACGTCAGTGACAAAATGAAGAATTTAGCAAACATAACTTGACAACAAAGAGAGACAGAAATACAGAGCTTATTTAATTAATAGGAAAGGAAAAAAATGATAGCTACTGCACAGTGCTGCACAAATCCTCGCAAAATATGTACATCTTCTTTATCTTTCTGTCATTCATGTCGCGTTTTCAGTGTTTACGGTTTATCATTGTTTGAAGCTCTAGCTGCCCAAGAATGATATTTGCAACCCTTCCGTCAATTCATTTTTAGAGTATTACAATTATAATCGTATACAGGGAACAGGTTTCTATCAATTAATTATGGATTTTAAAAATAAATTCTTATTTTTAGAAATGTTAAATGAAAACAAATAAAAGTAATACAATGAAGTTTACTATAGACTTCGAGAACGAAAGCAAAAATATTATGGTAGGAAGCTTATGGGTAAATTTGTCTTGAAAGGCTTAGAAATTTATTTGATGCTGACTAAAAATTTAGTGACTTTATAGTGTAGAAGCTATCATACAACAAATACGACTATTAAAAAATCCACTGGCTGGCATTTCAGGGCTGATATGATATTGGGTAAGAACGTTAAAAGGATTTTTTTGACGATTACTTCTTATGTATACTCTAATTTTGTTTTATAAACCATCCATTCCAGAGACTGCTAAGGACATGTTTATCAGTAGGAGGTGTTACGATCTTCTGGCTATTTATTCTTATGTGTTCAAGGACGCGACCAATCTCTAATCTTTTTTCTTCTAAAATATCCATCACGTACCTCCTGTATGTTATCTGATATTCTCTACTGACATGATGAACATCGGTATTATAGTTGCTGAGACAAAAACATCATCGCAGTTTTTCTATAAATCCTAAACACAAAGGGAGAATTCATCAACTCTCTTTAATAAAAGAAAGGGAAAAAAAAAATACTCCAATCATTCGTTTTAAATTCCTAATCCGCTACCTGGTAAGTGACAGCTCTAAAAGAAAATTTTAATTATAAAATCAATCGCATCAACAAAACATAACAATAACAACAATTTTTTCCGTATTATGAAGCTTCTATGACTTATTTGTGGACTAAACAACATTAAGAAATGCATGATATATATCACATATTGTTGATGTGATATACGTATAAAATCCAGATTCTGAAGGAATTGTGAATACTGCGGCTGTCGATATAATGAAAGATGGTAATAAATCAAGGCATATATGAAAAGTGAAAAAAATTACAGTGCCAATACTACTATTGCAATATTTTAGAGAATTTGAAATGAATACATCTCGTTTTAATGTAGACTTTACAGCGTCGTTAAATAATTGACAATATCTCAAGTTGTCATAATTGTGTGTAGTTGTTCTTTTTTCTTTTTGAATAGGCCGTTTTACTAATGTGGCAGGTCTACAGTGAATATCCATAAAAAATTAACAATCCACAGTAAAACCACAATCCACATTGATTATTATCCGACCTAATAATATTCCATCATTAATTTTTGTAAATGTTCATCTATGGAGATATATTTTGCTTGTTTTGCTTGCAGAATACAATAAACATAAGCATATTTTTTAAGTAGAAATAAGAATAAGGTTCGTTTTCCAGCAGATTCTAAGTATTAAAAACTCACTAGATGATTTCATTAATATTTTTTTGTTCTGCTTTTCTTCCAGTGATAATAAGTTATTCACTCTTCGATAGATGAAGTGATTCCATTCGTTTCCCAGTCTTTCTCTGACTTTTGCCATTCTCTCTCCTTCTTCAAATTATGTCTGCATCTATGACTTCTTCTAATCGATTTTATTTTTTTCCATCTCACTATATTCTGCTTTGCCATTCTCCATTACAACCAGACCTTTTTTGGGGGGGACGTTGTAATTACACTGTGTAATCCCTGACTACATAATAGACAGATTGATTAGTTCAATCTTTCTACGTTCATAAATTCTTTACTACTTTTTTTTAGAAAAATATATTTTTCCTCGCGAGCGTGCCATGAATAATTTCGTCTAAAGTACTAATCAGCTCGTAATTATCTGAAAAATGTCCCAACTCGACCCATCGTTATCTCGCCTACCGACAGAGGTCGGGATCGATCGCAATTCCCATCTGGTAGACAGCGTGGTAATTAGATTGCGCCGTTGGCTGCTGCTACGCTTTTGTTTAAGACTTCGCAATGAGCGGCCCAAGCAAAAGCGTCGTGAGCTGCAGCACAGGTCAGCCGCTTCTGCAACGGGGATTAGATGCCTTTGTCTCTCCGGGAATGCAATGACAATGGGCGGACAACAAGCGAAGCCCGTCATCGCCGATTAGATCACGACTGCGCCGAAACATCCAGCATCGATATCGAAGTGGGAGACTTTTATAATTATCCCCCCTCGAGCAAACGAGGAATAAAAGGATTGAATCCTCTTTATTTTTTTATTTTTAAGGAAATAATTAACTCATAATGTCTTCCCTATCCAACACATAAAACTTAATGACTTCCAAAGATAATTACAGTGCAATTAATGCGTTTATTCTCCCCCATAAAAAAAAAAGGAAATTAGTTCCCTAACTTCGCGAATCGCAAATAAAATAGTTTTATGTGGCTCGAATGCTGCCAATTCCGCCAATTACAGGTCAAACTTACTGAAAGCTGTTAGAGGTTCCTATAGCTGAAATCAATTTAACCTGTATCTAATTAGAGGTGACCCCAAGCCCCTCAAAAACCAGGAAATCTTAGAACTGTTGGGACCGAAGCTTATCAGTAGCCTCCACCTTACTTCTTATCGCGGAAGTATTCGACAATTTCCGCAAGCGATACCCGGAAGTTACAGATGGTAACGAAAGCCGGCCATAGATTCAGAAATATAGATTTTAAGATGAAACCGTGGTTGTTACACTTATAAAGATAAATGAATCGGGTAATAAGTTTCAGCTCAATACAGTATTTCCAAATATGGAAGCCAAAAACTTCTGACAGTTAATTTAAATTCCAAAGTCAATTACGAATGTAGATTAGGTAAATCATATCACAATGGATTCGCAATGTTTTTGGAGGAAAAAACCCAAAACTATGTAAACTGTTTGATTGCAAAAAAAAGGTGGAACTTTTTCTTTTATTTCTTTTGATCTACAAGTATAAGATGACGTATCATATTTAGAGTTTTTAAATTAAGAATTGCAGCTTTAAAAAATAAAGAAAGTAAAGTAGAATCAATTAATGTGATATGAAATTACATAAACAGCATCGCTAATCAGTACTATAGCTATAGAGCGCAGAGCGAAACAACTGTAATTGAAGTCATTTCCTCCCCCCATAAGAATACCCCGCATAATAAATAGATGACTTTTTTAACCTGTTCCTCCAGAGAAGTGGGGCTTATAAAAACCAGTCAGTCTGTTTACGTATTGTGCATGTCCTTAATATCTTTTGAACTGCTGAAGGAATTTTCACGAATTTGGCATGTATATTTACGTTTAAAGACCTTCCGTTCCTGCTGAGAAAAACCATAGAAAAATTCCCATAGAAACGAATTAGATTAGATTAGATTACTTGTGAATGTGGGTGGCTTGACAGCCTAGCACATCGACCTGAAAGATCTTTTGTGCTATCCCCACGGAAAGAAGGACAGACGGAGAGAAAGACTGAGAAAGGATGGTGTGAGAATGCAGGGGAAACGGGAGAACCCCGGGAAAACCTGCCCAGCGCGGATTAGAAACGAATTAAGAACTGAAACAATGGATTTCTATCAATAATGCGGATTAATCCTTTTATTTTGCATTGATGTTATTAAAATTAATTGGATTTTTTTTTTATAAAAAGTAAACAATTAAACTACTTAAATTTGAAAATCTAAAATAAAATAAAAGAAAAATCTAAAATTTGTAGACTTTTGATACCATTGATCGTTTAATCTTTATTATATTTTCACATTTACAGTAGATCGATTCATAAAAACAAGACAAAAACTGTCTAATGAAATAGAAAATATCTAAAAACAATACATACAACATCCAAAAAAGCACAGAAGTTTAATTGTTTATTTTTAAGTATTTATTTATTTTATGTAGAATTATCATCTATCCGTGCTCTATTAGGGCACGGACATGTGACAATACTTAAAAATTTACAATTAAACTTCTGAGCTTTTTTTTTGGATGATGTATGCGTTTGTTTTTAGATTTTTTAATGTGTTATATTACGTTAATCATTGTTATTCTAAAATTATAAACCAAAGATTTCAGTAATAACGATAAAATCCTACTATATAAAGGATTTATTCACATCTTTCTTTGCTGTTGACTTTAAAATTTTTACAATCTTAAGAGATTTTCTTATATAAGAACTTATTTATCGTAATGCAGAGTATTAAGAGTATTTATTTATAAAATGTTACTATTATATTTTAAAACATGAATAGAATTCACTGTAAAGAAAAAAAACCGAAAAGTTATCAAATTTCTAACGAATTTGATCAATATATATAGATGTGGATGTGGCTATGCAAAGGCAAATGCCAGGTGACGTCACTTGAGCTAACTGTAATTGTGAAACCGCTGAACGCCATTTTAATATTGGCACCACCAATAAGGTCTCTAAGCTCTAATTTGCCATCTTGTCAGTTTCAATTAATCTACAAGCTTACAGATAATCCTCTCTTAAATGAGTAAATGACTGTTTAATCACTTTCAACATTTAGATATCGATATTGTATATCGTAATTAATGAGTTGGATAAGCGACCTCACAAAAACACATAACAGGATCCAAATTTGCCTTAAATTACTCAACTGATTTTAAATAGTAATTTAAAGACAACTGGAGAAGAAAGTAGAGGCAGTGGTGAATTAAAAACTGAAATCAATGTACTCGGTACATAAGAAATACTGTAGGCTATATAGAAATAGATTGTGGCAGATTTTATCTCAACTTTACTCAACCTCAGATCTGTAATGAGTTAAAAACGAAAGCATAAGCGTCTGACTCTTTCCTTTAACACTCAACACTACTGACATTTCAAAATACAGCCTTAAAGAGGATTTAATTTAGGGGGAGAAAGCCCCCATCGACGTCTCTCTATTCATGTCTGCGTCCTAAAGTTTTTCACATAATTTAATATGTGAAATGTGTTTTCATGTTTCAATTATTTAGTTAAAAATTAAAAACGGTATATCAATAGGATATTTTTCCTCCAGAAATTGGTTTATTTTTATCTAGAACTCATTATATGTTTTCGAAAATCAGCATTTTTATTGGAAAAATTTTAAAGTAAATTTGCGAATTGTAATTCTCTTTTAAAAATTTCAATAAACCAATTTTTCATTTAAAGTCAGTGAATCGACGACATTAAATTCTCTTTAAAACAAATATATCAACTATATTTTTTTAGTATTCCTATATACATAGAATATATATATATACAGTATATAAGTACAGAAGCAACAGAAAAGTCAGCATCATTTTAATTATAACTTCACGCATATTCTTAAGAATAAAGACGGACGGACATTCTTATCAATTGAATAAAGGAATAATAAAATTTTTATACTCTAATCATTAAATATGTAATTTGTTAGCGTAAAAAATTACAAATGTCAGTATTTTAGAGTTTAAGATTTCGAATCCGAAAAATCCGAAACTAGAAAATCCTAAACTAATCAATCAGCGTAATCTTAAGATTTTTTTCTAAACTATATCAATGTTTTGGATGAGTACTTAAAGTATAAAGTACAAAATGAAAACCCATTCTGAAATCAATTAGAGATAGGAAACAGCATATGAGAAGTTCAAATTCAATTCAATACTGACAATCATCAAGACCCTTCAACATTCACCATCTCGAATCATTTATAAAGTAATAATCCTTTTTATGATCACTTTCCTAGAAAATATTCCACTTGGAAAGTGGTTTCAGGCCGTTGTTTCCCACGGTAAGTTCAGTGTATTCGTAATCAGCTGAAAGTAATTTCAAACCTCGACTTTAACGCAACCTCGACGTTAAAAGAGCTATATGCACTACTCCGTCTTCCGTTATGTTTCCGTAACGTAATTGCTTAAGTGAAGTAGTTATGTCTTTAGGGTCACAAGAATGGGGAACAATTACCTGAAATTTTTAGGATGGTTAATTTTTGAATATAGATTAATAGAAATATATGGTCAAATGTGATTTTTATTTCACGTAATTGTTCTCCATTCTTGTGACCCTGAAGACATAACTACGTCACTTAAGCAATTACGTTACGGAAACATAACGGAAGACGGAGTAGTGCGTATAGCCCTAAATGCTGTCTGCAGAAGGTAAAGTCTAGGATACCGTATATAGTAAAGATGACCAAATTTTTCCGACATCAATCAAGGACAGACAATTTTACCGATAAAAAAAAAAAAAAAAAAAAAACACTTTCACGATTATTTACAAAATTCGGGACTATTTTCAGAATCCGGGACATTATCCGGAACATTTACTGAAGCGGGAAACTACTCTAAAATCAGGGACTATCTCACACAATACGGGACATCTGGTCACCCTACATAAGCTATAGTTTCTGGCAAATAATATTATTTCATTTTTTATTGTTATTTTTGATTACTGTACACTCAACTGCAACTTAACTCAACTTTTACAGTTTATTATCTTAAAAGTCTTTAAAAAGCCGATTAAATTAATGAAATTCGGTTCTGATAACATTGAAAAAGGTTGTTTCGAGTGTCTCAACGCTCTTCCGTCAGAAAAAGACTTCAACGGTGCAAGAAAAGAAACCTTACAAAACTTGGAAAAATTATACAAAAAAAAATATTAATTCTGTAAGTTCCAAGCAATGCCTGATGTACTCGCCTTTACTTCTACATCCGAAATAATGCATTTCTTCACAATGTTCAAACAAATCAAAAGCTACATTAAAAATACTGACCCTGGATTAATACATCGCAATTATTTGCTTTTTTTTCTGCTAATTCTTTCCAGTTCTTTTCTTGCTCCCAAGATTAATGAACCTCGGTGCTATACAATTAGGTCGTAGTCAGAATAATCCCGCTGAAACTATAAACATTTTAAATTGCTGGATTTATTCTATCTTCAGTTACGGATCTAAGTCGGAGAAATCACAAATACTTTCGGCTTCAAGCAGATGATGATAAAGTTAAATTATACATCAGAATTTCAAAAACTTCACCGAATCAATTTGGGGTCGACATCTATAAGATAGTGTCTGGAAAAAAAGACTGATTTGAAAACACGAAAGAAAAATTCAATTTGAAAATGTTTTTCATTATTCATTTTTGGAGAAATTTTTTAATTTCACTTTTGGAGAAATGTGAAAAATTGAGCTTTTTTTCCAATCTTTTATTTTTGCCTATATTCGATTTAAGAACCATTTTATTGAAAACCATTATTATCATTTTTCATTAACTTTTTTAGATAAAAAAATATTAATCAGAAAACTGTCTTTTTGTTCCTCAAAATAAAATTTCGAGTTTCTTTTTTTTTCTTTCAATGGCCTTAAGCAGATTGTTGCTTCGTTATCTTAACATTTCCTTATCCTCGACGCAATTGCAAAAATAAATTTGACTAACAATACTAATAAATTCATCCAGTCCATTTTCCTCTGATTTTCAATTGAGTTATTTCAATTGAGTTATTGAGTTTCTTTATCTGTGTGGTTATTTCGATCAATTTAAAACATAATAGAATCGTGTATACCAGCCATATTTAGTTTCTTTCCAACAAAAACACGCTCGGAAGCGCAGACCTAGGAACAATTACTACAATATTATTGTAAAGTGGGACAGTTGCTTAAACTAAAGGTCCTCAATTTAGCAAACAATTGGTTTTCTAGTATATTGCTCTAGTCAAGTCTAAGAATATTTCTTTTTAGATGTAAATGACACTGATATGAAAATTACCAACAAAATATTTATGTTCGCTAAGTTCTTCAAAGTACTTTACTAACTGGATAATCTTTCCAATCATCTACAAGTTTAATAACAAACCACTTTCCTGACAAGCATCTGCTGATATTTCATGAATATATAAAACCAAACAGAAACAACTTAGAAAACTTTAAGAAAACATCAATAATGAATAAGAAGAAAAATGTATTAGTTCCATTTAAAACAAATAGAACTATTAAATAAAATTAATAAGAGTAGATTATTTTAAATATTCCAAAACTACTTTTGTTTTGGAATATTTGAAATAATCGACATTGTTCCCCACCCCCCCACCCACCTCCAAAAAAAGTTAAGTAGGCATTTTCACCTGCGTGAATATTCACATGAAAGTAGTTTATCTATTCCTTTTTCTGAGTACTGCTCTGCCTTAAAAAAAAATAAAAAAATTACATTACATAAACTTCAATGACCTTTTTTTTACGAAAAGTTCTTATGTTATTTTATGCAAATTGTTAATTCCACATTAGTTTTACTATTCAGGCTTAATGAAGCAAGCCATCATAAAATAATTCTACGATTTCTTACAAACTTGTGTTTTTATTTTACCTTTTACCTTCCTTTTGTCTTTTCAAAAATTACCTCATCACCACCGTTAATAAATTTCCATGTACGCTTAACTTTTCACTGGAGTATGTTAGTCTTTTTTTCTAGACCTACATTACATAAATTTGTCATGTTAAATTGTTTTTTCTAAAGTCCTCGTAGATTAATAATTTATCATGGACTTTCATTATTTTTTAGGAT
Organism: Thereuonema tuberculata; assembly: GCA_023159025.1. Lineage (NCBI taxonomy): Eukaryota > Metazoa > Arthropoda > Chilopoda > Scutigeromorpha > Scutigeridae > Thereuonema > Thereuonema tuberculata. The sequence goes on along the minus strand of JAFIDM010012231.1, from coordinate 51,393,228 downwards.
TACTCAAACACAGATGGTTTAGACCTATAACCTAAAGGAAAAACTGGACGAAGTTTACATGTCAGAATGGAAGGATAAATAAATGATGGACCAAAAAGCAAACATCCTTTGATTAGATTCGTCTCCAGACAGACATAAATAAATATTTTCAGGCTCTGATTATAAAGTGAGTGCGAAGAATAAGTTTGAAATTATCTCTGCCTGTACTTTAGCCCGGTTCATAAATAGATGAGGGAAAATAAAAATCAATCTTCCTGCTCGTATTTCACGCAGATGTTGAAGAAGGGAAAGAGATTCACGAGCAATAAAAGAATATTTAAAAATTCTCAGTGGAAGTCTGCTTTAATTCATCGTGCTAAAGAGGAGATGCTTCTGAAGCAAAAGTAATTCTCAATGATTATAGTTTGTAAAAATAAGATTCTTCATTTTGATAAATAATACTCATAATGACAACAGTGCTTTACAATAAAAACTACTGAAAACTTAAATTCAAATTTTTAAAAATGCCTCAAGAAATAAAAAAAAGAGGAATTTCTTGTGGCAGTGTTTCTCCAACTTTTCACTATTAGTCAAAACGGCCACTGCCTTCGAATTTAATTCTTAAGACATTGTTGAGTTGCTAATAAGGCTGTTGATCCGAGATTACATTAATAATGACTGAAGTCATTTCTATTCGTCATCATTGATTTCTGTAATCCATTGTTACTTGGCTAATTTCAGGCCCGGTAGCGCTTGACTTGGTAGAGCTTGACTGAGGGTTGGAGGACACGGGTTCGATCCCCGATCTCGGCGGATGTCGGGATTTTTCCACGCCTCAATTCTCCTCCAGATGGGTCCTTGGGTTCACTTAGTCCTCTGAAGAATGGGTACCGAGCTTCTTTCCCGGAGTACAGGCGGCCCAGCGTTGGACTGATCATCGGACCTCATATCAGTCCCGGGTCAATGAAATTGTTGGAAGCTTACTTCCGGCATCCCCATGGACCTTCATGGGCCCCACTGAGATACACTTACTAACCTAGCGGCTCAGCTAATTATGAAATTGACCAATCGCTTCTTTCCATTAGGGTGTCGGTATTAAGAATAAACAACTTGAGACTATTGTTACATGGTTCACAATAGTTATTAACAGTGTTTTAAAAAACTAATGATAAATCAGTGGTTTAAAACTATTCAGAAAATTAAATTTCCCTGCTAACTTTCGAATTCACTTAAGTAAAACGACAAAAAAAAAAATAAGCCACTTGAACGTTATCGAAAATTAACAAGAAAGTAAAACTAAACAGTTCAAAAATCATCTAAGAATGCGTTATAGGAAAGAAAACATTGTTTCTTTTCTTTTTTCCAAATATCGTGATATTGCAAATGATTTACAAAGTAATCTGGCGGTTATTGGCCGTAGATCTAATTTACACAAAAATCAATATAAACTTTCTTATTTGAAAATTATAGGACAGACAGGGCTATCTTGATTACAGACAAGACAGATTTCTGTATTTCAACTTGAAGTTATATTAAAGTCTTTTTATTCTATTCATTTTGTATCTCCGATTTATATTAAGAAATGTTAGTACCTTTGATAGTTAGATATCTCATGTGAGTTAAGAAAAAAAAGTAATGTAAAAACAACAAATAAAAAGAAAATGGAGTCAACATAGAAAGGCTCATGTTTGTATTTTGCTTAGGACTATTTCATAAAAATTCTTGACGCTTGATGCTATTCTACAATTATATCCATTACTACATGTTTAATGCATTGTACTATAAAATAATATGAATTTTAAGATATATGAAAACATGAATGTTCTAAGCCATATTAAAAAAGCTATAAAAATTGTTTTGGTTTTGTTTTGTCTTTTTTTTTGCAGAAAAATAAAGTAATGTTTTTCTAGTTAAAAGAATTTCATCCAACTTTCCAATTGTACATTCCAAAGAACGCTTAAGTCTTTTCACCATCCATTGTTTTAGGAAAAAAAGTCGACTTTCCCCATTTCTTTTGTTGTTTTATCAGTTTTCAATTTAAAGTGAATTGCTTCAAGATGTCAAGGAAGTTTAGGACTGAAAAAGAGACATACTTCCGTGCCGAAATATTTGGAGTTGAAGCAATTCTCATGAGAAAGTAGTTTACAACATATTTTTCGACGGAGAAAATTGTTGTCTGTTCACAGTTCGAACATTGAATTGTGTCAACAGAGCGTGTAAACAGGTTTAAAGAAAGAACAGCAATGAGAAACGAACGGAAGCAACCGGTCGAAATTCGCTGGATTCCGTTTATCAACGGATCGTTTCACATTTTCTTGTTTTCACTTTTCCTTGTGCCAGGAGGGAATTCTTCGTTGAACATAAGAACAACTTCTTCTCAGTCAGTGAGTCAATGGAATGCATTCGATCAAACCTCCAAACAGACACCACGTTCATTTAATGTGATTCGCTCGTTTAAAATGAAAATGTAATAAAGAAAATAATTTAGAAATACAACAGTTTTAAAATATTTGTCAAGACAAGCCAGAGAAAGTTTTGCAGTACATTGTTCAGCTGCCAACTCTGAATTGTAGAAAGCACGTTTCCTTGGTGATGACTGGTCGGAAAGAGTCCTTCCAGAACTCCAATGCAATAAATAACCAAGAAGTAACTGAAAGAACTTGAATTCTATTTTCCTTAAAAATCTGCTTCTTTTATTTATTTATTTATTTTTGTTAAATTAAATAATACAAAAATAAAGTCGTAGATATTAGGATTCAAATATCTGCTGAATAAAAGCAGTTGAGGTTTTTTTTTATTTTCTTTATGACTTAAAAAAACGTATTTAAGGATAACATTTAAGTAGAACTATTTTTGTTTGTTTGTTTGTAGAACTATTTTTTTTTGTAATCTCCAGCACGCTTCCTATTCACGACACTCTTCATTTGCCACCGTGCCCCGGCTTGAGACACGTCCTCCGCAGTTCCGATACTGGGTGCCGAAGTCTACCAGAAGGTCGCAGTTTTCAATGCTAACCTTGAAAAGGATTATGCCTATTACGTCGAAATCTACTGGGAAAAGAAAAAGGCCTTCTAGTATGCAAATGACACTGCTTTGATTTAAGACGGTGATTTCGAACCTAACATGTCGTAAGACTTGTACACGAAGAAGAATCGTAGGAAATAAAATAGAAGTAGGAAAGCAGGTTACCAGAAAATAAGCAGTTTTTGTAATTTGTCAATTCATTTTTCGTAGATTTACAGAGTCGTCTCTAATATACGGTGTTTTCTATCGTAAAATATCTTTTTTCAACATTAGTTGTGTCCTAGTGTCTCAGATTTGTGGGCTATGCTGATACCTCTGTAGTAAGTTACTGACATTTGTCAGAGAAATTCACATGTAGCATCTTCTTCAGTTCTACATGTGGGCAAATATCAAACAGAGAATCAAACATCTGCACAGTATTCCCGGATACAGTTACGGATTTTTCTTTTATCCAGTTTCTTACAAGTCTGTCTGTGAAACAACAGTTGCAGCGATTGTGTTATAATGAAACGTAAATGTGATTTATGTAACTGAAAGAAAATGAATAGTAAAAACACTCTGTGTGTGTGTGGGGGGGGGGGGGGATCTCAATTCTTTTTATCGACTTTAATTCGCCTAACTTCATCGATCCGAAACTCGTCGCGATCTTTATATACTCATCCCCGACAATGTTCGAAGATTTGCTGCAGATATTGTTTATTTTCAGTATCAAAATTACGGAAAAAATATTAATCATCAGATAATATATTAATTGCATCCAACAATTGAAATGGTATGTACATCGTCACCATTTTGAAGCGTTATTACTTTCTTAAGGTTTTCATAGAAATAAGTGAACTGGACGCCATTTTGTAGCACTTTTCGTAAAACACACTCTCTTTGCCAGATATTTCCAGTTGCCGAAGTTGACAAACAAAGTAACTGGTTACTATTAAGAAATAAAGAGCTTTTAGAATGAAATTCAAGAAATTAAATTCCACTTACTGTAATTCCTATATAAATTAGAATTTTTTCAAGCAGTTTTCCGTTTAAACGCCGATTACTAAAAGTCTAATAAATGAAACAAGAGAGTCTATTAGGATAAACTGATTAAGTTTACTACATTATAACTTAGGCTATTTTTTCTATGTCTCATAAAATCAACATGTATACATGCATGTTTGTTAGTAATTCGTAAAAACCTTTGAAAATTCTTAAATTTCGACATCCACATTCACAGACAAGAGATATTCGAATATTTTATGATATCCGGGTATGTGGAGAAATTTACGTGGAGATAACAAAAACAAAATACAAAAAAAAAAACCAATTAACTCGAACAGAAAACAATGATTTTTATCATGCTTACTTGTATTAAATTTGCGAGTACTGCGATTTCATTCAAACTAATTGGATTCGCTCGACTTAAGAAATTAAGAAAAATTTTCAGCTTATGAAGAATTTGACAATAATATATTGTTTTTCCATTGGGAAATATTACAGGCAGATTGTTTTAAAAGGGAGATTTCTTCTTTCTACTCTTTCGAAGACTTGAAAAATAAAGAAGAACAGAACTGGTAATATTTTAGAGAAAGTAGACTTTAAGTTCTTATGGGAAAATTGTATTTGTGTATTACACAAGTTTCCTTCTATGTTATGCAGTGTTATTTAAATTTTTATTAATTACCATCTTAATGTATTTTTGTTTAACATTCAAATGTACTGAAAGGAAAATGTACCGCGGAGAATCCATTACTTCACTCAATTTCAAAAAAAACAAAACAAAGCTGTTTTTTGCTTGGAATTCTCGTGCAAATTAGCAGGCGGCACAAAGATGGCCTCTTGAATGGGTTTGATATCCAGGAGTTTGTTGACTCAACTCTCGTAGTGGCAATACAACACATTCATCGGCCAACTGTTTAAAACATCTGAGGTTCAGTTAATGGAAGTAAATACACTGCTGGCACTCAGCCAGTCTCCAAACATTGCCTAAAGGATTTTATAAGCGATATCGATTGGATGAAGTAAATAGCCTAATACTGAGTGGATTTTCAGGAAAAATCATATAGAAACAGCCTGCAGTGTAAACTCATAAGCTAACGTAAAAAAAAAAAATGCAATAACTTAATTGCTCGGTGATGACAAATACGTAATTAGCTTTTAATTCCTTCACAACGATTAATTTAATGGACTAAGGGCTCCGCCCCGCGTCGCTAGCGGAGAATGAATGATATTCGTAACCATTACAAAAATTCGGAGTAATAATAGCAAAAATGGCTGTTTAGCATGATTATGTAAATCAACAATATTACGTAGAAATAAGCCTTTATGTTAAAAAGACCGAATGGAAAGGAATACAATTTTCCTTTTGAATTTCTATCTTAAATTCCTAAAACTACATGTGTTAATGAAATTTTCTTGTCAAACGAACGTAGATTTCAACAATAATAATTGGTACTGATGTAGAAATACAAGGTATTATATTGAAATATGCTCGAGGACATTAAAACTAATGGTATCGTGAGATTAAAAATTTAATATTTGCTTGAAAGGTTTTTAATCAAATTACTTAAATATTAACAATGTAAAGAATAAAAATAAGGGGGAGAGAAATACTTAACTTAGTATGAGCTCAAACTGTTGGTGCGAACCGATTAGCTGTAGGTTAGGTAAGTTGAGGTATGGCCCCTTCCAGGATGTTTACATTAAAAAAATTTAAAAATTAGTTTACCTGAGTTAAAATAGAAAATATTTTTCTAATTCACTAACTGACGATTTAATGCAGTGCACTAATCTTACAAATGATGTGCTGAGAGTAACTAATCTCACGGTGTACTACTCTCACGTGCGTTCCTCTCACGTCGCCAAACTAATACTTTGGAAATTCTAATACAGTGCAACTGGATAATTCGAAGCTGAAGGGACCACTACAAAACTTCGAATTATCGAAGACTTCGAATTAAACAAGTTACATCTTTTAACTTTAATTTGAGGTTCACTGAATGCTTGAAAAGATTATTCTGTTAATAAGTAAATATTTATTCAGAAAGATCATGGTATGAAAGACTTAAACACTACATGTATGTAAACAAAATAAGATTTATATTACGTAATCTACAGAATATATTACATTCAATACAGAAAATTATAGTTTTTCAAAAAATTGTGCAATGTCTGATTGTTTTGTAGAATTCAGTCGCTTAAGGTTAGCAAAATCATCAAGCATGTTTAGTGAACGGAAAACAGCTTCACTTACGTTGGTTTGTCCTTCAATGTACCGACGAAATTCGACCAAATGAAAAAGCGCCTCCGACGATGAAGTGATTGGCATTTCTCTTCACACCCTTTTCCACCTCGTGAATGACGGCGACCTTTTCAGCGAACGTTAAATTCTTGTACATGCGTGGTTTACTGAAAGACATGGTGACACTGACAGCAGGAAGCTCGAATGGCGTCTGAAGCGTCACGTGTCGAATGGCGTCACGTGTCGAACGGTGGCGGGAAGGGACTTCACTTGTCACGTGTCGAATTTCTTAACGATGAAACACCGAAAAGTTGCTATTGTTCGAAATTTTTTATAAAAAACTTCGAATTAAGGAAGTTGAACTTCGAATTATCCACGATTTTTTAACATTGATTTAATAAGAAGAGCAAGGGAATAAGAGAAATCTTCGAATTTACCACGATTTCGAATTAAAGACGTTCGAATTATCCAAGTTGCACTGTATTTCTCTCCAATGAGTTTGTAAAAGCAATTATTATTTAATATAATGAGAATCTGAAACCAGAAACGTTTTGTTTTTGTTCCTTTTTTTAAATACAAACGAATTTTGGTTCTTGCCAAAATTGCGTTCAATTTGACTTTCACATTGAATAGCTGCAGCAATATATTACGAGTTAAATTACTGTAAGACCTGCACAGCCAAGCTAGAAGTAGAATTTGGAATGTTTTTCACTAGTTTAGGAGTTGGAATTATAAGTATTTCTGAAAAGATCGGCTATTGTTACAAATCTGTCGTTTTCTCGTCTGGGCATTTTCTTTTCCTTGTCCGAAGCCACTTTTGGATATGGATTATATTTACAAAATTTTGAATAATATAATAATAATAATAATAATAGTAACAGTACATAGATACGTTAAAGATGCACAGATTTAAAAAAATTACCGAAAACCTTGTTCTCCTCTACTTTGCTTTGCACATGCTTTGCAATAGAAGTCGCTGAGCATATATGAAATTAGTAATCCATAACCCACGATTTTCTTTTTTTTTGTGTGTGTCTCGTTTAGTTGGTCTGCGAGATTACACAAAACAGGAAACTCCTGCAAATCCTTCGTGAAAGGAATTTTATAGATATCATTAGGAAATCCTGGGTATAAGGAAACCCAAAATCGTTTAAATTTATCATCTTTAAATTACGGTAATGATGACATCTGCTTTTATTTATTTTTTTTAATTGCTTTATTGGACTCTTCGTAGATATTTATTTAGTCTCTAGCAATTTAAATTGTAGCTTTTTAGGTTTCATCAGCATAATAAATCTTCGTTAATTTATTATCGTCTCATTTGGCCACTGATATTTGACCCTAGACTCATAAATATTCCCGCTTATATTATATTCTGTTTGGCTTTCTATTACAATGAAGATCATTTTAGGTGGGTGGTTTTAACCCCTTAAGAATACGAAAGTTTCCGTGGAATGATTTACGAAAATTATTTTTTAATCTTGTAACATTTTTTATTATTTTTTTTAAAACAGATAAAAATAAATTTTAATGTCATAATTCAAATATCTTACTTCAATTTTGATATAATACATAATTTAATATTATTCTGTTTGATCTTTTTTTTTCTACGTTTATTTGCTTGAATATCGGAATGAAAACCATGGAATTGATTTCACTAAGGACTCACGTCATTTATGAGTTATGCAAAATAGAAAAATAAAAAAAAAACCTTAAAAAGCTTCTCCGAATTAAGAGACGTTTTAAGTTTTCAAGAAGAAGCAAATAGGAGAGTAAGAATTTATTTGGATAATCTTAAATGGAAAGAGAAAGAAAAAGAAAAGAAGAAGGCAAAAAGAATCTAAAGCTAAGTCCACACTTGGAAACATGTTTCTGGAAATTGTTTGCAAACAGTTTCCTTTGTTTCCCAACAGTTTGCAAACTGTTTGAAAACAGTTTGCAAATCGTTTGAAAACACTGGAAACATGTTTTTAAAAACATGTTTCTACAACATTGTTTTTCAATGTTTTGCGTACAGACCTGCCAGTCGATGTAGAGATGTTTACTGAGGAGGACGTAGGAATAGCTTGTGCTTCGTATGTCGTGGTGGGCACGCTGTTGCGTGAACCTAGGAAAAGACGTTGGTGGACTCGAAGAGTTCTGCAGGAAGGATCACATTATGGCCTCAATCTATTAGCAGACCTCAAGCTTGAAGATGGTGCTGGGTTTCGAAACTTCACCCGGATGAGTCCCAAGGACTTTCAGATTTTATTAGATATGGTAGGGCCGAACATATCACGACAGAATACACGGTGTAGAGCTGCAATACCACCTACGATAAGACTTGCTGTTACTTTGCGATATCTTGCTAGTGGTGATTCATTCACAAGCCTTCAGTATACTTTCAAGATTTCCAAGCAGAGCATTTCTCAGATCGTCCCTGAAGTATGTGAGGCAATCATTTCTGCATTACGTGGCTATGTCAAGGTATGTACCAAGTGTAGTTAGTTTCATGTATTACAGTAAAACCTTGTCAAATTTACTTTGCAGTAAAACTTAAAAAAACTTTTAGTAAAACTTAAAAAAACTGTTAGTAAAACTTAAAAAAACTGTTAGTAAAACTTAAAAAAAAATGTTAGTAAAACTTTAAAAAAATTTCAGTGTGTTAATTTAAGTTACACTACCCTCCATGTTTTTGGGAGGCCTAAATTTCTTACTAACTTCTCCTTCATTTTGTAGTATACTTGTTCTTCGTGGAAAAGCTATAATATGGTTTCACTGTATATTTTTATCTTTTTCATTTTGTATTTGTTTTGTCTTCGAAAACAAGACAGTCAGTTTGCTTCTAAAATGGGGGAAAAATGTTTTTTTAAGGAATTTGATAACACAATTCATACTTATAGATTTTTTATTTTACTTATTATTACTGATTATTGAATGCTTATTAAAATAGGAAGCCTTACAAAAACATTTAAGCAGAAAAGTACAGTATTCAGAAAATGACCATAAAATTACAAAATTGAATTGTTAAGCCTGAAAAAAAAAACACAATTTAAAAGTTCCATTAGAACTATCAAAGAAATTAGCTTTGTGAAAGTTCAGAATTTGTACAAGGGAAATCACCAAGTATACTTGCAGTATGGTGGAGTATAGTTGCAGTCTGGTCTCCAGTAACTGCAGTATAACTGGTACCACTGCCAGAGAACTCAGACATGTTAGATATAGGAGACTGATGCATGTTTTCCACGCTTGTTAATACTGGGCTACGTGATGAGGTACTGCTGTTAGGGGATGCAGAGTAGCTGTACCCATCTTGTGCATGAAACTGTCTACTGCCAAACTGTCCACTACCGTGGAATGGAACTGCGTTTCTGTAAATCCCAAGTTCTAAATTAAAGAGAATATCACTAATGTTGTGCTGAGCAATAGCAACATCTCGTGGAGAACTGGAGCATTTCCGCAATTTGTTAGCCACTAATTCACCAAAAATTGTGTATTCATCACGTTTTGCAGCATTTTCTCTTATTTCTGTCATGGTTTTGAATGCTTCATCAACTTGTTCAAGTCTTTTTTTTTTATTGTCCTTTGACTGTGGAACTCGGAAAAAAATCTTGTTATCTGTCATCTGAGGACTGTCACTACGGGTCCCTTTCTTACAATTTTCAGTCAAGTCAACAATCTGGCTTCCGCTGGCGTTTGCAGTCGCATTTACATTGGGATCGACGAACTTGTCTTCATCCTCATCTCCCATCTCTGATAGGCTTTCGTCTCTCTGAAACAATACAAATTAATTATAGTTTTAGTACAATTAATTACTCATAAACCTTCCTTTTTATTACAGATGCCATCAACAGAAGAAGAATGGATGGGCATTGCTAATGGATTTGATAAAAGATGGAACTTTCCAAACTGCGTGGGTGCGATGGATGGTAAGCACATCCACATTCAAGGCCCTCCTGACAGCGGTAGTATGTTCTTTAATTACAAAGGAAGATTTAGTATTGTTCTACTTGCCCTTGTGGACTTTGACTACAACTTTTTGTTTGCTGATGTCGGTTGCCAAGGTCGGATATCAGATGGAGGTGTTTTCGGTTACACAACTTTATGTGAGAAGCTTGAAAAAAATGAACTTAAGCTACCTCAGCCCCGAGCCCTCTCTGAAGGACGTGATCCTGTACCATTTGTAATTGTTGCTGATGATGCGTTTGCCTTAACAACAAACATAATGAAACCATATCCTGGACAGCTAGGCTCAATGACAGCAGAAAGAATATTTAACTACAGATTGAGCCGGGCACGCCGATTAGTGGAAAATGTATTTGGAGTGTTGTCTGTGAAATTTAGGGTTTTTCTAACAACAATAGCATTGCATCCATACAAAGTGGAAAGTATTACATTAGCCTCCATTTATTTACACAACTTCCTTCGCCGAGATTCGACATCCAGAAGCTTATACTCTCCAAAAGGAACATTTGACGTTGAGGATCTTGAAGATAGCAATATTGTTCCTGGGACATGGAGAGCAGAAATGGCAAACAATGAGGGCCTCCTTAATTTGCAAGTTTTGCCACGCAGAAGTGTGAACTCAGCAGAAACAGTTAGGAATGACTTCAGGGACTACTTCAACTCATCAGAAGGAAGTGTTCCTTGGCAGATTCAGTGTGCTTGAAGTTTTATTTACAATGAGACAGTCAAAGAACTGAATTTGTATCTTTTCTAACACAGTTGTAGTCTACATATTGTTCCAAACTTGGCTGAGAAAGTAAACCTTTGTATATCAATATATTTGAAAAATTGAATAATTAGTAGTCATTTTGTACTTGTACTTCATTTAACATTACATTCTTTACAATACCAGACTTCAATGAAATGTGTAGTTTTAATTTTTTGCTTGTGGGTTACTGATAAACACAACGATATCAATTTCATAGTGGGCTCAATTATCATACAATATTGATTAAACAGGAAACTATTTGAATTGTTTACAGTTACAAAGAATATTGGGAAAGTTTTTAGGGACGCTTTATCTGCGGTATCTGCGAAATGTTACATTTCAGTTTTTGACAGAGATTATAAAAATTACTGGAGACACACAATTAAAACAGATTTTATGTTAAAAATCTTAGTTAAGAAAATAAATAAAAATTAATATATTTAAAAACAATTCCTGGACAGTTTCAGGGAGTCATAGCTTCCCATCATCAGCGGTCCGCCCCGGGCTCCCGCCTGAGAGGGGCCCCACCAGCCAGCTTTTTTTTGGGGTTGTTAAAGGAAGACTTCCTTTTGCTTTAACAACCAAAAAAAAAAAAAGATTTCCTTTTTATTTGGTTGTTAAAGCAAGATTTCCTTTCTTTTTTTTTTTTTGGTTGTGGAATAATGAAACTCCCGCCCCGGGCCCCCAAAGGCGTTGCTACGCCACAATTCATTGTTAATATTTTGGGAATAAAAATTGTAAAAAAAGTAATAAAAAAAGAATACAATACTAGGGAACGGGAAAAAAAATACACTTGACGAATTTAAAGTAAAGTTCCACATGTTTAATTTATTTGATAACCCTGAAAAAGTAGTAATTTTTTTAATAATAATACGATAAACTTGAAAAGGATAAATTTGAAAAAGAAATATAACTACCTCAGTTTCATGATCATTTGAAGGGTCAGTACTTCTGCTCCCTCGAGATTCTTGAAAACCTAGCAAAAAGAGTAATGGCTCGTATCCAAACCACCCCACTTTCTTGGGAGAAGCACCACTTTTCCTCAAATTACATAAAGCTTTGTGCTCCCTGCGAAACTGGACACGGAGAGCCTTCAACTTCTTGTCAATCTCTTGTTGGCTCAGAGAAAATCTGTCGGCGATTTCCTTCAAAGCATCGTGCTTCTTAATCCTATTTTTGTACTCAGAGGAAGTAATGTCCCAAAGTATTCTTTGCGACTGAAACATCTCAATGAGTTGTAGGGTCTTCTCCTGCGTCCACATCTCAGTAAGAAAACAGATTCAATAAAAAGGATTGAATAGATAAAAATAATGGAGAAAGCAGCAGAGACGTTCACACAGTACTTGCCGAGAAAGAATAACTGCTGTCCAGGGGAGGGAAATGTTTTACAAACTGTGTTTGCAAACACGTCCAGACATGGAAACTTTGTTTCGTGTTTCTCAATTTCCAATGGGAAACAAGAAACAATGTTTTTT